>OY757936.1:73508054-73728054 GCA_963585895.1 Sepioteuthis lessoniana | reverse complement strand
TCGGATTAAGCCTTTATATTATCTAAATTATTGTTTATATTTTCTAATATATGATATTTCATCCGATGAAGCATTTTAACTTCTGCAATTAACCGCCTTGAAGATGGTTTAACAAAACCTTGATATGTCACATATCATATAGGATGTTTCAATATACTGGGGACCGATATGAATGCTAATAACTCAACTAATAATAATGTGGTGTTCATTTTTGTTTCAGATTTGAAAATTGTATACTATGACAACTATTAATCCTCGATCATAATGCCTTGGACAAGAGTGAAAAAATATTCTGCGTCACTATTTATTTGGAGACAAAATCATTCAAAACTGTCTCAAAATAGATGCAATCCATTAATATGATAATGATTTATTGCTGAGTCAAGAAACTAAAAAAAAGATTGCATGTCCTGAAAGCTAATATAATAACAGTTAAAAAAACATTGATTTGATGTCTCCAGTTCAAAGGATGCATTTTTTACAGGACATTTCCAAATGACCGGCTTTGCGCTTGTCTCAGTAATAAATCATTATCATATTAATGGGTTGCATCTACTTTGTGACATACTGTAAATAAAAAAAAATCATTCGTTGAATATTGTTTTTAATAGTTCATATTTACATATTGTCAAATATAGTACCATTTTTTCTAAAACATGCGCACATATATATATATATATATATATATATATATATATATATTGGTCCCTGCTGAGCAATAACGATATTAGCGATAAATATACGACAACACTAAAAAACAAATTTGATACGCTTCAGGAGATATCAGAAACCCTTACTCCGAATGATGAAGATGAGAACTTCGTCAATGCCCTCATAGAAGCGGCAGCTGAATGCATAACAACTAAACTAACACTTGAACACAGAGTTGTCTGGGAGAAATTAGCAGCTAATAATAAACGTGACAAAGTGAAAACCGTATCCATATGCAATAGAAGAAATTCAATTAACGCCAACGCTCAGAAACTTAAGAAGGCTTTAAGTGAACTAAATAACGCATAACTAAAAGAACTAACAAAATACATCCAAGACCAGATCAATAAGATTAGAGACTCTGTCAAAGATAGACAATCTAGGATAGCATGGCGAACAGTAAAGGAAGTGATTTGAAATAAGAGCACCGCGAGAGCTAAACTAAAAGCCTCCAAACAAGAAGAACGAATACACCTGTGGAAACAAAATTTCAAAAATCTGCTTGGAAAATCCCCTAAAGTTACGGATGAACCTATTACGGAAATCATTAGCAATTCAGTAGACATCAAACTAGTTCAGTTTACACAAGAAGAACTCGACGTAGTACTAAGAAAAATTAAAAACAGGAAAGCTGCAGAGCTTGATTAAATACTACTGAGGTATAACCCTTACTTCCATAGCAGCCAAGATTTACCATGCTCTGCTACTCAAACGCATTGAACCTGAAATTGAAAAAATTCTTTGGAAGAACTAAAATGGCTTTCGAAGAAATCGATTCATGACATGACAAATTTTGACTATCCGTCGAATATTAAAAGGGGTTCGTGCAAAAAACCTCGAGGTGACACTATTATTTGTTGACTTCTCCAAGGCCTTTGACTCCATACACAGAGGAAAGATGGAGCAAATACTTTACGCCTTAGGTCTCCCCAAAGAAACCGTCACAGCCATAATAATGCTATATTAAAACACAAAAGTAAAAGTTCGCTCACCGGAGGGAGACTGACTTCTTTGACATTGTTGTAGATGTGCTGCAAGAGGACATATCAGCCCCATATCTGTTTATTATCTGCCAAGAAATGAAAGAAAATGACGTTAATTTGGCAAAGGAAAGAACAGAACATACATCGCATGAACGATTACGGACACGGACTACACTGATGACATAGCGCTTCGGCCAAATACACCTGCCTCGGTCGAATCCCTGTTGCATAGTCTGAAACGGACAGCAGGTGGCATAGGTCTCCATGTCAACGCAGACAAAACAGAGTTCATATGCTTTAATCAAAAAGGCAACATCTCTACACTAAATGGTAGATCTCTGAAACTAGTGGACAAGTTCACCTATCTCGGAAGCAGCGTCTCATTCACTGAAAATGACATCAACATGTGACTAGCGAAGGTATGGACAGCTGTCGATAGACTATCGGTCCTATGGATGTCATACCTATCAGGCAAAATAAAGCGCAGTTTTTCCACGCAGCGGTCGTGTCAATAATGCTGTATGGATGTACCACATGGCCGCTGACTAAGCGTATAGAGAAAAATATTGCACAAGAATACAGCGAGCTGTAAGGAACAAATTCTGGGGACAATATCACACAAAACAGCAGCTGTATGACTACCTGCCACCCATCCCGAAAACCATCCAAATTAGACGAACAAGACAAGGAGGACACAGTTGGAGAAGTAAGGACGAACTCTTAAGCGATGTACTCCTGTGGGCCCCTTCACACGGACGAGCAAAGATTGGGTGACCAGCTTGAACATATCTACAACAACTCTGTACTGATACAAGATGTAGCATGGAAGACCTATCGTGAGTGATGATCGAACAAGTGGCGGGAGAGGGTCAGTGAAATTCGTGCTAGCGGTACGCCATATATATATAAGATGGAGAATATAAATACATAATATATAGTGAATATGTGAGAAAAATATATCAGATAAAATGTTATCAAATAATGAAATAACAGATATTTATGTATATATACATGATACATGTGTGTGCGTGTGTGTGTGTTTGTAAGATAAATATATAAGATGATATATAAGACAATATCAAAAATAGAAGATAATAATAATAAAATATATCATATAGGATAATATATAGTAAAAGAATAGAAGATATATATATATATATATATATATATATATATATACAAGAAAATATCTATAATGATTATATACGATATATATACGATATATAAATACGTTCATATATACTTGTGTGAGTTAAAAGTTTTGCAATATTTGGGTAACATGAGTCACAATTCGGCAGCTCCAGGTGCTTTTGCCCCCGATGTTATAAAGGTGATTAACCATATAAGACTGGAAAATGCCGAGCTTCCCAAATACAATCCGAGTGCTTTTCACCGGATTCGTCGCTATGGCTTGGAGCACGGCCTCGGAATGCACTGTTTTAAACCAATTTGACCTTGTCTGATTGTGGAGGTTCTTGTAGCTCTTGTGAAATTTCTTGAACAATTTGGTTAGTGCAATCAACTGTAATCAATTTTCGCATGACAAATGATTTTTGCGGCGTATTGGCCCAGTTTGATTGGTTTGCTTGGGTTTTATGGCATATCATCCATTGTAAGTTATTTAATGCCAAGTCCTCTTTTTATGAACCTCTTTGTAGACAATTTCAAGTGTTTCGATTTTCGACCAATCATTTGACAGGCCAGTCGGCTAGGGCTGTCGAATATACTGACTGCATCTCTGCAGAGGAGTAAGACCCCCCCCAATCACTGTCCTGGATATGACATTAAACAATCTTATGGTGAGGCTCCTGTAATGCTGGAGCTTTGGGAAATGCGGAGTACCCCTTCATTGCTCCCTGTTCCACTCTGGCCCGGAGCGGTAGCACCCGAGAGGGGTCAAATAGGACTGTTTGACATTAAACTGTGTACTTGGACATTTAGACTGAGTGCAAACAAAAAAACTTATGCCATACTGAATTGTTTGAAATAGAACTGTTTGATCATTTAACTGTGTGTAAACAAATGATTGCTGCTTAATTGAATTGTGAGTGCTAAACAGCAATACTTGAAAACATTAAACTGTGTGCAAACAAATAATTAATAGTAAATTGAATTATTTGTATTTGATAGAAATGAGTGAAACCATTTAACCATATTAAAAATAATGAGCTCAGACTCGTTTTAAAATGTTATCTACAAAATGTGTTTAAAAATCATATATATGTATAAAAAAGCTTTGGCATTAAATAACCTACAATGGTTGATATGCCATTAAACCAAACCAAACCATTCATTTGCCACCCCACAGTTTCAAGTATTATCATATAACTGTCACAATTTAATACCAATCATTTGTCTGCACAGTTAAATGGTAAGACAGTTCTATTTCTAACAATTCAATTTTGCAAGTGTCATTTGTTTGAACATCGTTTGAACGTCAAAAACTTTTATTGAACCAATAGATAAGTGATACCACTTCGGGTCAGAGTGAATCTGAGAGCAATAGCAATGAAGAGGTACTCCAAATTTCCTAAGCTCCAGGACTGAAGCCTCACCACTAACCAGGGAATTCCTTGAGAGCTTCTTACCCCGCCCCCCCGCCTGCAGTGATGCAGTCGGTTTATTCTACAGTTCCAGCTTTCTGGGCCAACTCATTTTCGAATACGTGAATTAATAATTGCCTGATTCGACTCCGTTGCCCGTTTATCTGAGTGGCTTTCAAATCACACATGAAGGAAAAACAATGTACAACATATCAGTTCACCAAGATTAAAGTCTTCCCGATTCCTTTCTTTTTTTTTTTTTTTGTCTTATGCTACACAATTTATGGAACTAAAAGAAAAAATTGCAAGAAAATATTGTTCATACGCTACGTATATATCTATTCTTTGAAAGAAAATGATATTTATATACATTGATATTCCTCCCCAATCAGTGAAAAGTAATTAATAATGAACAATTTCCTTAATTCAGTCTACTTTTCTAGAATTCCTGTTTCTACAACAAAAATAATTTTTGGATTATTTTTACATTTCTTTCATGATTTTTTAATAGCTGCTTGAAAAGAGAAGAACATGACATATTAGAATGAATCAATAGAAGAATTGAAACGAGAACAAACTTAACCCTTAGCACTGCAGAAAAATTACTGGAAAAATTACATCTGCTTGCTCTTGTTCATTTTTTATGAATTGGATTTGAGCGATTAAAAAAAATAGAATTTTGGTTTAAAAAAAAAAATGGAATAGTGATCCATCACAGTTTTATAATTTAGAATATTTATAATATTATTGTGGTGAAAGATAATGAAATCGTCCAGATTTTATACTGGCGTTTAAAGTTTCAATAGAAAGGCATGAAAATAACATTTTATGCGAGTAAATATGAAAAAAAATATTTGTGTATAACGATCAAGACTTGAACTGCTTCCGTCATGTGATATACGCGCGAAAACTAGTATATACTACCAAAATATTGCAAAACTTTTGACTCACGCTAGCATATATATATATATATATATATATATATATATATATATATATATATATATATATATATATATATATATATATATATATATATATATATATATATATATATAGAGAGAGAGAGAGAGAGAGAGAGAGAGAGTCGGGATTAGGTACCTTGATGAGCTTCTTCGGCGAAACTGTTGTAGGTTAGTTCCTGACTCATGAAATAATTTTTGTCACTATATATATATATACTAGAGTGAGTGTGTGTGTATATATATATATATATATATATATATATATATATATATATACTAAAGTTAGTATTATAACTTGCTCGTGCGGAGGGGTTGTGTAAATACATATATATATATATATATATATATATTTATTAAGAGAGAGAGAGAGAGAGAGTGCGTATTTGGCGAATGAGGGAGAAAAGAAGAAAGAGAGACTTAATCGTCCTTTAGTTATTTTCTAAGCTTTCTGTTTAAATGTGGCTCAAAATTGTATAAATGGTCACCCAATCAGATTCGAACTCAGTCGTGAAGGTTTGCTAGTCTACCTTGCAAACCATTATACAACCCGAGGCTCCCACTTGCATGTCCTCTATATAATTACGAGATCATTTTATATTTATAATAAAAATATGTTGGTACAATTTCTAAGGACTTCATCCTACTTCAATTTCTATGGATTTCATCCTATTTCTTCTAAAAAAAAAGTCTATATTTATCCGCCATTCATAGCCTTGAACGCTTTAAAGCTTCCTTCCTCTTTTCTGTTTCTCTCTGCTTATTCAACATCTTCATGCCTTCCATTAATAGTCCTTTCACATCTTCTGGCTTTGAGAACATGCTCTTTTCAACGTGTAAACTCATTTCCGGTCATTGAAATATGGCGCATGCGCATTTGAGAATATGCTCTCAGACTTTTCCGATTTTTACCATTTTTCAGATCAGAGCTCGAGTCCTATCTTATCCTATCCTTCACTAGCCAAATCTCTCTCCACATTTTTATCACGACCCTCAGCTACATTTTTATGATTCTTAACTGTATTGTTTTTTTTTTTTTTTAATATTTTAAATTTCTGCCATGTCTTTTTTTCTCAGCTTTAATTCATTTATTTTACGCTTATTCTACTCATTCAATTTCTTTCCTCCTTCTTCTCCTCCTTTTCCCCCTCCTCCTCCTCCTCCTCCTCATCTTCCTCTTTCTTTTCCTTCAAATTGCTCTCTGGTTTCTCTCGTTCACTCTCATGTCTTCATTTTCCTCCTCCTCTTCTTTTTTGTTTATCTTACGTCGGCCATTTTCTTTTCTCGTTTTTCACTTTCTCGTCTCTTTCTCTTCTTTTTTCCACAACTTCTCCTCGTTGCTTTCCACTCTTTCTTCAGCACTTTCTCTCATTCTTCTCCTCCACATACTCCGTCTCTCGTCACGATTTACTCCTCTTTTTTTCCACTTCTCCTTCACCTCCTTCTCTCGATTTTCTCCACTTTTTCTGTGTCTTTCATTCACCTCCCCATGCATTCGTTCCCAAGTTACTCCTTTCTTTCTCCTCCTTTATGTTTTCCTCCTACTCCTGGTGTTCTTTATTCGTTCTATTTTTCTCATTTTTCTTCTCCTCTTCCTTTTGTTCCTTATCTAATTCTCTGTTTCTCTTGCTTCTCAATGACCTCTGCGTCCACTTCTTTACTTGTTCTGTCTTTCTGATTTTCCCCCTCCTTCTTTCGTTCTCAATTGGCTCATCTCTTTCTAACACTTCTCGTTGTTCTCCTCCTTTCATTTTTCATCACATTGTTTGCTTCTTTCATTCTTTTCTTTGTCCCCTTTTCATTCTCAGTTTACTCCATTCTTTTCCTCCTCTTTCTCCTCCTCATCTCCTTCTCATTTTTATTCATTTCTTCTATTTCTCTCAATCTTCTTTTCTTTCATTCTTAATTTACTCCTTCCTTTCTCTCCCTTCTCCCTCTCCTCCTCCTCCCGTTCTTCTCCACTTGTTCTATTTCTCTCATTCTTCTTCCCATCGTCATTTCGTTCTCAATTTACTCGTCCTTTTTTCCTCAACTCTTTCTTCTTCTTCTCTCTTTCCTCGTCACATTTTCATTTTCTCTCATTTTTTATTTTCCTTCTTTCGTTCTTAATTTTTTAATCTCATGGTCGTTGCTTCTCCTCTATATTTATCCTCCTCTTTGACCCTCTTTTTTCCTTGTATCCCTCCGTCTCTTCCATAATCTCCCTCACTCCTTTACATTCTATATGTCTTCTCTCTTTATCCTGGTGTCCCTACTCCATCTCTCTCTCTCTCTCTCTCTCTCTCTCTCTCTAGTATCTCTCTCCTGTATCTCCTCTTTCTTCGTTTCTCTCCACCGCTCAGCTTCTGTACGTATTCTCTCTCTCTCTCTCTCTCTCTCTCTCTTCTATATCTCCCTTCCTGTTTCCCTCAACCTATCCCTTTCACCTACTTTTTGTTTTGTTTTTTTAACACAGTTTCTATCCAGTAACCCTCTAACTATGATCCCACCTTACAAGTTTCACGTGGAGGCCGTGAAGGAATTTCTTTGTATGTCCTTGTTGACGCCCTCAGCACAAGCAAAAATCCGATTATTTGCGTCATAAAAATGTTCAAAAATCGACAATAACTTAGATATAAATAAGGATTAAGACAATTTAGAGAAGCAATTTCTCGAACGGAATGCTGCTATCAAAATGTAGCGAAATTTCCTCCCTAATATAACTTAATCAATAACAAGTAATGTTTGTTTCTTATACATAAACAAATTCCTCTTTAGGCTTCAAAAGAAATAAGAAAAAAAGGACAATGTACTACAAACCATCATTTTTTTCTCAGATCAGTCATAAGAATCAGGTTTACTCTCAACGTCTTGTAATATATACGTAGTAACAAGTAACCTATGACGTTTGCTAGTTTGATAAAAGGCTATTTTTCTTGAGTTCTTAGTTTAGTTGAAAAACTTTATGGTTGTATAGAGACGATTTTAACACTGCCGTGGTCTGAACGGTCTCGATTCTTCCCCTGACTTTTAGTTCCTCAAGTCTTTTTTTTCCAATCGCATCGACTACAACTCGCATTACCGTCACCCTCACGTTCTAGGTCTAAGTATTTGTCTATCTTTTTGCTTTTTTCTATTTTCACTGTAGTCTACTGGAATAGCAAAATCCACTAAATGACACTAGGTCTGGCCTTTTTACTGGGATTAGGTGATTCGTTTGTATTTAAAAATTCCAGAGAATTCTAAGGGTCTCTCTGGTGGATTCGGATTTATTCATATACCGTTTGGTAGGATGGTAAAATTATAATCTGTTGTACAATTCCTTGTGGATTATCTTTCCTACCCTGTCGTTACTAGACTTGTACTTTATGTTAGTTTGCTGTATTCGGTTATGGGATTAACTGTTTCATCTCTTTTTTCACGTAACCTACACTTGCTAT
The DNA here is from genome assembly GCA_963585895.1 of Sepioteuthis lessoniana. Taxonomy (NCBI): domain Eukaryota; kingdom Metazoa; phylum Mollusca; class Cephalopoda; order Myopsida; family Loliginidae; genus Sepioteuthis; species Sepioteuthis lessoniana. The sequence goes on along the minus strand of OY757936.1, from coordinate 73,719,436 downwards.
TGTGTTGCGTTATATCAATTTTCCTTTCAATATAATTTGTCCTTATGGCGTTGCTTTGTGCTGCTTTTAAAAGAGATCCAGTTTTTCTCGAGGTTTCACTTTCGTTGCCATGTCCAGTCTTTTTCCAGTGCAATAGCTCCAATTGGTCACTTAAAATATCCGTTGAGTTGTTTTTCTTCTTATTTCTTTTTTCGATCTTTTGCTGTTTTTCTATTTGATGTGTCAGCTGTAATTAGTCATTCTTGGCTCTTTTTAAAGAATTCCAAGAATCCTTGTATTGATGCGTCTACATAATCTTTTATATTGGCGGGTCTTTTTACAACTTTTTTTCTTGACACATGTCGTTTGTATCATCTCTTGAGTGTAAGGCTTTGTGCATACTCGTCAATTTCCTTATCTTTTAGTTCTTTCGTTTGAGTTCTTCCTTTGTCCATTTACAAGAATCGTCTTGTGTATCTTACAAGAAAAAACTGTTCAAGTGTTGTTTTTTTTTTTTTGTTAGATTTCTGGAGCCGAGTTTGGTTTCGAGAAGTTCTCTCTTTCTTCTGAGGTATTCTTTTCTAATTTTTTTCTTTATCTCTATTTGTTTGATGGTGTCTGCTTCCAGTATTTGTAATTTTCCTTCTTTCCAAATGTTCCTATGCTTTCCTGATTTGGCTGTTCTAATTCTTCTGTTGTTTTTTCTTGCTCGAATTTTCATAATGAGCATGGCACATTTTCCAATTCCAAATTCCATCCCTATATCCAAGGTGTATATTCTTATTGTTTGTATAACAGTCTCCAGTTCTCTTTATTATTATCATTATTATTATCATATTTACCAACCCCTCCACTCGGGTAGGATATGACACGAGGTCAATTTTTTAAGCAGAATTTAACAGGTTTTGAATTCAGAGTTTTCCTTCTCCAAGACTAGTTGCCTCACCAAGGCTGAAGAACCCAGTCTGTCCTACTATTTACCCATAGCTGGAGGGAGAATAATTGGATTCATACCTTTACCAAGTGTATTAGTGCTATGTGAAATGCAATCAGTCTCGTCCAGGATTTGAACTCGTGTAGCCGTGTCTATTTCCTACGACGATAACCATTACACCACAGGCACCTCCATTATTATTATTATTATTATTATTCCTTGTGAGATTTTCCCAACAGCGTTAGCTGATAGTCTTTCAATGAAGTCTGAGTGACAGCAAGTCTCCTCAAGTCTCCAGGACTCTTCTCAGTATTCTGGCCTATCTCAACAGTGCTTTAGTTTGGATTGTCTCGGCTCGTATTCCGATTTTCCAACTCTTCCAGCCGCCTTACCAAGCCCTTTCGGAACGTTCCAAGCACATCAATTACAATTTATATCATCGTCGTCTTCACGTTCCATAGTTTTTTTACTTCTCTGGCAAGGTCCAAGTACATGTCTCTCTTTTCACCTTCTTCAATTTTCACTCTGTGGTCGACCGGGACTGCAAAATCCGCTATTCGACAGGTTCTCTTTATTATTATTATTATTATTATTATTATTATTATTATTATTATTATTATTATTATTTACTCATTAGAGTTTTTCACTTCAGTTTTAGCTGATGGTATTTCACTGGAGTTTGAGTGACAGCAAGTCAATTCTCCAGGACTCTTCTCACTATTCTGGCCATTCTCAATAATGTAGTAGTTTGAATGGTCTCCAACTTCCCAGTCCTCCAGTCCCTTTAATAATCCTTTAGTTACTGCACCAAAAGCACCATTACAATTGGTACTATCGTTACCTTCATGTTCCATAGTTTTTTCAATTCCCTAGCAAGGTCGAGGTACTCATCCTTCTTTTCACATTCTTTCAGTTTAATTTTGTGGTCAGCCGGGACAGCCAAGTCAACAATTTTGCAAATTCTCTTTTTTTGTTGTTGATTATTAAAAGGTCTGGTCTTCTGGTCGAGATTAGGTGATCTGTGTGTATGTCAAAGTCCCATAGGAGTTTATGTAAGTTATTTTCTAGGACAGGTGCTGGATTGTGCATTATTATTATTATTATTATTATTTCTTGACAAATTTTTCGCACCAGTAGTAATTAATGGTTTTTGTAAAAATCTAGGTGAGAAGTCTCCTCTAATTTCTAGAACGCTTTAAAGTATTCAGGCAGTGTTGTGATTTTAATTCTTCCTCAGATAGCCAGTTCCTTGATCTCTTTTCCGAGGTTCTGTAGGAGTATTCCAAGGGTTTCATTTTGGATTATTATCATTGTCACTTTCATAGAACACAACTTGTTTAGCTCTTTAGCAAGGTCAAAGTATTTATTCAGCTCTCTGGCAAAATCCTCCTGCTGACATGTTCGTTTCTTGTTAAGTAAAACTAGGATTGGTCTTTTGCTCTGAATTGGGTGATCCATTTCTATTTCAAAGTTCCAGAATCAACACTTGCCATTCTCCTGCATATTGTGTAAAAATTACCCACTTTTTTTTCCTGGATGTTTTTTTAAAGAAGTAAACCACAGAATTCCCTTCGGTACGTCGAGGGGTTATTTTTTATTTCTATTTTTTGTTTCCTATGCTCCTACCAGAATTTTTCGTGTATGAAAGCGTTTGAAGGCCAAAAAGATCTGCCATATTTCTTTAATAAAAAAAAAAGATTTAAAGAAACCTACCAGTGACATCACAGGTTAAACAGACAATTTATATACAGAAAACACTCGGTGCGTACAAAATCGGGCGAAAACTTCGACAAAACGATTTTCTTTTGAAACAAGACAAAAAAATTAAATGGAAGCCCTTTTCTGATCATGTATTGATTTGATCGAAAGACGACCCACCTTCATTTTTGTTTTGTGGAAGTTTTATTTGTCTTCTGCTATCAATTATGGCCAATTTTATTGCATAAAAACACACACCTTACTTCAATCAATGCTATATATATTAATTCTTTTTAAAAAAAGTGCCGATATATTTTGATTTTTTTTTTGTTTTGTTTCTGTATTTTTTTCTGGCCAAACAAAAATTCTTTTGTTCATTTAGAAATTCAAACTTTAGTACAAAGTTAAACTGCATTTTCTGTTCAAGTAAATTAAATTTCATTGATTTGATTTTTATATGCATATTATCGTAATGCAGATAATAAATATAAGTTTTTGTTATGCAGTTAGAATACTGGAACCTTGCTAGAGAGTTGAAAAATCTTTAGAACATGAATGTGAAGGTAATACCAAAAGTAGATAGTGAACTCGAACGATCTCCCCAAAGACCTGGAAAAGAGACTGGAGATCAGAGGAAGAATTGAGATACTTCAGTGTACGGGACAGTTAAAATCAGTTAGAATACTCCAGAGATCTGAAGAGACTTATTGACACTCAGGTTCCCGTGAAAAACAACCACTTGGAGCAGGTGTAAAACATTCGCAAGAACTAACATATAAAATGGCTTGACTCTCAGTCAGTTCTTGAATCTTCAAAATGTTTTGGATTTGGGTCAGTTATTTAAGGTTTTAAAATCTGGTAATGCAAACAGTGAAGGTTCTATATCCATATACAGAACGGGACATTTTTATTATTACTCCCAGTTTCACTCTAGGTCAGAGTGGAAGTAGCTTTTAGGGTCGAATCTACGGGTCAAAAAGATCTGCATAATATTGCAACTAAGTATAAGGAATAAAGCAGTTTCTAATCCAGTAGGTAAATCAATAATTATAAAGTGGTGTTTGTGTTCGACTTCATTTGCTTCTGTTTGTGTATGGTTTTTGTTTAGCTTTTCTCAATGTAAAATCCCTTTTAATTCGGCCTATTTTAAAAAGTTCTACCACAAACATTGAGCTGAATGTACACAAACTAGAATGAATTTAGTTAAAAGTATATTTTTTCAATCTATGCAGTGAAAAATATTATAATAACTCAGTATTGAGTAAAAAATATGGAATTCACGAACAAAAAAATCTAGGCTTGGTTTCTTTGTTTAATGGCATAATCAACCTTTGTAGGTTATTTAATGCCAAAGCTATTCTCCTAGAAGAACAGTAGTGGTCCTATTTATCCCATAGCTGGGCGGATAAGGGGGTTAATACCTTTTCCAAGGGTATTTGCCCGAAAGTGAACGTAATAGCGCGACTAGAGTACAAACTCGCAGTCCATCGCTTTAACCATTACACCACGAGGACACCCCCACCCAATCTAGAATTAATTCTTTTTTCCCCGATTCGAGGTTTTATGACAGTCTATATTCTTTCAAGCACGAATTTCCCTAATTTATAGAAGAATTCTTTACCGAATGACAGTTAATAGATCTTTAGTAGATGGTGTCTTCTAATGAATTATTTAAGAAAAAAATTCACCAAAATTTTTACATTAAATTTAGGTACGAACTATTCATTAATTTTGTTTGCCTGAAAGAAAAGCTTTAATCCCCTTTGCTCTTTGACTAGAGGCATTATTGTCCTGAAAGATGATCTCAACATAAAACCGATTTTCTGTCGATAGAATGAGAAAATTATCCCTGATTACAATGTACACCTGTGCATTGATTATTGAGATAATTATTGTCATCCATACGATCTTTAAAATGACATGAAATCCAATATCATAAATGGCTTAGAAAATTTACTTATTTTCATCAGGCAGTCATCTTTATGCGTTTCATTTGAAAGACACCCGAAAAAAGTTCCGGTATCATCATCTTGATCAAAGCGAATTCCTGATTCACCCCTGAATATCACTTTCATCCAACTGTTCATACTCCGTGATTGTTTCTCTTTAACCTAATCTACTTCAATTTGTGTCATAATTTTGGTTTTCGTCGAACTTTTCTTCGTGTGTTTCGTGACCAATGTTTTCCTTTTTTAACCACCCCCATATCTTTGATATTTGCAACAAATTTTGGACATAGATGATTGGAAACAACCAACGTCTTTCGCCACACTTCACTATAGAATGCCCTTTTCAATGAGTTTTACAAACCTTTCCATTGCTTCAAATGACAAATCTTTTGTTGGGACTCATGCCTTCTTTCAATTAAGCATGCTCAACCACTCATTGAAATCTAAAGAAACAGTCTTTTAGCTGTGGACCTATTGGTACATCTAAACCTCAACTGGAATTTGTTTTATGAATGAAAGTTACAATATAATTTCATAATATTTTCCTCTGCATGGTTGGGAACAAAAATATAATATTAATTTAAATAATTCCATCGTGTTTAATGTATATTTTATGAACTCAGAATGTTCAACTATTAACAAAAATGCTTTGCGTCTTACCTTTTGTTAGTCTATTTACTGCTAAGTAAAACAAAACAAGGTGAACTTCCTCGAAGTGTCCTAATTCCATAATTTGTTGTGAGGGGTAATGAATATGTATATACATATATATGTATATGTGTGTGTATGTGTGTGTGTGTGTTGCATTGTTTGGAATAAGTTGTATGATTAAACTAGACATTAGTTTACAAACAACCTGGTATGTATATATATATATATAGTTACATTATTCACTCCCAAACATATACCTCATTTCTCTCTCTCTCTCTATATATATATATAGAAATCTTTTTTCTTTTTTTTTTTACTTTGTCTTTTTTTTAGTACCAGCTTATTGATAAAGAATTATTTCTTTATTTCATTGACGTTTAAAAAATTAGTTTTAATTCTTTTCTGTTTACGAAAATTAAGATGTCAGTAACTTCCCCAAAATATATTTGCTTTGGTTTGAATCATAATTGCGTCTTTCTAAATATTGATATTTTGAGGAAATACAAAATTGATTTATATGAATGTTTTTCGTCCGGTCAATTCAAACTATTAAAACGAGACATTTCTTTAAAAAAAGAAATCAATGAAAATATATCCGCTGGAAAATGGTTGGTTTTGCGGCTTGTCGACTCTGCTGGGATAAATTAATGATGAATTCGTTTTTTTGAGAATCTTTGAGATATTGTGGCACCCTTCTTCTAGTATCAGAAAAGATGTGTAGCTGGTTCTACACAAGCCCTCGCTCCTACAAACTAATCACCTGAGTTGGTAATATAATTGTTCACGTTTTTAACTAGATAGTTGAGCCCTTGTTGGTCAAGATCAATGGAAGAATCTGTTATATATATATATATATATATATATATATATATATATATATATATATTCATTATTATTATATAGTAGCTCTATCCAAGATATTGAGCACTCTCCATATTATACTGCATTTGGTTCAACACAAACCCACAAACTGATTTAGTGACAACCAACACTGTTATAATATAATATAATATAATATATTTACCCAACCCCTCCGCTCGGGAAGGATATGACACAAGGTCAATTTTTAAGTGGAGTTTAATAGGTTTGCATTCAGAGTTTTCCTTCTCCTAGACTAATTGCATCACCAAGGCTGGAGAACCTAGTCTGTCCTTCTATTTACCCATAGCTGGAGGGTATTAGTGTAATGTGAAATGCAATCAGTCTCGTCCAGGTTTGAACTCGTGTCGCTGTGTCCATTTCCTACGACGATAACCGTTACACCATTATATATATATATATGTGTGTGTGTGTGTGTGTGTGTGTGTGTGTGTGTGTGTGTAACAGTAACCCTGCAAAAATGTCCTGTCATCAAGAAAATTCAACAAGAGCAACGTACTTAAAACGATCTAACTATAAAGCGATTTCCAGTCTCATTTGCAACGAAAAGATTTCTAGATTCAAGGGAGATAACTATGAAATGATGATGAGAATCCCTCATTCCCACCTGAACAGAAGCATTGTCATCACTATGGAGAGTTGTTGCAAGAGGAAACCAACGGGTTTACGGGTCGTCTAGTTAGTACTAAATAAAAGAGGCTTGCTTTTGATACTCGGTCATAGAAATAAAGTTGATTACGTCTGCAAGATTCGAGAAAAGAATAAGATTAAAAGAAAGAAAAGAAAAGAGAATTGAAATAGAATAAAACGAGGGACTGGAAGATCAGGAATTGGTTGGAAACATAAAGATATCAATATCTTGATTAAATTCAAGCGCACTACTTGCCGGAGTGGATATACACACTATAAATATGCGCACATAGGCCGCCTTTGAGGATTGTCTCTGAGAGACGATACTGATCTCTGGTGAAGCGTTCTGAGCGAAAGATCGGATAGCTCTTTTGTTTTTGTTCTTTCTTTTCTTTTTTGCTGATTTTGGTATTTGCTAAATAAATTGACTTACAACTAAAGCATTTTTGATTAAATCTAAAAATGTCTTTTCAAAAGATGAACAGCGTGAGAGAAGAACCTGAGGGTCAGTAAAAGTACATACCCATACCCATAACCATACCCACAAGTACTCACAAATACATACAGATATACATTCAACAAATGCACGCATCTATTTATATATATATATATATAGTAAAATATAATCTTATATTCATCGGTGTGACTTACGTTTAACGCCATTTGTGATTCAATATGTATATATGTGTGCGTATGTGTATTCATTGTATGTGTGTGTATATGTGTGTGTATTTGTGTGTGTGTGTGTGTGTGTGTGTGTGTGTGTGTGTGTGTGTGTGAATAAAAATTGCTTTTAATCATCTAATCTCCTGAAACACACAAATACAGACACCTGCTGACACATACACACACAAACACAAATACGCTTATAAACATACATACATGCAGAAGCGTTTGGCGTAAAGATTATCATCGTTAGAAATAAAATCGGCGACCCGAGTTCGAATCTTAGACGAGGGTGTAATTTGCGCTTGGGAAAAGAAGGAATTCATCTATTTACCCTGAACTCAAATTGAATTGTAGGGCAAATTGAACTCTTTAGCTTTAGATAGGCAACCAGTTTAAGAGAAGGAAAATCATGAATTAAATCCAGATGTACTGCATTTGAAAATTGATCTTATATCATATGTTGCCCTTGACGGATGGATTGGGTAAATACATATACGCATACACAAATTAATATATAGATATATATATTAGATATATTACATTATATATGGCGCGCATGCTTGCGTGCATGTACTAACGCTTACACCTAGAATATATATATATTAGCAAAGAAGTACAATTGACTTCGATCTCACGGGGCGGGGGTCTATATTTCTTCAGAAGCTAGGATTAGTAAATAACCAGCTTGCCCTCCTTGTAATGACTAGTAAACTCTGCTAGCAAAACATCGCTTCAGTGTTCGATTCATTCTGGGGATCCCCATATTTTTGGACCTATGCCACAAGTAACTTATATATATATATATATATATATATATATATATACATATATATATATATCAAACATACGAAAAGTTCTGAATTTCATGTTACCATTGAAGAGAAGGAATAGTTAAAAGATCAGAGAGAGAGAGAGAGAGAGAGAGAGAGAGAGAGAGAGAGAGAACAGGATCAAAAGCCAATTTTCAACTTGGACTTATTTATAAAGATTCCGTAAAAAATACCAAAAAGTGTTGCTTAAACTGAGAGACTGGACAAGCAACTTGAAAGACAATAACAAGATTCTTGCATGTTGCCTTTGCATCTGATATTTTTCCACTGAGGTCTTCACGTGATGAAACAAGTGAAGACAGTTTCGAGCTAGAGAGATATTCTAAGGGACCTTATAGTCTTTTAAAAGTCCCTACATATTCCATGGAAGTTATTCAGGATGATGTACTTTTCAGTCTTGGGACATACTTTGCGAATGCCTTTCTATTAGGTTAAAACCGATAGGCCTTTTTTCACCCAAACATTAATTTAAAACATTTCTATCGATGAAACAAAAAGATAGGGAAAAGGCAAAATTGAAGGGAACCAACCATCAGAATCATATCCAAAATTTTGAAAATTTCGTTTGCATTGATGTTAATTACAAAGTTGATTAAAGAAAAATGGTGGAAAGAAAATTAAGAAAAACAAGGAACCAAAATGCCTCTTAACTTTCACCTGAGAGATGGACACTGAAAGTAGATAGCTCATCCACATTCCTAATATTGGTTCAACTGTTGTTATTCTAGCCGAGGATGTTGCTCCTGTTTTAGAAGATTCCTAAACTGTAAATACTGTTAAAATAGTTTTTACGGACAATGCAGTACAAACACTGGTTGTGAGGCAGGGCTTGTTCCAGCTTTGGAGAAAAAAACCAAACAGGAAGTTGGACCCCATTGACTGTTCACTTCATTAAAATTATCTTCCATTTAAACTTATTTTTAATCCATTGATTGAACTACAAGAAGTCTTAATACTCTTACTGGTTCTCTAAGGAAGGAAACCTAGCAGAAAAGTGTTATTCACGATTTGTTCCAGGTTGAATTTCCATTATCAGTGACACTCTGGATAATTTACATCTTACTGCTGAGGAAATCGATGATGTAAGTAGTGATGATAATATATCTTTAGAATAAGCAGCAGGAATTTCTCGAAGAAAAGTGAACCTTAGATTTGCTGCATGCATAATCGGGCCCCTGAATCAAGCAAGATGGTTAACTTTAGCCATCAGTTTAATGTGGTTGTGTACCAGAGGTGCCTATCCACCAGAAATCTGTGATAAATTGCAAAGCTAAGTAAAATTCATAGTTAAAGTATATGCAGTGAGTTGGTTTGAAATTAAAAGAGATGATGAATTCTATAACCAACAACTTTATATCTTCAATATGATCCAAAGAATAAAGCAATGTCGACTGAAATACAGAATGTTGCATTAAAGAATTTATGGCACAACACTTTTGCTTTGCTACCCTGAAAATATTCTTTTTTCAATGTTGAAGTCAAATAAATTGAAGGTGAGAGAAGAGGCAATGAAAAATTGTCCATTTGTTAAGTAAATATCTATTCTTATTTGATTAAATATATCAATCTAGAAGAATAATTTTAAAAGTTTCATTTAAATAACATCACAAAAATATAATCAATATTGGTAAATTTTCCAATAATAAAAATACTTTATTCTTATTTCAGAAGAGATTGAAATAATTACATTTATAAACTTTGATGCTACACACTGGTTAAATTTGATTAACGTCTCACAAAGTGGACTTTGTGAACCTGCACGAGCAGAAGGTTTTTCAAATAATGAACTACTAGAGTATTTAATGAATGGAACGATATTGGACTTACCTAATTTACCTACACATTCACAAGGTGTGGAAAAAAGAAGTAAAATTAACAATTGAAGCTTCATAAATTATATCTGGACAAGAAGCCAAATATAAACACATTATTACCAAATCATTGGACCATTAAATAAGATCTTTATTTACTTCAAAAGGAAAATTATATTAGAAAATTTTGTTTAGATGTTATATGTTTTATAGTACGCAAGATTTTAACCTGATGTTCAATAAACAATGCAAATTAAAAACATTTTGTCCCATAATTTGTGCCCCGCAGTATTATGGTGTTATACACTTTTATGTATCTATTTTCAAAATTATGACCCAACATGGATTTCCATTTTTATTGTAATCTTTTGCAATTCTTACAGTTATCGTTTATTGAATACAGTGAAAAAGAAAAACAACATATTTTTCTAATGGTGAGTCATACTTAAAATAATATCAGTCTAAACTTTTAAGGGGAGGTTTGATATGTATTGCTTTGTTTGTGATTTTTCTGACTGTTGTTCTCATCTTTATTATAGTAAGTTAAACCACAACGTTTCGGTCGCTCTATCCTCCGGCCTTTCTCAAGTGTCCATTCTTTATCTGGGCAAAGAAATGATTCAGCCTGAGAAATCATTTTTAAAGTTTAACTGTTGATCAATCGGATTTACGTTACAAAAGATATTAAAAGTTCTTCAATGCCTTGTTTGATCAGCAGTCAAACTTTAAGAAAGATTTCCCAGGTTGAATCATTTCTATGCCTAAATGAATAATGGACATATGAGGAAGGCCGAAAGATACAGCGGTCGAAACGTTGTGTTTCAACACACGACAATAACGATGAAGGCAACAGTCCGAAAAATTACAACCAAAATAATACACTATGAATAATGGCTTGTATATGATTTCCATTTATTGTATCTAATACAAAAAATATCAATTGTATCTTGATTGTAAATTTTGAAGTCAGTTTGTTGATAAAATTTAAAAAAACAGTTGATCTTTAAAACGAAGCGCTCAAAAATTGGTTGAATCTTGGAATCTAATTTTTAGTTCCAGTTTTTCTCACATCAAATTTCATAGCAAGTTGAAAGTTGATTTTCTAAAAAAAGTGAAAAATCAATCTACTCAAATACGCAAGGGTTGTGATTATTTTAAAACTTGCCATCTTCTTCAATCAGTTCCCAGCTGTCTGAGTGAATGCACATGGGTTCCAGATATCACGATATTACAATAAGATAAAATAAGGCCTCTCACGTCTCAGAGTAATATATATATATATATATATATATATATATATATATATATATATATAACACTTATTGTAATTAATATTCTATATCATCAGCCAATGATATATTCTAAAGAATTGCAGATATGACAGAAATGGTATGATAGAAAATATGAAATAGCGAATGCAATCGGATTTACACTACAGAAGATCTAAGAATTTGGTAGAATAATAGGCTTAACAATGACATTTGCGAAAATTTTCAATCTTGATTAAGTTATTCTAAAAAGTTTAGAATTCCTTAAACTTCTAAGGTTAATTTTTTCTTATACAAGGATAGAGGAGACGGGATGATTATAATTGGAAACTGTTTTTTATGCCCTTTGTTTTGTCAGTCTTATTTTCATATACACCGACATTTAATTCTATTTCCTTTATTTGTATTGATGACATTTAATGATTTTTAAGAATCAGAATTATTCAGTTTTATTATCTTTACACGTCTTAGATTAATTGATTATGATTTAGTTTCTTTGTTTTTAATGGCACATCAAATTTCGTGGATTATTTAATTCCAAAGCCATACTTTTTGAAGAACGGTAGCAATGCTATTCAATTCATAGCAAGAGGCGATATAAGGGCATTTACACCTTTTCCAAAGGTATAAATACGAAATTAAATGTAACAGCGCAACTGGAATTCGAACTCACTTACAACGATGTCGCACTCCAACACGAAAGCCATTTATAGCCGCTAAGATGTTTATAATTTAGTGAATTGGACTTATCATGAAATGGTGAATAATATAGTAGAAACACATTTTCATGTCTCTATTTTGACACGAGCTTGTCAGTTTCTCATCAATATGATCATCAGACCAAAATAAAGCGATTAATTAGTGACATCTCACACAAAAAAAACGTGGATGGGCTAAGAAAGGGAAACATTAAGAGAGAAACTGAATCTCTCTTCATAGCAGCACAAAAGAATGGTATAAGAACCAATCATATCGAGGAAAGAATAGATAAGACGCAACAAAACAGCAGATGTAGGTTATGTGGTGATAGAGATCATCAATCACATAGTAAGCGAATGCAGCAAATGACCACAGAAAGAGTATAAGACTACACACGACTGGGTGGGCAAAGTAATCCACTGGCAATTGTCCAAGAAACTGAAATTTGACCGTAAGAACAAATGGTATATGCACAACACAACATGTCCAGGAGAAATACACACACACACACACACACACACACTCCTCTGGGATTTTGACATACAAACGGATCGCCTAATCTCAGCCAGACGACCAGACCTTATACGAATCAATAAAAAAAAAAGAGAAGTTGCCGAATTGTGGACTTAGCTGTCCCGGTTGACCACAGAGTAAAATTGAACGAAAGTGAAAAAAAGGATAAATACCTCGACCTTGCTAGGGAACTGAAAAAACTGTGGAACATGAAAGTGACGATTATAGCAATTATAATTAGTGCTCTTGGTACAGTCACCAAAGGTTTAATAAAAGGACTGGAAGACTTGGAAATAAGAGGATGAATGGAGACCATCCAAACTACTACACTATTGAGATCGGCCAGAATACCGAGAAGAGTCCTGGAGACTCGAGGTGACTTGCTGTCACTCAAACTTCAGTGAAAGACCATCAGCTAATGCTTACGTGAAAAACTCTCAAGGTGTGAATAGTAATAATAATAATAATAATAATAGGAATAAAAATACTAGAAAATAATTCATGTCATAGAGTATATACATAAAAAATATATTATATTAAATATATTCACAATTTACATTGAAAATTTAATCACCCTTCTCATCATGCCACATGCAACAGTACAGAAAGACATCCCTGTACTTAGTGGGAACATTTTGGCTATATGACCGCGTTGGCGAGAAACTGACAATCATCAAACACTGCTGACTATCCCAACTTAGATTTCTCTCACTTACACACACACACACACACACTCTCTCTCTCTCTCTCTCTCTCTCTCTCTCTTTCTCTCTCTCTCTCTCTCTCTATATATATATATATATATATATATATCTTAAGTGTGTTTTGTGATAATTACAGGCAGGGAATGATCTTTTTAGCATTTTGAAAAAATTAATTTGTTCTTATTTTCTTACAATATTTCTTAACTTTGATTCAATTTTATGTAAAAACACTTCGAAAATTTCTGCACAGTCTTTTGTCATTTTCAAGGATAAAATTGCGATGTTATTTTTTACCTTTAAATTCCACTGAAACTTTATATTTTGATATTTTGATATATGAGAAGTTTCGAATTTTGGTAGTTTTTTTATAGAATCGTGTTACATTAGAGTTTTATCCAACTTTTTACACACACACACACACACACACACACACACACACACACACACACACATGTACATGTATATGTATGTATATATTCATCTATCTGATGAAAAAGATCTGATGGTAACGCCTGACTGCCTTACGGAAGAAAGACGAAATATTAACAGAAAAAAATGAGGATTTTACCACAGATTTCCAAACATAATGTTTGAAAATGGTGGTAAAAAAAATCCAGCTAGTTAAAACTAGTTGCAAATTGAGGCTTCGAAAAAAGGTGCGTATTATACACAACAAAAATCGTTTTAATATCGAAATATGGGCATCAAAATAAAAATTTATATACCTTTTGTCGCCAAAATAATTTATTATTTTTTCTAATATTTCATAATATTTTATTACTGCAATTTTTCTTTTTTCATATAGATGATATAAGCATAATTGTTGTCATCCTTATGCTGTCTGATGATTGTGGCTTCCTTCAACTGATATTTATAGAAACGATCTTGACCTGTTGTTGTGGAGATTTTAAAGTTTTAGGTTATGCATAAATATATATATATATATGTGCTTTGTTTTTATACATAAGTAGATAATGTCTTCTTCTGGGTGGGCGGAAAAACAGAGGAAAAACGAGGGATGGAGAGAGAGAATTAGTGTCGGGTATCAATGCTTTAATCTATAGCATAGATAATAAATCAGCAAACGCCAGACAGATAATCTTGAAATGCCGTTTGCTTAGTAATTCTGCGAACCGTTAAACAAGCATCTTCTCCTTTCACGGGATGCATCTTTTCCTTTTTCTTCTTCTTCTTCTTCTACTCCCCCGTCTCGCCGTTTCCGCTCCCAATTCTTACATTGTTGATGAATCTGCATTTTTTTCTTTTTCTTCTTCCTACCATTTCTGCTACGAAACGCCGTGTCTGGTTGTTTGTTTGGCCCAGAAAAACAGTCACCGATTTTTATTGGGAATAATAATGCTTACGATTGTGTTCGCGTCATTCAATAGTGGTCGAGTGACGCTGGAGATGTAATCAGACGTCAACGTGGTATGGTCTACGCATGCGCACGCGCACATATGCCTAGACGCCTACACAGGGGCCAATTGCTGCAGATAAATCGATAGGTAGAGAGATAAACAGCTGCAAAAAGTTGATAGACAAAAACCGATATATTTTAGAGATCTTTGTAGGTAAGGAAGATTTCGAAAGTGAATGTTATGTTATATCCATTATTTCTTATCTTGAAACTCTGATTTTTACCCTTTAGCGGGTCTTGGATAACCATGCTCTTCTCTTTGTGAATAATACGTAGATAGATAGATAGATAGATAGATAGATAGATAAGAGTGCATAATGATATATTTTATCTTTTTTATCTGGCTATCGAGCTATCTATCTATATGAACATATATGCCTTTTATATTTTCTTTCTTTTAGTTCTCAAGTTAATTAGCTATACACACACTCACATATCAATATACTTAATACATATATATGCACACACACACACACGCACACACACATATATATATATATATAAATGTGTGTGTATGTATGTATAAATATATGTATATATACATTTATATTTATTGTATAAATAAAATAATGTATACACACATTGTATAGATATATATGTGTGTGTATGTATGTGTGTGTGTGTCTATGTATGTATATGTATATATATATATATATATATATATTGTATAAATAAAAAAATATCTACTACGGCAAGTATATATATATATATGTATATATATATATATATATATACTTGCCGTAGTAGATATTTTTTTCAAGATAAGGTTCCAATTTTAAATTATACCAAAAGAAAAAATAAAACGCTTTCGTACTAATACCGAAAGGAAAGTTATAAACCCCCTTTTTCCTTTCTACATGGACGCCTTTGGCATGAAATAACCCACGAAGGTTGATATGTCATTAAAAACAATAAAACTACTCAAACTCGTGGATAAAAATACCCATCCCGAATCGAACTCGACATGAAAATCAAGACCGTTTCCGTATATTTCGATATGGATCAATGGATTTATGTATGTGTGTTGATGTTTTTTTTATTTTGTCTTTTTTATATTTCCCTATATTTATATGTGTATCTATGTATCTATGAATGTGTTTATGTGTGTTGATTTTTAAAAAAAAATCATCTTTCTTTCCTATTGCAGTCGTCACAAAACCGTAGTAGTCGAGGTTGACCCGAAGGCTCCCTTTTCAATAGCTACTACACCGAGGTGTAAGGGAGGGCGCTACTCCTTTCCCTGGATTGCTCCACTTCACCCTTGATACGTGCCTTATATTGCTGAGTGTTAAGCAAGGAGGTATCAAGTACCATTTTTAAAGTCTTTGGTATGACGCGACCCAGGATTGAACCCAGCTTTCCCGGACCATTGGCAAACACTCTACCCACTTGGGCATATATATATATATATATTTGGGACAGATACGGCTCCTTAGCTGTGGTGAAAGCAATCCATCTAAGACAACAAAAAGTCTGGATGTACACGTGTGTATTCCATTTGGAGGTAGATTTGGACTCGTTAGCCACAGTGACGGCAACCCATCTAGGAAAGAGAAAGCTCTGAATCAAAACCTGAGAGTTTGGTGTCGACTGATTGTCTCATTTTATGTGCTATTGGAGATTCAGCGCCTTACTCGAAAAGTGGATTATGTGCGGTGCCAGTTCAAATGACTATAATTAAACTCATGCACAGGTACCTCATGAGAGCTTGTGTATCATCACAAAATTCAATAGGTGGCTATAGTTGAAACCGAGAAGACAGCCTATATATATATATACATTTATATATGTAAAAAGATATACGTAAGAATTCCTTTACTTGATGATGACGATGGCTCTTGGGTAAGATATCCGACTAACGTAAAGTCAACCTGGTTTCGATCCTAACTTGAAGGATCTCGCAGGTATAGCCACAGTGAATAGTTGTGATACAACGAAACAGTTTTTCTGTGGATAAATTCATGGAAATCATTTATCCCATATCTGTCATGAATGCCATTTGTTAGTATATATTCATATTGCACCGGAAGTCGTATTTACTCATAAAGATTACATTATGGTTAAAACGTTTGTTTAATTCTGAACATTAATATACATTGTAAATTTCCCCCCCTCATAAAAAAAGTTGTTGGTTTTCTTATAAATGTTATACACTAAACTTTTTCTTACGTATATGAAAATAAAGCTATGAAAATATAGATGAATAACACGGGACAGTTATTTATCAAAACCTGTATTCTTAAAACCATGAAAAAAACAATATATAACAAAAATTTGATAAATGCCATTTGTTAGTATATATAATATACACAGCACGTTGATCATTAGAGTTAGCGTTTTAACGTGATGTAGGCTATTTTGATGTCAGCGCAGATGCAGGAATACACACAGAAATTCGCATTCATACAAATATATATATATATATATATATATATAGTGTGTGTGCGTGTATGCACGTGTGTGTAAGTGTGTGTGTGTGAGAGAGTGAGTGAGAGAGAGAGAGAGAGAGAGAGAGAGAGAGAGAGAGAGAGAGAGAGAACCGACTGAAAGAGAAAGAGAGTGAAAGATTGGAGATGATAAAAATTAGAGATGATGAAATTTTCGGCTGTAAAAAACAGACTGACAAATCATCTCCAGATGTTGAAGGATTCGTTGGGAAGATTTATTTTGATCAGCGTTCGATAGCGAATCTTTTCTGCAGAACTAATTTTTATTTTATGGACATTTTTTTTTTCTGAAGACATGTAACTAATTAGGAGCTCATTTGTAAGAAGGTTCTTAATGAGAAATAACCCCGCAAAAATATTTGTCGAAAGAAAACAACGAAAAATTCCTCGGAAGGTAAAACATGCATCAAGAAACCGACGCTTACAATCTTTTCACGATTCTCTTCGTCTTAAAGAAACTTTCGTTTCTCAGTTTATTCTTATGGCGGGGAGCAGTTATTGCGTTGTTTAAAATATTAATGGGCCTCGATTGATAGATGAATCAGGGTATATTTAAAACTACGTCCGATTTTTAGCCGTTTGAACCCGGGACAGCTCCAATATATACATATAGCCCTGTGGTCTGAATTTGGATTTCTACATCGCTATTGCCTATAAAAGTACTCTAATCCATTAACTGCTTTACAGGCTGCTCCATAACAGAGTACACTTTTTTATTATCTAATTACCCTTGGATCTTAACTCAACATAACATGTCGCTTATTAGTTTGGTTTGGTTTCGTTTTGTTTGATTTTTGGAATAGCAACCATTGTTGGTTATTTAAAACCAAATCCAGTTTTTACATATATATTAAATAAAGGATTTGTAAACACATTTTGAATAACTCATTTCTTTTTCCTGTAAATCATATACGGTTAGAAAGTTTTTGCTAAATATAGAATTTGGTTTGATTTGGTTTTATAGCATATCAGCCATTATCAGTTATTTAATATCAAATCCGTTTTATACAAATATATTAGATATATATAATCTGTAATCATAAATCAACAAAGTTAAATAGTTCCAAGTGTTGCTATGTATCACTAACAATTCAATGAAACATTATTAATTTATTTACTCACAGTTAAATGATCAAACGGTTCTATTTCTAACAATTCAATTTAGCATAATTTGACAAAGTTAAATGGTTCCAAGTATTACTATGAATCGCTAACAATTCAATTAAGCATCTGTCATTTGTTTATCCACAGTTGAATGATAAACAGTTCTATTTCAAGCAATTCAATTTAGCATAAGTTATTTGTTTGCACTCAGTTTAAACTGTTCTATTTGACCCATAGATAGGAGGACCCTATCTGCTACTACCAACCTTAGTCGACTGGGCTATTGAATAACTTGGAGACATTTACTACAAGCAATAAAACGAATAATAATTCGCATATGAACAAATGTTAAAGAAACCCTCATATAATTCATTTTGTATTTTAAGCTTTTCTGATTTTCCCTAAAAGCTTATATTACATAAAGTTGTAAACATTCTGCTAGTTTGATATCAGAAAACCCATCTATTTCTCAAGGGAATAATCTTTCTAGAAAGTTCTTACTTGATATACAATTGATATTATCATATATTTGATAATTAGGGGACATTTACTAATAACAATAAACCAAAGAATTATCCGCATTTGGAAAAATGTGAAACCCCTCCCCACCGTGTTACAAGCGTTGCTGTGAATGGATTTGTTTGATCAGTATACTTGCGCACTCATAGACGACAGCCCGGTCGACTGGGCCTGTAAAATATACCGACTGTATCTCTGCAGAGGCCTAAGATCCTTCCCAATGTGTGTCCTGGATATGATATTAAAAAATCTGATGGTGAGGCTCCAGTAATACTGGAGCTCTAGGGAATGTGGAGTACCCCTTCATTGCCATCGACCCCACGTCATCTCTTGCCCTGAGTGGTAGCGCCTGATAGGGTTCTATCTACTCATCCAATAGAACTGTTTGACATCTAAACTAAGTGCAAACAAATGACTTATACTAAATTGAATTGCTTGAAAAAGAGCTGTTTGATAATTCAACTCGGGGTAAACACCATGATATCGCAGCATAAAAACCGGACGATGATTCATCCTTTTACTATTCATACCAAGGGAAAGACACAAATACAACCAATACAACCTGTTGCACCTTACTTAGAGAGGAAATGGATACTGCCAACTGACCACATATTGGCTCATGGAATGTTACAAAAAATACAGCCCGACAATCTAGTACATTATAGGATAATTAGAACTTTGAATAAAAATTTCAACCCTCATCACCGAATATTTTGTGAATTCAAGTAAAATATCTCGGGCGCTGTCCGTAGAGTAATATGGACACATCTATGCCAACTGAGTCTCGTCCATTTTTTTTAATTAATGGCCAAGTAATAGTAAACAGAAGGGGAAGAACTGAAGGCTGATTTCAGTAGCGTAGGATTCTAGATTCACTTTGAGCTAGTTCATCCTGTATAATACGACAGGGCCTCGTAAAAAAATAAAAGATAATTAAATAATTTTTTTAACTGATTTATGTTCCTAAGCATTCAGGAGATCTTCCAAACGTAATTTGTAAAATTTGAAAAAAAAAAAAATTATGTGATTTTAGAAGTTGAATTATGTTTATGATAGGAAGTCAGAGATCATTTTGACGTAGTATCTCTATGTCAAAATGATGTCTGACTTTCTGATACGCATATACATAAGTTCTTCTCTAGGTTTTATTTTTATTAGTCCCTAAGAAGAAATGTTAGAGGAGGAGGAAAATCCCAAAGAGTCGGAGGGAGAGAAAAGTAACGGTGATAACAATTGTATTAGGGGCACCCGGAACGATCTCCAGAAACTTGGTAAAGACGTTGGAAGAATTGGAAATCGGAGTATTACGCAAGTCCATACATATATTATCAAATTCGGACAGAATACTGGGAAGAGTCCTGGAATTACAAGGTCTCAGACTCCTGTAAAAGACCATCAAGTAATGTTAGTGTGAAAAACTTGTTAAGAGTAATAATAATTATAAAGAAAGAGAAGAAAAAAATCTTGTCATCTCGCAGATTTTGCCATCCCAGCGGACCACAGAGAAAAAAATAAAAGAAAATGAAAAGATAGATAAATACTTGGATCATGCAAGGGAGCAAAAAAAAAAACTATTGAACATGAAGGTGACGGTAATACCAATTGTTGTGGGTGCACTTGGAGCTGTCTCCAAAGGGTTAGAAAGAAAATCATAGGAATAGGAGAAAAAAGGAGAAATCGATACAGGCCACAGTATTGCTGAGATCAGCTAGAAAACTAAGTAGAGTCTTAAAGACCAGCGGAGACTTGCTGTCACTCAGTCTCAAGTGAAAAACCACCAGTTAAAACTGGTTTTAAAATCTTACTTAAATGAAACAATAATTATTAATCTGCTGATAAAAGGACATATGGAGAGCTATGAACGCCCACATTTCAAAGCAGCATGGTAGTTTCTGTTCGATCACAAAGAATTTCTGTAGGTAAAAGAAAATCAGGTTATATGTTAAAATGTGACTGAATTTTCTTTAGTTTTTAATTCCCTTCTTTCTTACAATTTTTTTTTCTCTTATTTATAAATGTGTTTTCTCACTGCTGCTGTGTTCCATATTCATGACACCACTTATGGAAAAGATGGTAAATGTTGGAATTTTTTTTTTTAATTTATTTTTGCCATGTCTTAGATCTGATAGATAAGTCATCTTGGAAATTTGTCTCATGTGGAAACGATTTTATCAAACCGTCATCTTGACGAATTCACTCAGTCACTCGCTCGCATGTCATAACAAGGTCTTCGTTACTGATAACGAAGTTAAGATGTATTAAATTGAATATCGTAAAAACTTCGTAAGTAAATGCTTCACCTTCGGGTGAACGAATTTATTTTTAGGGTGAATGAAAGGTGAATGAAATATTAAAAACGAATAACTTTATTTCTATTCTTAAAAAAATAATTATTGTTTCTAAAATTATATGCAAGCATTTATTACTGTCTAATATTGGTGAAAAAACTACCTCAGATAAAAATGATGTAATTAGTTCACACAGAAGTTGTTCATCTTGGGTGCTTTTTTTTATTTATTTAGCAGTAAATAACCCAATAACATATAAGACGCAGGACATGTTTTTATGGAATAGCTGAAAATTGGATAGCTGAAAATTTTAGCATGATAAAATACTCCTTAAACGAACTAGATAGAAATATTCTAATTAACTGTATCATTTTTTAAAAATATGCCTTGAAAATAGAAACTGAACAATAAGGCAAATGAAAAACAAATGGGTCAAAAAAAGAAGTCTTTTCGAGCGTCTTATGTGATGCAATAGTGGGTGACACGGACTGTCTATGGTCGGTAAATTTGACTCTTACAGGGAGCCCAGAACTTTTGGCCGTGTACCAAACTTACCTAAGCTGAGTAAATGGTGATAAAACATTTTTATATTAAATAGGAATCCATATCGCCCTATAATTGTGTGCAAAAAGAATAAATAAATAGCTCTTAAGAAACTGCAAGAGAAAATTGCAAATGGAAACGTACAATGACCACAATTCTCTAACCTCTAGGCATAAATTAACTTCAGGTAGGTTAACATGCCATTAAGACAATCAATCATTTCAATGAAAGGATGTTTCAGTAAAGGTCATGGTATCAAAAATAGTGATTGTCCTGGCTCAAGTTTTCGTCAAAAAGTCGTTCAGTTAATAGATGTGCCGAGAAAAAGTCTTTCGATAAAAAGTCAATTCGATGAAAAAAAAATTGATCTATGAAGAGACTTCCAAGAAAAATCTGTGGTACCAAAAATATTGACAGTTCAGGTATCAAGTCTTTTGGCCATTTTTCTGCTTTGAAGTTTGATTTCTATTTTCCTAATTCTTTTGAGATTTTTCTTTATTTGTTAGTTACCATTCACCTCATTCTATTTAATTGGATCAGTTTCTTGCATTTCCAGATATTTCCAATTTCTGTTCAGCATCCTGTTAACCTGTTGGATAACTCGAGTCCCTTACTTATTATAACAATTTACAGGCTACCTCTGATCAACAGTTGATATAATAACTTTTCCATTTATACGATTAGACCACCATCATAGAAAATATCTTCCTGATATTCACTATCTGCTTTAAGGATCAGCAAATACACACACATATTTATACAAACACGTTTCTAGTTTGCTAACGGCGAGTAGAGTTTTAAGTTTTCAAGACGCCGAAACAAGAACCTGAGTAGGAAGGCTTGTCCAGTCCGGCATCATTTTTATCGAGACTATGTTTTTCTATGGTGCCATGTCTGCGCTGATAAGGCCATTGCACGCATCGCTACGTCTGAAGATTATTAGTTGTGAGTGAAGTTGTTACAAGCCGAAGGATGGTGATTGTCTGCGCTACCCGACCTGAAGCAACGATTTGCCTTCTGCCAAAGTGGATGTTGTGTAAAGAGTACTGATAACATTAGCTCCTGTACGAATGTAAGCAATATTAGGTTGGGGCATAAAATAATTGCGGTTTTTAAACACCAGATTTAAAGCCGAACATCTCAGCTTAGAATGTGATATATCAATCGAAATAAAAACTATTTGAGTCTCTATATTGTTTTAAACAATGAGCAAGTCTATTTATTTAGGTAGCATCTGCAGTCTTGAAACTGATGAAGTCCTCCAAGGCTTTTTCTACGACTACCTGTTCGTTAAAACGCTTTTATTTTTCTGAGTTGTAAAAGAGGTTGTCTGTCAAAGGCAGGTCTGATAAGTAAGCAGAATAAGGTAATGTTGCCTTGTACGTTCAAATTCTACAAAGTCATTTGTTAGATGTGTATTCGGATGTCTCCATTCAGATGAATTTGTCCGATGTTGCATTATATATATATTGCAAGGGAAAAAGAGACAGACAAACAGAGACAGAAATAGAGAAAAACAAACAAACAGAGAGAGAGAGAGAGAGAGAGAGTGAGACGTGTTGAAGACTGGTTAATATGTATTAGTAAATCGTCACAGCAAAAATCGCTCGTTAGTTTTTCTACACTTTTTATTGTTCTTATTTATGATTGAGATATTGCAATTGAAATAATTTACTTTTAGAGTTAAATGATAATCACACACACACAGACACACACACACACGCGCGTATATATATATATATAATATGATAGCGTCGACATAGTGTCAATATACACTTTATCAACGATCTTGAGCACTTTTTATAAATTTGAATTACTATGACCAGAAAATCCGGCATGTACTGCGCGCGACAAACGGAACCACTGGACACCTGTTTTGACTTTATTAGGTCTCATCAGCAGAGTATAATTCAAATTTATAATATAATTCCTCTATTCAAAAAATAAAAAAACGTATGAGCGCTCTTTATTTATAAATATAGCAAAATTCATTATATATATATATATATATATGCTAGACGAAATGCAAAGAAAAGTTTTTGCATAAAAAGAATGATCGATGCTATCATGGCGAAGTAGGTTTGAAATAGGTTTCTTATATACATGCACATGCATACACACATACACATGCACATACGCACACACACACAAGCATACACATGCACATATATATACATACTCACGCATACACACAGACAAACAAAACACACACACACACACAAACACACACACACATATATATATATATATATATATATATATATATATATAATATTATAAGAGTGTTGGTCGTCAGTAAATCACTATGTGGTTATGTGTCGAACCAAGTGCCATATAATATGGTGAGTGCTCAATATCTATGATAGAGCTATAATAATAACAATAATAATAATAATGATAATAAATAAATATATATTAGATATATATTTAATCCATGGAAAATATTGTTCTGCAACCTAAGGTTTCATGATATATATATATATATATATATTAATAAAAATGACTGTGAATTAATTATAAAAATAAAAAGAATTAAAGTCAAATGAGTGCTTATAGGAAGCACTTATTTGATTTTAATTCTATCTTTTCATTTTTTATCGATATGATCATTCAGTTTGCCGTACAAGCGTCTCTTTTCGCTGTTATTCAGAATTTCACGTGTTTTCGCTATTATCAAGCAGTTAAAATTTCAATTTATTTTTTCAATGGGTATTCACTCGTTCAACTGTTGCTCTGATGGTTCGAGTCTTAACTTTTTATTTTATTTTATTTATTTATTGCATTATTTTACGCCTTCTGTCTATACAGCTCCAGTTAATTTCTATGGTATTTTTATTAAGTATTTCATGTAATTCATTACTTGGAGGAAGTGCTTATCAATAAAATATTTTTTAAATGTTACTAAATTTTTACCTGTTTTTCTTTTTACACACTCCCCGCTCTCTCTCTCTCTCTCTCTCTCTCTCTCTGTCCCTGAACTCGTGCGTGCGTGTGTACGCAGGTCGCTCCCCAAAAGTTCTGAGTGAATTAAGATGCGAAGTGGCTTTAAACAAAGGAAGAAAATATTAAGAGAAAATGTCTTTTATTTCTCATTTCTGCTATTTCAAGGGATCTATGAATAAATCTACCATAGCATGGAACACGCTGAATTTGAAATAGTAGTCATATATTCAGTCTCATACAGATAAATAGATAAATAGATACGATATGATGCAGTCATATAGGTTATATTATTTTTAATTGTTCACCAAGGAAATTAATGAATATTTATATGGCAGTTGAATTTCCGTTGTACAAAAAGCTAAAGTCGCCAAACTCCAATCAGTAACAAATCATTAGCCTACTTTTACACTTTATATTGAGCTATCGATGTTTGAACTATGGACTAACACAAAACTGAGAGAGAGAGAGAGAGAGAGAGAGAGAGAGAGAGAGAGAGAGAGAGAGAGAATGTGTGTGTGTGAGTGAGAGAGAGAGAGAGAGAGAGAGAGAGAGAGAGAGAGAGAGAGATGATAAATGTTCACAAGTTATGTTCTTAACCCCCTTTGTCTCTGTCTTTGTTTTTGTCTCTCATTCTGTCAGCTGTCTTGGGTATGACATTAAACTGAATCTAGTGGTGAGGCTCCTGTGCCTTTGTTGTAATCATTCCCAGCTTCACTCTGGTACAGAATATTAGTACTTATTATGATCCCATCTGCGATTTAAATTATTTGTCTTGAGTAGGAATATATGAAAAGAAAATACTGTGTGTAAATTATTTGTATTATAAAGGAATACTTGATACCATATAATCGAGTGCAAACTGTTTGTATTTGATAGGAATACTTGATACCATATAATCGAGTGCAAATTGTTTGTATTTGATAGGAATACTTGATACCATATAATCGCGTGCAAATTGTTTGTATTTGATAGGAATACTTGATACCATATGATCGAGTGCAAATTGCTTGTATTGTACAGGGATATTTGATACCATATCATCATTATAAAGTCATGCTGACAGCACGGATTTCCTTGACTCTCTCTCTCTTCATCCGTCCCTATCATTCATCGCTTACGGGAGGTCTTCCAGACGACGTCCAGTGTCCACTCAGAGTTGATGAAAATAATTTCTTGCTAGTCAGCCAACAAAGTCACGTCCATGTGTTGGCTCCATTGAAGAACATCCCAAACGTGTTCGTCCTTGCTTCTCCTGCAGTGTCCCGCATGTCTCGTTTGTTTTACTTGGATGCTTTTTTTATGGGAGGTTAGTGGCTATGCAGATGATGTTTTGTTGGGTGTTGCTTCCAGGATTTGTTTAACTTGGCTCGTAGCACCAAGCTTTTCTTTTATACGTTTTGTTAGCGTCCATGTGATGTATTGACACTGCTTGGAAGAAATCCTGTTTGATTTTATCGGATAGATCAGACTTCCATATGATCGATAACTGATCGATAGCAGTCCAGTGCCTCCTGCTGCTTTCTCAAGGCAATGCAGTAGGTTTGGGCTGTATTTGAAAGAAGCGCTAGATCATTTGCATAGTCGGTATCTGTTATAGTTTCTGCAGTATATCGTCGGTTTCTTACCTTTTTTCTTTTATTATATCGATCGACATTCAAAGTACGTAACCTAGGCAGATTATAAGCAAAGAAAGTGCTAATGTATCCATATTTACCAACCCCTCCGCTTGGGCATGATATGACACAAGGTCAATTTTTAAGCGGAGTTTAACAGGTTTGAATTCGGAGTTTTCCTTCTCCTCGACTAGTTGCCTCGCCAAGGCTGAAAAACCAGTCTGCCCAACTATTTACCCATAGCCGGAGGGAGAATAATTGGATTCATAACTTTCCCAAGGGTATTAGTGCAATGTAAAATGCAATCAGTCTCGTCCAGGATTTGAACTCGTATCACCGTCCTAATGTATCTACTCGCAAAACTTCAGCAGCGATGTCAAAGAAGTCTGTGTCTTCATCCAGTGAGCGAACCTTTGCTTTTGCTCCATCTTTCCGCTGTGTATTGAATCAAATGGAGAAATTTACATACAATAGTGTTGTCTCGAGATTTTTTGTATGAACTCCTATTGTAGATCGATTTCTCCGAAAATCGTTTAAATTTTTCTTTAGAATTTTCTTAATTTCATGTTTGATACAATAGAGAATCAGAGCATTATAAAACTTGGCAGTTATTGTAGTAAGAGTTATGCCTCTTTAGTTCTTAGTGATTTCGAGGTCACCTTTCTGAGAGAAGAGGAAGATGTAGCCTTTTGTTCATTTCTCTTTTGTATGCTTTTTATGTTCGGCGTTGCAAAATCAAAGAAATATCTGGTCACATTTTCTTGTCTTTCATACTCTTCTGGGACTATTTTATCGAAGCTTGCAACTTTTCTGTTTTTAATTTTCGTCTTCTTTAAGTTCTTCCTCTGTAAACTGTCCGAGTTCAATTCTTAGAATGTTCTTTTCACTTCTGTATAAAGTTTTTCTTGGCTGGCAACTTTTAGTTTTACTTTCGAGGTTCTCTTCCTGTAGATCCCTTCATTCCCGGTTTGCCATCACTGTGATTGTCTATCTCTTATCGACTTTTTTTTTTTTATTGATCTGACCTTGAATATATATTTTTGTTGTTCTTTTTGGTATGTGTTTGTTAGTTTTCTCTGGGTTTTAAGTTTCTGCGCGTCGGCATTTGTTGCGTTTGTCTTATAAAGTATGGTTGCTATTTTATGTTATCTTGTTTTTTTTTGTGTTTTTTTTAACTACTGATGACGCTCATGGAACTTTAGATTTGGCTCTTAGTTTGGTTGGTATTAACACTACTGTTGCTTCCATGTTTTCATATTCGTCATTCGGAATATGTGTTTTAGATATCTCCCGAGGAGTATCAAATTTGTTTCTTACAGTTACCGTATATTTATTGCAAATATCTCTATTTGTAAACGAGGACTAGTCGTAACGTGAGGTTTTGTCTGTTTGCTTCTTATTTCAGCGAAGACTCGGGCATATTTTTGCTATGATAATTCTATAATCAGAAGATACTCCTTCAAAAGAAAAACGTCTCATTATTCAGAGTGCTATTTATCCACTTCTTGATTAAGAATATATTATCTAGCTGTACTTTCGAGTTATTTGAGTAAGTGTTGGGCCATAGTTTTCACTCCCATTTTTCGAATTAAGTATTTAAGCATGCTAGCCGGTTCGCGAGTGAAAAGTCTCTTAGATATTCCCCATTTTTGTTTGACGAGTCGTGTAAGCAGAATTTGTTATTTTCGTTTTTGCCTATTTGAGAATTCATGTCTCCACCGATGATTAGAACATTGTCGTTGAGAATCTGTCGAATAAGGGAAGATAAATCGTGATAGAAGGTGGTGATATCCCTTTCATTACCGACATTGATAGGACAGTAACAAAAGACGATTGTTAGGCAGGGGTTGCTATTGAAACCATATTATTATAATTATTTGTTTTCCACAGGAATAATTGATGCCATAAAATTGTTGTCAAACAAATCATTATTATAGACAGAGGAAGAAGTGTGATTTAAAAAATGATTAGTAATGATTATGATAAAATATTTTTCAAATGAATCAAATTTTGGCATTTAATAACCCAAATGAAGTTGTTATGCCATTAAATAACCAATAAGGAAAATGGATAACCCCTTCAATAGAGAACACAAATCAAACCAAACCAAAACCAAACCAAACCAAACAAAAAAAAAACCTCAATTTACATGAATTTCTGACTCTCTGTCCCTGACACACACACACACACACACACACACACACACACATATATATATATATATATATATGTAAAGAAAGACTGCGTACCTAGAACTCGTTCTTAACTGGTGGTTACAAAACAAAGCTGATGATGTAGTGAAGTTGATATATATATATATATATATATATATATATATATATATATACAAAACATCGTTATGTTATATATCGTAATGTTTTATATATATATAATGATTATATATGTAATGGTTATATATATATATATATATAATCGAAAAGTCGATAAATAAATGTTCCCAAATTTATGTTATTCTATTCTCTATTTTTCTGGCCCTCTTTGTCAGTATGACTCAATCCTTCCCTCCTCCTCATCCCCCTCCTCCTCTCTCTCCCTCTCTCTCTCTCTCTCTCTCTCTCTCTCTCTCTCTCTCTCTCTTTCCTCTGTCTTTCTTATTATATATATGTACATATATATAGCAGAACCTTCTGAGATTTGAATGAAGAAATGACCGGCTGCCAACCTTGACAAACATTAAACAGTTGTCGGAAATCCAGCGTGTCTCGAAGACTCTTCAACATTCTTGACCTTTTTGTGAATATTGCTAACATTTTCAAAACACTATGATGGCCACCATTTGCTAAGGAATGGTTAAGATTTGTCCCGTGTTTACAAAAGCTTACTTCGGACATGCTGGCCCCTTACCCTCGAATTGGACTTTAGTTCTATCACTGATATCAACTGATGACGATTATTATGTTGATCAGCGTTTTTTAACACATGACTTGCATCCCCAAAATTGGGTCGTGGAGTAAAATAGAGATGTGAGCTGGAAACTAATTGGTTGTGAGAAAATGGGCTTAGTTTTGGCACAAAACGTGAAAGATGGAGCAAGCAGAGAGAATCGAACTCACTTGCAATGGTCTGATAGTCTAGCTCGTCAACCATTACATCATGCGAGGCACCTAATAATAAGAAATTATATGTATGTATTTATTCAAGCCCTCCGCTATGGGCAGGATGTGACACAAGGTCAATTTTTAAACAGAGTACATCTGGTTTCTGTTCAGCGTTTTCTTTTTTCTATCTCGATCACCATACCAAGGCTAAAGCATTTGGCCAAAGCGGAAGGAGAAGGACAGAACAAATTGATTCTTACCTTTCCCAAAGGAATAATTGCGAAGTGAAACACAAAAAAACTCTTGTTCAGGATTTGAACTCGGATCACCGATTCCATTTCCTACGATGGTGACCTCGTATGCAATTATGAAATCTAAATGTTTAGATTGATAGATAGATAAATAGAGAGAGAGAGAGAGAGAGAGAGATTCCGAAACCAACTATGTTAGACTGATAAAGACAGCTAGATATTCTAAAACATAACCATTTAGACTGATAATGAGATAGCCAGACAGCTACTTTGAAAACTGTCATTTTAGACCGACAGAGAAAGAGAGAGATATTGAAAGATAGGCAAGACACCGAAATCTATCTTTTGAGAGGGATATTGAGATAGATAGAGGGGGAAGGCGAGAGAGATAGACGGGTATTTCAAAATCTACCTTTTTAGATCGACAATCTGTGTGTGTGTGTGTGTGTGAGAGAGAGAGAGAGAGAAAGAGAAATAAAGGAGGAGAGATAACAGATTGAGAGAGAGAGAGAGAGAGAGAGAGAGAGAGAGAGAGAGAGAGAGAGAGAGAGAGAGACTCGTTTACTTTAACCAGTGAAGATATATGCTGAATTGAGTGATATAAGATATCCCCCTTGGGATAATTCATTTTGAACCCCATTTCGTTTACATTTCGTTCCTAACCAAATAGGAATAGATAGATAGATAGATAGATAGAGAGAGAGATAGAGAGAGAGAGAGAGCAAGTATTAACCCAATAAATATTTTATCTTTTCTCAAACAGTTTCACCTTTCATGCATTCACTATTCATCGTAGTACGTCGTCGCTGACACAGAGATAGACGTTATATTTTATTGATATAGAAATTTATTTCCTATGTAACAATGAAACTTTTTTTTGTTGGATTTTCAATATATATTGTCGGGTAACCTCACAAAATAAAGAATGACGTGAAATCAGTTTCAGATGAGACAGCCAATTAGGTCAAAAAGTCGGTTGTCATGGGTATCTCTCTAGTATCCGTCTGCGCACATCAATGTTTACATCAACAATGAATTTTGGCACCCACCAAAGGTATGGGTACTACAATGTTCCTGTTTTGTAATGTCACCTCTGCTAGCTTACAGAAACCTACTCTGCAGACCCTTGTACATCTTTTTTTTTATTGAAAAGTCACTTTAAGGTTTTCCTTCACAACATGCTGTTCGTCTGTTGGAATTTCTTTTATTCTCACTCTTTATCTCCAAGCTCTATCAATGAAGCTTAGAATATGCTGTTTGGACCCGCAGCAGAAAAAAGGGAGTGTCCTAAGTATGAAAATAAACCGCATTAGATGGTGACGATCCATTTCTGGAAGATTGGGGGAGTGTAGAGTTGCCTCTTCATTAACATTACTCGCAGGTCCATTCTGGGCTGGAGTGAGAATACTTGTTAGGGTACCATCTCTGAGTCAAATAGATCTGTTTAAAAATTAAAGTTAAAAAAAAACAACAACAACACAAAAATTTAAATATAAACGTACAACGAACGCAATTCCCTAACTTCTTGACATAGAATAACCATAGAGGGGTTGACATGCCGTTAAAATCAATTTATCAAAGAAACTTGTCGTTTCTTCTCTCTTCGTTGTTGTAGAAAGATAAATTTCGAAATAATATACCTGGTAACTTCATCCTTACTTTTGGGTGCCAAAAAGTTGGTAGGGATTTGAAGGCTTAGACTGTGGACCATTGGTAGTGAGTTCGATTCTTACTGTTTCTGGCCTTAAGCCAATTTCAACAAAGTAGATGATTACTTTGAGCCCATCTGCAGTAAATTTAGGCGCCGAACCAGAAAAGAAGGCAACGCCATTTTGTAATGAGAACAGCCATGTTTCTTTTTTTTTTTTTTTTTTGCAACGTCACCGACCTATAGAAACCTAACACATCCCTTTTTTTATTTAACAACTTCTTTAGGGTCTGTCTCTCCTCAACACACTTTAAAAAAAAATCTTCTCAGTATTCCTATCTTTTTCCCGACAGCACTTCTCTCCAAATGACTCCAGTCCCTTCAGCAATTTGTTAAGTCTGATAAGAAACACGCCAGGCTCTGCTGTCGGCAGGTAAAGTGATCTGATAAGCAAGAACGCTGTTTCTTGTTATGCAATATTTTAAGCCAAGTTTGATTTGACCGGGTTTGTTAATTTAAACACGAGGCAGAGAAATCAGGTTCGGGAGGAAGTGTTCCCATTACCTACCTCTCTGGTGGCAATATCTTCCGTCTACTACTGATTTGAATCGTTTGTATATATTGTAGTTTGTTTTAAAGCCAAGGGCCCTATCATAAACATTTGAATTTCCGACATTGCATTTTCATATTTGAGGGAAAGGGAAAGAGGAGCTTAGATTCTCAGCGATACAGAAAGGTCTGATAAATTTATGACTCTTTTACCAGAAATTTATGATAGATCTTTATAAGAACGAAGAGGGAAAATACACACACACACACACACACACGTGTGTGTATGTGTGTGTGTGATGCTTACTGTTGTTGGAAATGGACACGGTGACCCGAGTTAAAACCCTGTTTACATTTTACAGAGCGCTAATACACTTGGGAAAGATATGAAGCCAACTACTATCCCTCCAGCTATGAATAAATAGTGGGGCAGACCAAACTTTTTACCCTAAGTATGGCAACGAGTCTAGGAGAAGAAAAACTCTAAATTCAAACCTATTAAATTTCACTTAAAATTACTTTGTGTCGCATTGTGCTCGTGTGAAGGGATTGGCATATATATATATATATATATATATATATATATATATATAAGTTGGCCGACCGTAGTCGAAGGCTACTCAAAGGCTTTCTTTTCAACAGTTACTACTCCGAGGTGTAGGAAAGGTCATTATTCTTTTTCCTGGATTGATCCACTTACGCTTGATCCGTACCTTATAATGTTGAGTGTAAAGCAAGGAAGCAACAAGTACCATTTTTTGAGTCTTTGGTAGGACTCAACCTGGGATTGAACACTGGTCTCCCGGACCATTGGCGAACACTCTACTTACCATACCAGTATCCCCCGTAAATAAATAGACTCCGAATAATTTTTAGAATTAAAATCTAATTTTCTTCAAAACCAAAAATTGCAGAATGTTATTTCTCCTTGTAAATAAAACATTCTCGTTTTTTATGAATCCCGAAAATTTGAATAAAGTCTGAAGATACGTGGTGCATTCAATAGGTTTCCAGACTTTTTTGTAAAGGCATTTAAAATTGTCGTAGACTCCTGAAAATTCAGTATGTTATTGCTATGAGATGACTGACCAATTTTTATGATTTCAGCTTCAAATGAACAGCTACAGCAGCAATTGGAATATACCCTACTAAAGCCTGATTGTCACAGCTGGTGAATTTCAAAAATGCAATCTGGACATGAGGACACTTTAGAAGAACAATATGCAATAAAATTCTGTTTTAAACTTGGAAAAAATGCCACAGAAACGTATGGAATGCTTCAGACTGCTTTTCGACCATCTTGCATGAATCAAACATCAGTTTCTGAGTGGTAAAAGAGATTCAAGGAAGGCAGGGAGTTTGTGAGGGATGATGAGATGTGTGGGAGGAGTAAGGAAGTCAATACACCAGAGTTGATAGGTCAAAGGGTTGGGGTTAGGGTTAGGGTTACTATGTTGAGGTTTTAAGGGAGTTCAGGAAGAGATTCCGTCGGAAGAGGCCAGCACTCTTCAAATCGGGTCAGTGGCATTTCCACCAAGACAATTCACCGGTCCACAACTCCATCCTTGTCACAGACTATTTGACCAAGATTGGCATCAAGACAGTTCCTCAGCCTCCCAATTGTCCAGACCTTGCTTCCTGTGAATTTTGCTTATTCCCTAAGTTCAGAGGCTGTCGTTATGAGACAATTGAGGAGACGAAAGAGGCTGTGACAAAGGTCATTGATACGCTCACACAAAAAGACTTCCATGTGGCCTTCCAGAAGTTGTTGGAACGGTACAACAAGTGCATTGCAGCCGGAGGAGATTACTTCGAAAGGGACTAGAGTTTCATGTGTGTACTATCAATAAAAGTGCCCATACGAAAAAGTCTGGAAACTTATTTAATGATCCTCGTAAGTCGATTTTTTTTGGTGAATTTTAAAATCGGTACTTTTTGGTGCCGACATCCTTATCTACAAAATAGATAACTAGATTGATGCCTACACAAATGCAAGCAAAACTTATTAAATGTGACGAGCAAGGGACATCTTATCAATTATTTTATTCAACATCTTTTCTTACAAGGGAACGTATATAATGACTGGGTGCAAGGTAATATATCTCCATACTCATTGCATGCTTTAGCCCTTGTTTACATTCCCTCATGAAGAAACAAGAAAAGTTGAATAAATGAAATTTCTTAGACGTTCCTTGTCTGTCACATGCAGTAAGATTTACTGGCATGAAAAACTGCTGCTGAATATGCTCACAAACATACAAAGAGAATGAGCTATATATATATATATATATATATATATATATATACAGACTGAGAATGGTAGATGGATAGATAGAAAGGAACTAAAAGAGTTAGATGTGTACATTTATACATACATATATAGACACACAAGAATTGAATGAACCTGATATGTACAGACTGAGATAATTGTACTTGAACGGAAAGATCTTTCTGTTGAATGCATCATCTATACAGAAATTGGGGCGTAGCCGACTAATGACCAACTAGAGTAGAAAACAACGACTGATCTAAACGCCTGTCTTAAGTGAAAAGGATTCTTCTAAAAGACATGCACTAAATGCCCTATACTTTGCTCGGGTTAGTTACCACGATCTTTCCCGGCAATGCCTGCTTTCTACTCACACTGATCCAACAGCCTGTCTGTTTATTGTGAAATCATATGGCATACTTTCAGTTATCAAGCACTATACTTCCAAACAATAACTACTATTTCTATTTCTTTCGTAACCAAGATCAAGTGACAACCTTTTAGTTTCCTAAATCTTTCTTCGACAAATTTTTGAAATTTCAAAATTGCACAAGAGCACTCCGCCCCCCCTCTTGTATATGCATTTATAAGTGTGTGGGTTTTGTATCTTCCAAATCTATACTCCATTAGCAGGATGTGACATTGTTAATTTTTAAGCGGAGTACAGCTGGTTTGAATTTAGACTTCCTTTTCTCCGATATTAGTTGTCTAACAATTTCTAAAGAATCCAATATGCTCTATTATTTATCCATAGCTAGGGGATACCTTTTCCCGAGGGCATTAACACGAAATGAAACGAAAACAGTGTTGTCTTGGATTTGAACTCACCGACAATAAAAGAAGAAACTTTATTATATAAACAACTGAGTTGCTCAAGAGTTTCTAAAATTCAACTTTAGTTTATATATCATGATGAACTGGAAAGGACTTTGATGATGTCGAGTGCTGGTTTGGTAAGTGTTCTCTGGATTTGTAGTTAAACTCATCTTGGAGAAAAAAAATTCTATATTCAAAAGTACAAACTAGAATTTGCTTTATCTTCGTCCTTGCAACCCATGTGGTGACGCAGATGCTAATTAATATGGCACCTTGCTTTTTACTGGAACAAATCACAGAATTAGAAAAAACGGAAATCTACAGCTTGGGCAACTACTGATCTTCCATACAACCTTTGGCTGATCTATGCTGTGATTCGGGTGTGCAAATCCATCATTTCCCGAGACTGATAGAAGCCATAAAGGAATTTTACAATGATGGACCGTTTTTACTTTAAAGAGTGAAATAAATATCACATTATAATAATTTAAATTACAACTCAGATGACTAAAGACTAATTAATATATTTATTATATTTTGGCAATGTCACTGGAGTCTTGCAAACTAATAAATTAGCACTATATCTATATCTGCCTAATTAACGACAACGAACGTCAATAGATCTAATAAAGAATGGTTTCAAATTTAAAAAAAAAGGAAAGAGGAAGACGATATCACATAGAAACCATGTCAGATGCCGACTATTCAGATTATCTAATGCTTCTCGTAAATACACCAGTCTAATCCATTTCCCTGCTGCATCAACCCAGATAAAACAGAGTCCAAGTTCAGAGAGACCGATTCATCTCCCCTTTAAGAGGAAAGCCTCTGAAATTTGTGACCAGTTCATATACCTCGACAGTAATATCTCATCTACGAAAAGTGTATGTCAACATACGGAAGGGCTATTATTAACAGGTTGTCGATTATATGGAAATATGATCTCTGATAAGATAAAACGGGACTTCTTTCAAACTGTGGCTGTATCGGCACTACTGTATGAATGAACCACCTGGACTCTTAACGAAACACACGGAGATAAAGCTAGATGGAAACTACACAAGAATGCTGTGTCATGTTTTGAAAAAATCCTGAAAGCAGCACTACACAAAACAACAGCTGTTCGGTCACTTACCTCCCATCTCACAAACTGTGTAGTAAAAAGAGAACAAAGACAGGTCCTAGCTTACATACCGTCATTGCAGAAATTCCGAAATATCCTCATAAACACTCGCTATCAACAACGCACTGAGTGAGTTACTTCTCGATAGCTTTTCTCTTCCCGTTTATCATTCCCAATTTACGTTACCTTGCGTGAAGTCGCGAGACTTCTCGATTATAAAGCAAATGGCTGCTGGACAAACGAATTTCCCCTTTTCACAACAGTTCGTCAACGGATAAGTTTGCTCATTCCTTTCATCTTGCCACTCACAACTCGTCATTTCTTTTATTGCAAAAATGTCTCTGTTTTGTTTTGTTACATATTTCCTCCCAGGCGCACACTCTGCCGTTTTTGTCGACTACTATTACATAAAACATCCAAGTAAAATGAACAAGACATGATGGGCACTGCTGGTAAAATAAAGACGAATTCATAAGCGACGTTCTCTTATGGACTACTACACATGGACACACTAATGTTGACTGACCAGCAAAAACCTACATACATCACCTCTGTGCGAACGCTATATGCTGTCTAGAGCCATGCTGCCGGCAGCGATGTTTGATTGGGATGGATTGCAAGAAAGAGTTAGGGGACTCCATGTTATCAGTATGGCTAGATGCTAATGATTTTTCTTACATCTTTCTACTTTGAAATTATTTCTCACCTCGCTAAGTTAGCAAATTTAAAATACTTACTAACTATTTTAGTCCTGATTAATTTCTATTAGTGCTTCTCAGCTTTTTCTTGTATTTCAGTTTTAGTTCAGATGATTTGATTTAGTTAGAAGAATGGTTGATGCAGCCGGAAAGCCGAAGCTCTATTGTTCGAACCAGATTTGCATGATTTTGAACCCTGTAGTCTTGGTTTCAAACCCATTCATCTGTACGTGACTATTTTTAAATAATTGAATGGCCATTTGATCAGGTAAATGACGACGTTCGAAAAAAAGTTTGAGTGTACACAACATTTCCAGTACTGGGAACTAATTTAGAATTAATATAGACCCTTATATGCTGGGGAAGGATGCTCTCTCTCTCTCTCTCTCTCTCTCTCTCTCTCACACACACACACACACACACACACACACCTACATACGTACACACACACCGGCAGAAATAGTTAATAGATAGACAGGCTAGGTTATTTAGCTTTGGTGCGGCAACCAATCTAAGAGAAGGAAAACTCTTAATTCAAACCAACTGTACTCCATCTAAAATTGATCTCATATCACAATTTGTCATTGGTGGATACATGCATGCAAGAGGAGCACCACGTGGACAAATGTAAAAGAGAAAATAATAGAGAAAGAGAAAAAGAGAGACAGAGAGTAGGTGCGTAAGTATGAAAGAGGGAAAAGAGGAGAGAGAAAGAGAAAGAGAAAGAGAAAGGGTGAGTGAGAAAGAAAACTGAGAGAGAGAGAGAGAGGGAGAGTGAAATTATGAAAGAGAGAAAAGAAGAGAGTTAGAGAGAAATCGGGTGGAGGGAGAAAAAAAGGAGTGCAAGAGAGAGAGAGAGAGAGAAAGAGAAAGAGAGAGAGAGAGAGAGGGAGAGAGAGAGAGAGAGAGAGAGTAAATAAAGATAACTATCTATACTGATGATAAAATAGTTTCATGGAGAAGAGAGAAATAGAAGAGAGAAAGAAAGAGA
Organism: Sepioteuthis lessoniana; assembly: GCA_963585895.1. Classification (NCBI taxonomy): domain Eukaryota; kingdom Metazoa; phylum Mollusca; class Cephalopoda; order Myopsida; family Loliginidae; genus Sepioteuthis; species Sepioteuthis lessoniana. Next base: position 73,681,944 of record OY757936.1, on the reverse strand, counting down.
GAGAGAAGACGATAAGAATAAGAGAGAGAGAGAGAGAGAGAGAGAGAGAGAGAGAAATGACTGAGAGAGAGAGAAACAGAGTGAGATAGATAGAGAGAAAAGCTGAGTGAGAGAAAGAAAATGAGAAGAGAAAAACTGGGGTAAGGGAGTGAGAGAAAAAAAAAAAAGGATTGTAAGAGAGAGTGTATCTGAATAAAAAAGACATTATATCTACACTGATTATAAAATACTTTTATGAAAGAAAGAAAGAAAGAAAGAAAGAAAGAAAGAAAGAAAGAAAGAAAGAAAATGAAAGTGAGAGAAGATGAGTAAGAATGAGAGAGAGAGAGAGTGAGTGAGAGAGAAGGAGAGTGAGAGAGAGAAAAGGAGAAAGAAAGGGGGAGAAAGAGAAAAAAAGAATGAACGACTTAAAGATGAGAGACAAATGATCAATTTGGGAGTTAAAATTTGCAGTTCATAGAAATTTCCTCTTGTCCAGACGATTAGCCTGAAGATCTGCTGTTCGTATCCCCAACCGGCCTTTGAAATATAATTGAATTCCTACCATTGTTTTGAAAACTTTTGTGCCACGTTTTCTTCTCACCAAAAGACGATCAAGACTAAGAAATACATTCAAAGAGATGCGTCATTTTCAGTGTACAGAGAGAACTTTTTTCTTTCTTTCTTTTTTCCTCTTCACGTTAGTCCTTTAAAGCTAAATGAATAAACACTCTTCCACTGATATTTTCAGGTTGGTTCGTAAAACAAAACAAAACAAAACAAACAAAAACAAACCCTGGCCTCTTTAATAACAATAAAACAAATTGTTGATTTGTTGGTAAAAATAAATGAAAGGTGAATTCATTCTTTGAGTCACCGATGCATTTGCAAGAATTTCCTTGCACTGGTTCACTACACACCTTCAGTCAAGTGTAAAATGAATAGTTTGAATTGTTTAGACAAATCGTGAAATATTAATGATAACCCCACTTTTTTATTGTGATGAACAATGTTGTTTATGTGACTGACAAATAAATCACACGTTTGTTACATTTGAATCGATGTTAAGTCCTTCTCTTAAAAGTTGTTGGAGCTCTTTGCAAACTATCTAGTCGACAGATAGATAGATAGATTAAAAAGCTTAGATAGATAGATAGATAGATAGATAGGACCAGACCGAGATAGATAGATAGATAGATAGATAGATTAAAAAGCTTACATAGATAGATAGATAGATAGATAGATAGGACCAGACTGAGATAGATAGATAGATAGATAGATAGATTAAAAAGCTTAGATAGATAGATAGATAGATAGATAGATAGATAGGACCAGACTGAGATAGATAGATAGATAGATAGATAGATAGATAGATTAAAAAGCTTACATAGATAGATAGATAGATAGATAGGACCAGACTGAGATAGATAGATAGATAGATAGATAGATAGATAGATTAAAAAGCTTACATAGATAGATAGATAGATAGATAGATAGATAGATAGATAGGACCAGACTGAGATAGATAGATATATAGATAGATTAAAAAGCTTACATAGATAGATAGATAGATAGATAGATAGGACCAGACTGAGATAGATAGATAGATAGATAGATAGATAGATAGATTAAAAAGCTTAGATAGATAGATAGATAGATAGGACCAGACTGAGATAGATAGATAGATAGATAGATAGATAGAGAGATAGATAGATAGATAGATAGATTAAAAAGCTTACATAGATAGATAGATAGATAGATAGATAGATAGGACCAGACTGAGATAGATAGATAGATAGATAGATAGATAGATAGATAGATAGATTAAAAAGCTTACATAGATGGATAGGACCAGACTGAGATAGATAGATAGATAGATAGATAGATAGATAGATTAAAAAGCTTACATAGATAGATAGATAGATAGATAGATAGGACCAGACTGAGATAGATAGATAGATAGATAGATAGATAGAGAGATAGATAGATAGATAGATTAAAAAGCTTACATAGATAGATAGATAGATAGATAGATAGATAGATAGATAGGACCAGACTGAGATAGATAGATAGATAGATAGATAGATAGATAGATTAAAAAGCTTACATAGATGGATAGGACCAGACTGAGATAGATAGATAGATAGATAGATTAAAAAGCTTAGATAGATAGATAGATAGATAAGGAATAGTCAGTAAATCTTTCGGTTTCTTTGTTCAATGGCATATTAACTGGTATATATATATATATATATATATATATATATATATATATATATATATATATACAGAGAGAGAGGGGTGGAAGAGAGAGGAAAAGAGAAAGAATAAGAGAGACAGAGACAGTGATAAAAAGAGAGTGAGATTAAAATAATTGAAGTAAATAGACGAAAAAAGCCTAAGACAGAAAATAATAAACAATATAGGTACTAGTGTATATATTAGAGGTGCGTACGACAAGTTTCCAGACTTTTTTAGTATGAGCATCTTTATTGATAGTAAACACGTGAAACTCTAGTCCCCTTCGAAGTAATCTCCTCCGGCTGCAATGCACTTGTTGTACCGTTCCAGTAACTTCTGGAAGGCCACATGGAAATCCTCTTGTGTAAGCGTGTCAATGACCTTCGTCACAGCCTCTTTCATCTCCTCAATTCTCTCATAACGACAGCCTCTGAGCTTTGGGAATAAGCAAAAGTCACAAGAAGCAAGGTCTGGACTATAGGGAGGCTGAGGAACTGTCTTGATGCCCATCTTGGTCAAATTGTCTGTGACAACGATGGAGTTGTGGACTTGTTGCATTGTCCTTGTGGAAATGTCACTGACCCGATTTGAAGAGTGCTCTTCCAACTGAATCTCTTCCTGAACTCCCTAAAGACCTCAACATAGCAACCCTAACCCTAGCCCTTTGGCCAATCAACTCAGGTGTATTGACTTCCTTACTCCTCCCACACCTCTCATCATCCCTCACAGACTCCTTGCCTTCCTTGAATCCCTTATGCCACTCGATTCATGCAAGATGGTCGAAAAGCAGTATGAAGCATTCCATACGTTTCTGTGGCATTTTTTTTTTCAAGCTTAAAACACAATTTTATTGCATATCATTCTTCTAAGGTGTCCTCACGTCCAGATTGCATTTTTGAAATTCACCAGCTGTGACAATCAGGTTTTAGTAGGGTGTATTCTACTTCCTAATGTAGCTGTTCATTTGAAGCTGAAATCATAAAAATTGGTCAGTCATCTCATAAGATGTATTGCAAGAAGATAATGAATTTTCAAGAGTCTTCGACAATTTTAAAAGCCAATACGAAAAAAGTCTGGAAACTTATCGTATGAACCTCGTATATATATATATATATATATATATATATATATATATATATATATATATATATATATATATGTTCTGATTAAAAGATTTGAACAGGCTGAGATAGATAAATAGATTGGGCCGGGATTGGTAGTACAGATTTTTTTAATCGCAAAATCCTTGATTTTGTGTGTGTCATTTTACAGGAAAGATTAGAATCTGTGCATATATACTATTTGTCAATATCGTCAAAATTTTAATCGATTGCAAATTTCCCAGTGGATCTTTTTTTTCTATAGAAAAATATAACAAGAGTCTTCATTTTCCGATATGTATATCCATTAATATTTGCAAATACTCTATCCATCATGAATGATAGATAGATAGATTTGAACAGATAGATAAATAGATAGATAGATAGAAAGAAAATGACTTAGCTATTTTGCTAGCTAGATAATCACATTATTCAGATTCTTCTTTTTCTAAACAGAATAAAATCACAGAATCTGATTTCACTAATAGAGGCTCTCAGGTAGTAATAGCTTTAACTTTTGCATTTACCTGATCCTTCCGCCACAAGCAAGATATGACACAAGGTCAATTTGTAAGTGGAGTTAGGACAGTTCCAATTCGACATTTTCCTTCTAAACTGTTTGCAGTACCATAGAGACCAGACTGGTCTATTATTTTCCGATTGCTGGAGATAGATGGATTTATTCCCTTTTCCAGTGAATTTAGCTGGAAGCGTAACGCAAACAGCTGCGTCCACTATTTGAACACGGGTGGCCGTGTCCATTTCCTAAGACGATAACCGTTACACCACGTATCTCTCTGAATAATCTCTCACTGCTGGCCTTGAAATCTGCATTGGTTCGCATTATCTGCTATTAGCATTCTTTCTTGAAGCCTCGATCGTAATCTCATCATACTTGAAATTATCTGATTTGATTTCCTTTTCAGTTTGTGACGCATCTGTCCTTGATCCACTTTGCAATTCTTCCCAAATTTTTGCTGGTTCAGATGACCCAATGGAACGCTATCTCCCAAAATTTCAGAAACCAGTTATTACTCTTTGCATACCTCGGATTATTGTGCTTATCTTGGCTGTAAAACGTACACGTTTCGGCGGTTGTTATCTGCAGCCTTCTTCAGGTATATTTTGTTGAAGTCAGTAACCTTCAGAGGATTTCGAAACGAGCCCTTTATTGAATCAACGGAGGAAGACTTCCCTTATTCTGCAGTAACAGAGTCAGAGAGGACCTGTGAAGCAGAATTTCAATAATTATACATGTACATCATAAAATTTCCACAAGTTGTCGTTCTTGCACTTTTTTCTTGTTTTTTTTTTTTTTTTTTTTTTTTACTGTTCTTTTTCTTGTTGATGTTGTTGCTATTATTGCTATTGTTGTTGTTGTTGTTGTTGTTCTTCTTCTTCTTCTTGTATACTCGGTGAGAAAGTGATTAGATTTCGGTCAGGAACTGCTAGGGTTTACAGAGAGCCTTTCTTTTTCGTGTTTCCTTTACGGGAGACTGATACAGGACAGCTTCTCAACCCGGGGGCCAAAGCCCCGAGCTACCGCCCAAAACAGCTGACTGGTTGCTCTCTCTGCTGACTGCCCTCCCCGACTCCAACTGGAGAGGAAAACTCCTGTAATTATATATTTTTCTGACTTCCTATGCAATTCACATATTCTTTTTTTTTCTTTTTTTTTTTTTTTTTGCAGTGAGTGAATCGAGGTGTATTTTCGCCTTAGGGCCTTCTTCCAGTCCTTGCAACTCCTTTTTCACTTATTGTTTATCCATTCGGCTTTTCTATTATGATCTATACATTTCCATATTTTGCTCAAAAATTGTTTTGTATTTCTCGCATCCGGTTGTCAGTATATCTCCCCACATTCTTCCCCTTTTTTGCTGGTTGAATTTTATTTTCTTGTTTTGGAATGTCTTGTTCTTTTTGTATCGTTTGATCCCATTTCGGTATCTTTTTAGTCTTCTTTTTCTGTCAATTAAATTTAGGTCTGATTTTCTGGCCGGGATTCGGTGATAAATTGTTGTTTTCTTATTATATTACACCTAGCAGGTTTTTCACATCACTTTTAGCTGATGATCCTTTACTGGATTTTGCGTGTCAGCAAGTCTCCTTAAGTTTCCAGTACTCTTCTCAGTATTCTTGCCGATCTTAGAAATGCTATAGTTTGGATGGTCTCGGCTCGTCCCCCGATTTTCATATCTTCTAGTCTCCTTACCAAACCTTTGTGGACCGTTCTGAGTGCACCAATAGCTTCGTGTTCCATAGCTTCTTTTGTTCTCTGGCAAGCTCTGATTACTTGTCTCTCTTTTCGTTTTCTTTGATTTCATTATTATTCCTCCTTGAGAGTTTTTCACGTCAGTTTTAGATGATAGTATTTCACTGGAGTTTGAGTGACAGCAAGTCTCCTCAAGTCTCCAGGACTCTTCTCATGATTCTGTCTGTTCTCAATAATGCTGTAGTTTGGATGGTCTCCACTCGTCCTTCAACCTCCAAGTTTTCCAGTCCCTTTAATAATCCTTTGGTGACTGTACCAAAAGCACCAATCATGATTGGTATAATTGTCGCCTTCATGTTCCATAGTTCTTTTCAATTCCCTAGCAAGGTCGAGGTACTTATCCTTCTTTTCACATTCTTTCAGTTTTATTCTGTGGTCAGCCGGGACTGCCAAGCCCAAAATTTTGCAAAGTCTCTTTTCTTTCTATAAGGTCTGGTATTCTGGCCGAGTTTAAGTGATCCATTTGTAAGTTAAAGTCACAGAGGAGACAAATTCGAATTTCTTGCACATCTCCCAGTAGATCACCTAGCCCACCCAGTCATGTGTAGTCTTATACTCCCTCAGTGCTAATTTGCTGCATTTGTTTATTATGTGATTGATGGTTTCGTCTCTATCGCCACATAACCTACATTTTCTATTTTGTTGCGTCTTATCTATTCTCGCTTTGATATGATTGGTTCTTATGGCATTGTTTTATGTTGCTATTAGGAGGGATTCTGTTTCTCTCTAAAGGTTTCCTTTTCTTAGCCACGTCCATGTTTTCTAGTGTGAGATGTTGCTTATTAGTCGTTTAAAACGCCCATAGAGTTATTTTTTCAATTTTTGTTTTCTAGTTATAGTCATTCTGTTGGTCTTCGAGTTGTCAGTATCCTTTCTGGTGGCTGTAATCAGTCCTCCTGCGTGCTTTTCTATGCAATCCTGGAGTCGTTGCATCGATGCTGTCTTCAATGCTGGCAAGTCCTCTTTCTCCATCCTTTCTTGATACATACAGTCTGTTAACGTCGTCTCTGGGATATAGTGCCTTATACATAGTCATTAGTTTTATTGTTCTTTGGTCGATTTGTTTAAATTCTTCTCAGGCCCACTTAAAAAAGGGTCCCGTATATCTAACGAGGGATACAGCCCAGGTATTTATTCCTTTGCTAAAGTTTCTGGTACATAGTTTTGTCTCGAGTAGCTTTCTGGTTCTTCGGAGATATTCTTTATTAGTTTTTTTCTATCATCTCCATTTGTTTGATTGTATCAGCCTCCAAGATGCATAAGTATTTGTATGTTTCCTTTTTTGAGCGTTCTAACGTTGTTTTGATGTTGTAGCTCCATTCCGTCCGTCAGGTGTCGTTTACCGCTTTTCATTACTAGCATGGCACATTTTTTTAATGCCAAATTCCATCCCTATGTCATGACTGTATATTCTCCCTGTGTGTGTTTCCTGTTCTTTTTCATTTTTTGTAAATAGTTTGATGTCGTCCATGTACATTAGGTGATTGCATTATTATTATTTACTCCTTTAGAGTTTTTCCCATCAGTGTTAGCTGATGGTTTTTCACTGGAGTTTGAGTGACAGCAAGTCTCCTCAAGTCTCCAGGACTCGTCTCAGGATTCTGGCCGTTCTCAGAAAGGCTGTCATTTGGATAGTCTCTACCCGTCCGCCAATTTCCAAGTCTTCCAGGCCTTTTAATAATCCTTTAGTTATTGTGCCAAAAAGCACCAATCACAATTGGGACAATCGTCGCTTTCATGTTCCACAGCTTCTTCTATTCTCAAGCAAGGTCGAGGTACTCACCCTTCTTTGCACATTCCTTCAGATTTATTCTGTGGTCTGCCGGGGCATCAAATTTATTATTATTAATAATAATAATAATAATAATAATAATCTATTGCTTTTGTGGCAATGTCATCCACAGCTGTAGTCTTGCCAACCAAACCACTTAAACCTATGTTGTGTTTGTTTCTTTTAGGAAAAAATTAATCAGCCGTTGGTTTTATTCGAAACCATAAGTCATGTGTCAGCTCCACAAAAAACAAAGCAAAACGAATTTCAGAAAATATTTATTGTTTCTTTATTCTCTCTTCCAGTTTATGTTGGAAGTGGGTGCGTGGAACACTTTATTAATATGGAATTGGGGGATGGTCAGTTTTCTATCCCACTTTGTATCTAAACAGCTGACTGCTAGCTTTTTTGTTAACTCGTTGGAGCATACTATATTCTAAGCTTGAACTTCCCTCAGCTCTATTCTGCTACTCCCCGGTCCAATTCCTCATTGCTCTCCTGAATATATGGGGTTCTGACTACCAGAAAAGAACACTTCTCATCCAACTTTGACCTCTGAGAACGAAAACATAAAAAAAAAAAAAAAAAAAAAAAACAACAAAAAAAAAAACAAACAAACAAACAAGAACGATAAAATCGTCTGCTGACCTCTAACCATACTACTTTATTAAAGACATTAAAAAGATTAACACTTTCATTTCTATCAAGAAATGATTCTCTTTCTATGTTATTATGCAGTAAAATATGCCGACCTCCCTAACTTGTTTAGCTATCTTTTTGATACTACTATACATACACATCCATATACATACTGACATATACGATACGCCTATGTTTATATATACGCATACAAATACGCTCGCACTCATATATATAAACATACATATACACTAAGCCTATCTATCTATCTATCTTAACAGGTTCGTTTACTCTGTTTAATGGCATATCAACCTTCGTAGTTTATGTAATGCGAAAGCGATTCCTGTAGAAGAAAGTTGTGATACTATTTAATTCATAGCTAAGGCAAAGGAATATTCAGACTTTCCATAAGGGCATTAGCACAAAAGTGAACGTAACAGCATGGCTTAAGTTTGAACTTGCTTACTATGATATTAGAGTCCAGTACGTTAGCCACTATGTCACAGTGGTTCCCTTACATATGAACAAAGATACATACATACATATAGACATACATGCATAATATATATATATATATATATATATATATATATATATATATATATATATATATATAAACAGACTGTGTTACATACATAAATATACACATATCTTCAGAAAATAATATACGTAGACATGAGAGAGCCGTGTTCAGATAGATAGATTGATAGATATGTATTCTTGTGCCTAAAAATGTGCACCCATAGACAGAAGAATTCATAGTGTCACACTTATAAAGATCAGTTATTTGCGAAATTACAGTCTCGTCATTGTCTTCCTCTTACTGTTTCTTTAAAAATACATTCTGTAAAATTCACCCTTCTCCGTCTATTTTCTCATCTAAGTTCCTGCCTGTGGAGCGATCAGTACAAAATATCAGTACCAGACATTTTTAAATATGGCTACCACGTCAATGTTCTCTTACTTCAACCGGAAATTAGAATTTTCGGCAGGGAAATATCTTTGTAGAGTTACATGTACATCCGCCGACATCTTTGTTAATTCCAATTAATGTCCACGCTCTCCTTCCTGATTTATTCTAGTATATTATAACCTCCATTATATTTATTGCTTTGTTTCTTATTTAAAATAAAAATAACTGACTTTCATTTGAATTTAAGCGTTTAGAAATATTACATCGCTTCAGATAATTTTGTAGCAAAAAGAAAAAAAAGAGAACGATTTAAATAATTTGTTGTATATGTTTTGTATTAAACGGTTGATCATTTATTGGGTAATTTAACGGTGAATTAATGCTCCCCCTACGTCTCTCTCTCTCTCTCTCTCTCTGTCTCTCTCAAATTCTATCATTTTATTTCTTTCTTTCACTTTCTCTCCCTCTCTGTGAATGTGCGACTGTGTGTCTATCAATATATATATATATATATATATTATATATATATATATATATATATATATATATATATATATATATAAATGAGATATATAAATAGATGAATGGGTTTTGATAGATGGATTTTATCAAAGATATTTATGATAAAAATTACAAAGCGTAAATTTAAATTATATAAAAGCTTAAAAGTTCGAATGTTTTCAGTTACATCGACTGTTCCGATCAGATTACGATTTAAACGACTCTTTTCTATCAGACGGATTTTAGTGACATTGATCTGATGGTTTGGTTTGGTTTCTTTGTTTAATGGCATATCAACCTTTGAAGATTATTTAAAACCAAAGCCATTCACCTAGAAGAACAGTAGTGGTACTATTTACACACCAGCTGGGAGGATAAGGGGGTTCATACCTTTCCCAACGGTATTTGCCCGAAGGTGAACGTAATAGCGCGACTGGAATTCGAACTCGCTTACTACGACTCTGCAGTCCATCGCTTTAACCATTACACCACGAGGAGGACAACCCCGAGTGACCTAATGAGTTTTTGATTTGCCGTTATATTACACAATAATTCACACATTCCTACCTACTGACCAGCAATAAAGATTTTCGTAAAGTCCTAAGATAATTCGAGGATGTAAGACATGCTACTATTCCATATATATATATATATATATATATATATATATATATATATATATATATATATATATATATATATATATATATAAGCTCGTGGTGTAGGGGTCGTTGTCGTAGGAAATAGACATGGTGATCTGAGAAATTCAGATCCAGGACGAAGCTGTTTGAAGCTCCTGTTTGCTAATACTCTTGGGAAAGGTATAAATCCAAATATTGTCCCTCCAGCTAAGGTTCAGTTGTAGAACAGACCGGCCTCTTTCACCTTGGCGTGGCAACCTGACTAGAAGGAACACTTTGAATTCAAACCAGTGAAAGTCTGCTTAAAAGTTGCCCTTGTGTTACGTCCTGAATATATATATATATATATATATATTATATATATATATATATATATATATATATATATATCAAGAAAAAGGAGATGATGGAAGACAACTTAGAGTCAGTAAATTTTAGAATAATTGATCGTGATGATATTAAAAGTAATAGATTTATAAATTTATAATAATAATAATAATAATAATAGCAGCAAATGTAGGCTATGTGGTGACAGAGACGAAACGATCTATCACATAATAAGCGAATGCAGCAAATTAGCGAAGAAGGAATATAAGACTAGACCTGACTGGGTCAACAAAGTGATCCATAGGGAGATGTGCAAGAAATTTAATTTGACCATAGCAACAAATGGTATATGCACAACCCAGCGTCTGTACGAGAAAATGGCACACATAAACTTCTATGGGACTTTGACATACACACAGATCACCTATTCTCGGCCAGAAGACCAGACTTATGATAATCAACAACAAAAAGAGAATTTGCAAAATTGTCGACTTTGGTGTTCCAGCTGACCACAGAATAAAACTGAAAGAATGTGAAAAGAAGGATACGTACCTCGACCTTGATAGAGAATTGTAAAAACTATGGAACATGAAGGTGATAATTATACCAACTGTGATTGGTGTTTTGGGTACAGTAACTAAAGGGACTGGAGGAGTTGGAAGTTGATGGACGAGTGGAGACCATCCAAACAACAACATTATTGAGAACGGCCAGAGTAGTGAGAAGAGTCCTGGAGACTCAAGGAGACTTGCTGTCACTCAGACTCCAGTGAAAAACCATCAGATAATACTGATGTGAAAAACTCAGGGTAAATAATAATAATAATAATAATAATAATGATAATAATAATAATAATGAGGACACACAACACAAGCATCAACAGAACAAAAATAACTCGGAAATGGGAAGAAAAACAATTGTATGGATACTTAAAGCGACAAACGAGCGAAATCTCATACAACAAAACTTGGACATGGCTAAGAAATGGAAACCTTATGAGAGAAACTGAATCATCATAAAACAACGTCATAAGGATCAATTATATTAACGCAAAAAGAGATAAAACGCAAGGAAATAGCAAATGTAGTTTATGTAATGATAGAGATGAAAGGGCCAATCGTATAATAAGCGAATGCAGCAAATTAGCGAAAAAGGAGGACAAGACTAGACACGACTGGGTAGGCAAGGTGACCCACTGGGAATTGCGCAAGAAGCTTAAAGCTGAACATATGAACAAATGATATATTCACAACTCAGAATCTGTTTAGGAGAATTAGATGCATAAACTTCTTTGGGATTTTGAGATGCAAACATATCCCCTAATCTCGACCAGACAATCAGACCTAGTTATTGTAAAAAAAAAATCCTGCCTAATAGTTAACTTTGCCATTCCAGCAGACCATAGAGTAAAATAGAAAGAAAGCAAAAAGTGAAATAAGTATCGAGACCTTGTTAGAGAACTGAAAAATTATGGGACATGAAGGTGACAGTGATACCAATTGTAATTGGAACGCTCGGTATAGCCATCAAAGGATTGGTAGAGGAACTGGAGGACTTGAAAATGAGAGGACAAGTTGAGACCGCCCAGATTACAGTATTATTAACATCTGCCAGAATACTGAGAAGAGTCCTGGAGACTTGCTGCCACTTAAACCCCAGTGGAAGACCATCAGCTAACGCTAGAGTGAAAACTCTCAAAAGAGTGTGATAATAATAATAATAATAATAATAATAATAAGAAGAAGAAGAAGAAGAAGAAAAGTGGGGAGAAGGAGGAGGAGGAGGAACCGGTATAAATTTCACGGATTGCATGTATGAATTCTGCTTCATTAGACAGTCAAAATAAATCTGTTGAGTGAACCTTACCCTAATTAGACTTCAGTGTATAACACCAAATTATAAATGTACATATGTGTGTGTGTGTGCGCGCGCGCGCGTGTGTTTTTGAAAAACATGGTATTAAGAGGATGGCTTTATTTATAGTTGAATAATACGTCACGTTAAACGTTTCGGTTTTTATGTTTAACCACCATCAGGTCAATGTTAATAGGTAATGTTTTAATCTCTGAATTATATTCAATGAAGCGAAAAAAGGTCTTAGCATTCTATTACCGTAACTAGTGGGACAAAATTCGTGTTCGAAATTTATTTTAAATCTAAACATATTTGTTATGGATTTTAAGAATTTTTAGAAAATTTTTATATATTTTTACCAACCCCTCCGCTCGGACAGGGTTAGGGTTAGGGTAAAGTCAATTTCTAAGCATAGTTTAACAGGTTTGAATTCAGAGTTTTCATTCTCCTAGACTAGTTGCCTCACTAAGGCTGAAGAACCTAGTCTGCCCTACTATTTTACCCATAGCTGGAGGGAGAATATTAGGATTCATACCTTTCCCAAGGGTATTAGTGCTATGTGAAATGCAATCAGTCCCGTCCAGGATTTGAACTCATGTTGCCGTGTCCATTTCCAACGACGATAACCACTACACGACGGGCACCTCCAATTTTTTAGAAAATTTATAAGCAATTTCTTTTTTAATTTAAAAATAATTACGATTAGAAGTATTATCGAAAAAATAAAAAAAGCGAATATGCTCCACACTAAGTTGTAAGCCTCTAAAATTAGTTGAACAGTTCACATACCTCGTCAACAACATGTCATCTACCGAAAGTGATGTTAACATATGCCTAGTGAAGGTTTGGAATACTATTGATAGTCTATCGATCATATGAAAATCTGATCGATCCTATAAAATAAAACAGGATTAGTTGTGCCCTAATTAGAAACTGATCCATATATTTTCGTTAAGAGTGTAAACATTGATTAAAGAATATTGAGAGTTGACACTGAGCTTAGTGCTTATTTTAGCACACATCCAGGAGTGGGAATTGAACTCACTATGGTTGACTAACCTAGCTCGTTAACCATTACACTACGCAAAGCGCAAAAGTCACGATGAGAGTTATACTTGCTAAATTTGAGATGAAAGTAACATTTGGTTTTGGTTTGGATTTCTTGGGGAATCAAGTTGAGGTTGGTATTGAGGATCAAGATAGGATTAGGCCAAGGCGGGAATTAAAACTTTGATTCAGGGTCAAAATTGATTTTAGGGTTACTACTTAGGAATTGAGTTTAGCCGAAGATTAATTTTATCGTTTGGACTGCAACTCAGTCGTCCAAGAAAGATTGTAGAAAACAATAACAATAATCAATACAAGTTTTAAATTAGAGAAGCGATAGAGAATAAAATGAAAAACTGGCGAGGAATGAGGAGTAAGCAAATAAAAGAGGGAAAGAATGAAATGATATTGACAGATTTAAATCGGGAAGTCATGATAGATTAATATAAGCAGACAGATATGAACTGAGATTGATATGAGTTGACTTTGATAGATAGATAGATAGAAACAAACAAACAAACTATAGTCAAATTTAAACTAAAAGATAAATATTATTTTAAAACATTTTCTTCATATAACTTCATAAAACCATCATTCAGCCATCAAAGTAGTTTTCCTCGCGATTTTTCAGCTCAATTTTACATTTCATTTCTAAAGAAAGATTTTAGTTTTCATTCAGTGGAAATTAATTATTCCATATCTTGAAATTGTTGGAACTGCTATCAGGATAAGAAATGTAATATACAACGAAACAGGTGGATGTATGAACATGACAGAAATGGTGAATATATATATATATATATATATATATATATATATATATATATATATATATATATATATATAAAACTATGAGATAGATAGATAGATAGATTCGAACGGCGAGAGGAAAAGTAATGGATCAAACATTCATCTTTGTTTGGAAGATGTTGTGACAGCGGCGCCATATTAAGAGCATCTCCGGTCGTTCTTTCCATCTTACTGGCAAACGTGACTTTACGAGAAAAGACGTGATTATCAAGACCCTTGAAGACGCCACTGCAATACGAAGCCGAGCGTGATTTCAAGATACTTCGTTAGCTGCATTGATCTGAGCGTCTATGGTTTTTCCATTTTAATTGGCACGGGATTTACAAGAAATACATCGTTGGCTCGAAAAAAGGGAGAAAAAAATTAAAACATTTCCTTCGAGTGGTTCACACATATCTCCCCGACACACTGTGAAATTGTCTGAGTGTATTAAAAGTATTTTCGTTTTTCTTTTCTCTTTTTCATAGGAAACCTTTCCAGAACCCCCACGCTTTTTTAAGCGTTTAAAATACTCCAGTAAAGTGATTCCCAAATCTCTTTCACAAAAGTGCAACTAAAACAATTGGATGTTTTCTACCCACCCAAATTATACCATTCTTCTAGACTGGTTGACTGACCAAGGATAAAGAATCCAATCTGCCCTACTATTAACGGATAGCTAGGGGTAGAAAACATGCCTCCATACCTTTCTTGAGTGGTCACTCTTTTACTATACACTGTAAGACCGATATTTCGGACAGAACATGATTTTATTATATACTGTAAGCCCAATATTTCGAACAGTGAGCTTACTATCATTCAGCATAACCCCAATAGTTCTGACTGGGCAGTTTTTTAATATACACTGTAAACCCAATATTTCTGATGGAGCACTGTATATATATATATATATACACCGTAAGCCCAATATTTTGGGCTGAGCGTTATTATACGATAAACTGTAAGCCTAATATCTGAGGCTTTAAAAAATAATGTCAGACATTAAAAACAGAAGGGCGTTTACATAGTAACTAATTCACTGCTTTTTTTTTTTTTTTTTTTGAAGGAATAAGGGAATAACTTTCATGTCTACGCTCCGCGGTCAATTTTAAATGTCTTGTACTTGATTGTTTTCATGAGATTCGATTATCGAAATTCCTCAAAACGATACAAAAAAGGATTAATCAAAGATTACCTCGCGGAAATCATATGAAGCTAATAAATCGAGAAGTTAAGCATCTTTCAGATTTTGGTTTTAGAAACTCCTGTAGAACTGTAACTTTTTATTTGTTTGCTTTTTATGTTCGCCTTGACATATAGACAAGATACATACTGACAGATCGATAGATAGACAGACAGACTATCTATCTATCTATCTTTCTATTGCACGTAATAATTGGAATGGTTGATTTCTTTGCTTAATGGTATATCAACTCAGAGTTGGTACTAGCTTGCCAGTTTGGGATCGAATTCCGGCACGGTGTGTATTGGATAACCCAGTGCAAGGCGCAAAGCACAGCACTACGAACGGCTTGATCTTTTTGCTAAAAAGAAGACTTTGCAAAGTTTGAGGAGCCTTGCATAAACCTCGATATGGTTTGGTTGATCTTTATGGCATATCAACCCTTGTGAGTTATTTAATACCATATTTAATAAATATATATAATTTGTAAACGTAAAGTTTATGGATAACATTTTAATCGAGTCAGTACTATTTTCTTTGCCCATATTTAAATGGTTTCAAGTATTTCTATTCAGCGCTAATAATTCTATTCAACATTACTAATTCGCCTGTCATTTGTTTACATACAATTAAATGGTTAAAGAATTCTTTTGACCCATAGATGGGACCCTATTAACTACTACTACTCCGGGTCAGAGTGGACCTGGGAGTAATAGCAATGAAGGAGTATTCCACATTCCCTAAAGCTCCTGGACTGAATCCTCACTATCAGCTAGATCAGCAGGGCTCGAGTCGAGGCTCGAGCCTGACCTTCCCCTCCCCTAATCTCCTTCGGGTCATTTGACCTTGTGTCAAGTCCTGTCGGGTGGGAGGCAGAGACAAATATACCTCATTATCAGATTATTTAGTTTCCTATCCAGGACATTCGTTAGGGGGGGTGCTTATTCCTCTGCAGAGGTACGGTCGGCGTATTCTACAGCCCCAGTTAACTAGGCTCCTCGATCTGGTGTAAGAATAAAATAAAAACAAAAGAGATTGACATAGACTCGCACATAGATAGATAGATAGATAGATAGATGCACACAGAGATAAGAGGAGAAATATATATATATATATATATATATATATATATATATAGAGAGAGAGAGAGAGAGAGAGATTGAGAGAGAGAGAGAGAGAGAGAGAGAAGGGCGAGGGAGAGAGAGCGAGGGAGATTGTCGTTTATAGTGTTACTGAAATCTAAGATTCCAACTTATTTCTCGCCACAACCCCAAACGATGATGAGCTAAATATTGAATTTATGAAGGTAAAAATAATTAGTTTTAAGCCGAATCTCTTGTAGGTTGTTGGGTAATGAGGAAACCAGTTTTCAGCTAATCTGTTTTATCTTTTGTTTATGAAACTGAATAATGTCGTCCGTTGTTGTTTTTCTGCCAAAACAGAACAAATTAATCCGAGTGAATCGAACGAAACGTCTTTTTCCTGCAACTTTTCACTCATTGTTAGTTCTCTTTATTTTCTTTTTTCTGTTGATTTCTTATTTATTTCTGTATTATAATGTATTTGTTTTCTTTTTTCGATTGCTTCTATTCTTATTCCCTTTCTTTTTACATTTTTCTTTCGGAATTTCTTTAAAACAATTTTTCCTTCGTTTATTGCTTTTTCTTTCAATCTCCTTCCATTTTGAAACTCTTTCATTCATTTCGTGTTTCCATCATTTTCCTTTTCTTAATTCTTTTTTATAAATTTATTTTTCCATCCTTCTTCTTTCTTTATTAATTTATTTATTTTAGTCATTCTTTCAATTTTAACCATTTTTTTCTTTTTTCTTTTACCAACTTTTCTTTCTTTCTACAATTTTAAAATTCATTTTCTTTCTTTCTTTCTTTCTTTCTTTCTTTCTTTCTTTCTTTCTTTGTTTTTGTTTGTTTCGTTCTTCAAATGTTTGTTTGTTTGTTTGCTTCTTTCTTTCTCTCTTTTTTTTTCTTTTTTTCGTTCTTCAAATGTTTGTTTGTTTGTTTGTTTCTTTCTTTCTTTCTTCGTACCGTTTTCTTTTTCTTTTCTTTTGGGTGTTTTATTATTTGCCATTGCAACAACTCCTTCTTCTTCTTCTTCTTCTTCTTCTTCTTCTTCTTCTTCTTCTTCTTCTTCTTCTTCTTCTTCTTGTTTCATTCTTTTCTTTATAATTCTGCCACAAAACCATTATCACGTTTATTTTCAATGTCCTCCGGGATTTTTCTACCAAAGAGTCTTATCAAACGAATCATTTTTGACAGCCAGCTGTATTCACTTACCCGACTTATAGAAGCTCGCGTCTAGAATTTTTCCATCTAACTTCTCACTTCGGAACTAAACAAAATTTTCTTACCTCCTACACAGAAGAGTTCACTCAGCAAGCGTTGTTGATGGGTCGGCAAACAGCGGACCCAAGAGAACATCCTGGGAAGTCGTTACGGGGGTCTGAGATTATTCTAAACATGATCATAATTATTATTTTTTTTTTGTATGTATGTGATAAACTAATTCAAGAGAACAACATAAATAAAACGAAATAAAAAAAAATGATGAAAGCCATAGATAAATCTTATTATACAGGATAATTTAGTCAGGCGGAAAAGATTAAAAAATTGGTGAACAGATTTCCTACGCTCAAAATAGAAAACGTGTTTATACAATGTCCTTTTAGGGATAGATTCCTGCAGTTTATCTGGTGGGGACGACGATCTTTTTAGCTGTGTTCTCTCCCAGGTGTGGTCTCCAACATCTTTGTATCGTCTTTTATCTTTTACAAGCTTCAAACCATTTACGATTACCGTGTTTGTTCGTGTACAATATGAAAAGATTTATGGGATAATCAAAAGTTTAAATAAATACAGAGTTGCTTAAGTGGTGAGTGTAATATTTTGTCAAATTTCTTTACTTGCTTGTCCGGGGTAAGACACTAAACTGCATCTGATAGTGAGGCTTAAGTTTTGGAGATCCGAAAAGTGTGTTCAGAGAAAAGAAGAGAAATCCATATGGCTACATAAAGCGTCTGTAAGTGATAGTCTTGAATGGTCAATCGGGAAGTTTCCAAAGGCAAAAAAACCTTGCTTACTTTCGTAGAATAACAGTCTGAGAGTTGCAATAAAAAAAAAAACAATAGAAATAAAATAAAAGAAAAAGAGAGAAGTAATTTATTTGTTGCAATTTACTAAACTTGGATGAACGCCCAGACAGCGAGGCTAATAATACGCTGACAGTATTCCCTGCAGTGGGGTAAAAACCATAAATAGTGTATCCTGGGAATGATACTAAATTACATCTGATGGTGAGAGTCAAGTCCTGGACCTCTGGTCGAGTGGAGTATCCCTTCTTTATCATTACTCCCAGGTCCACTCTGATTCGGAGTTCAGGTTCCATCGATTAGTCAAATAGATCAGTGTGATGATCATTGGTATTGAATCCAAATACTTGAAACCATATAACCGTGAGCAAATTACTTTAATTAAATAGGAATACTAGATAACATATAAGTGAACAAACAAATGGTTATTATAGACAACTAGATGTAGGGCAGATTGGATTCTTCAGCCTAAGTGAAGCAACTAGTCTAGGAGAAGGAAAACTCTGAATTCAAACCTGATAAACTCCGCTTAAAAATTGACCTTGTGTCATATCCTGCCCGAGCAGAGGGGTTGGTAAATAGGATTAAAGACAACTACAAGGTTAAAAATATAAATAATAAGGATTATAATCAAACATTTGCAAACAAATCCTATAAGATAACCCATAAGGAGTTGATATGCTCTTAAACAAATAAACTAAACCAAATATAAATAGTTTTGATTATAATCAAACATGTAGAAATGGCTCAAATTTCGGCATTAGATAATCCATAAAAAGATGATATGCCATTAAACAAATAAACTAAACCAAATATAAATAGTTTTGATTATAATCAAACATGTAGAAATGAATCAAAACTCAGGATTAGATAATCCATAAGGAGTTGATATGCCATTAAACAAATAAACTAAACCAAATATAAATAGTTTTGATTATAATCAAACATGAGAAATGAATCAAAACTCAGTATTAGATAACCCATAAGGAGTTGATATGCCGTTAAACAAATAAACTAAACCAAATATAAATAGTTTTGATTATAATCAAACATGTAGAAATGAATCAAAACTCAGTATTAGATAACCCATAAGGAGTTGATATGCCGTTAAACAAATAAACTAAACCCAACTCTCATCTATTTGTATCAACCGAGTAACAGCTCTGTAGAGTATTCTCTCACAGCTGACACATTTAGTGGCTAGCATCCCATGACTTCTTCATCTGATATAGACAAATCATATATCGACAAATTCAAAACATTCATTTGTGAGACTATAATCTCTTTCTTTCCTAGATGCACTTATTTAGATGCAGTTATGTAGAATCATATGTTGATACAAACGTATCCGTATAAATTTCTCTTTATTTCTCCAACCCTCAACCATAGGCAGTATCTGACACAAGGTCAGTTTTTAAATTGAGTAAAAGTGATTTGAATTTAAAGGTTTCCTGGCTAAGGTTGCTTAAACAATGCTAAAAAAAACAGTATTCTCTACTATTTACTCAATGCTTCAGGGAAAATAGATTTCCCATTTATAGCAAGCTCAAAAAAGCTATTGTGCATAAATATTTCTGGAAGTCATTAGAAATCACTTCCATAAATTCAATCACCTGCGTAAATAGATCAATAAGTAGGTCTCCTGTTCGAGTATATATACATATATATACGTTGAGTTTTTGTATGTATACGCATGGACGAGGATCATTCAATAAGTTTCCAGACTTATTTCGTATGGGAACTTTTATTGATAGTACACTCATGAAACTCTAGTCCCCTTCGAAGTAATCTCCTCTGGCTGCAATGCACTTGTTGTCCCGTTCCAGCAACTTCTGGAAGGCCCCATGGAAGTCCTCTTGTGTGAGCGTGTCAATGACCTTCGTCACAGCCTCTTTCATCTCCTCAATTGTCTCATAACAACAGTCTCTGAGCTTAGGGAATAACCAAAAGTCACTGGGAGCAAGGTCTGGACTATAGGGAGGCTGAGGAGCTGTCTTGATGCTTATCTTGGGAAAATAGTCTGTGACAACGATGGAGATGTGGACTGGTGTATTGTCCTGGTGGAAATGCCACTGACCCGATTTGAAGAGTGCTGGCCTCTTCCCAAGGAATATCTCCCTGAACTCCCTTAAAACCTCAACATAGTAACCTTACCCTAACCCTTTGGCCAATCAACTCTGGTGTATTGACTTCCTTACTCCTCCCACACCTCTCATCATCCCTCACAGACTCCCTGTCTTCCTTGAATCTCTTTTGCCACTCAAAAACTGATGCTCGATTCATGCAAGATGCTCCAAAAGCAGTCTGAAGCATTCCATACGTTTCTGTGGCATTTTTTCCAAGTTTAAAACAGAATTTTATTGCATATCGTTCTTCTAAAGTGTCCTCACGTCCAGATTGCACTTTTGAAATTCACCCGCTGTGACAATCAGGCTTTAATAGGGTGTATTTCAATTGCTGCTGTAGCTGTTCATTTGAAGCTGAAATCATACAAATTGGACAGTCATGTCATAAGATGTATAGCAATAACATAGTGAATTTTCAAGAGTCTACGACAATTTTAAATGCCTGTACAAAAAAAGTCTGGAAACTTATTGAAAGCATTACGTATATTTATGTGTGTATAGCATATGTACGATCGTATAAAATGGTAGCTTATTGAAAGTTCAGAAAGATTAATAAGAAAATAAAATGAGAATGAAAGGATTATTTCTTTTTATTTCTATCATAAATTGAAGCCATTGAGATGTGTAAAGTTAAGGTAACAAGACGAGAATTTGATTTTTAAGATATGTCTGTGGCACTTGAAAAGTCAAAATCATGATATTCTTGTTTTGAAATATATTCAGAAAGGATATGGGCTGCTCAGTTCGTGCACCAGTCTCCAGAGCTGGGGATTGCCCCTGACGTCTATGCGTCAATATAGCCATTGTGGAGTCTGTTTGATTAATGTCGAAAAGTATATGTTGCACATATCAACCAGACATCGTTCCGAGTAGAGCTGTAACAAGTTATCAATAAAAAATGTTCATGCAACTCTAATATTGATTACATCGGTTGCCAACTTCTTTTACTACTCAAACAAAACGTACAAATCGTGGAGTAGGCGGTGCTAACTAGTGAAAGTGGTTGACTTGCAGATCATATAATATATATTCTACATGGGCCACTACGAAAACAATGCTTTCGCCTTCTATTCTTTTATGTCATTCCATGA
Source organism: Sepioteuthis lessoniana (assembly GCA_963585895.1). Classification (NCBI taxonomy): domain Eukaryota; kingdom Metazoa; phylum Mollusca; class Cephalopoda; order Myopsida; family Loliginidae; genus Sepioteuthis; species Sepioteuthis lessoniana. The sequence continues at coordinate 73,660,364 of OY757936.1, read as the reverse complement.
CGTGAGAAGGTTCAACCTCTTCTGACATACCATCAGCATCTCAAATCCATAGACAAGTGGAACTACCAATTTATCCGCTAATAATCTTGTCATTTAGGAGAGAAATTGTGTTAACAACCATATGATAGCTGAATGTGTGTGTGTGTATGTATGTGTGTATGTGTGTGTGTGTGTTGACTATCGCTTCCTTACAACTGAAGACCTCTCCTCAATTCCATCAAAAGTACACAAAAAGTGCTTGTGGCTCCTCTGGCCAAATCCATCCTTTCCAATCCTCCCGCATATGTGATTAGGAAGAAGAAAAAAAAGTTTTTAGCGTTGATATTAAACTCATGCACTCAAATATGGCTTCTCAGACCAGCAGTAGACACACATATTTTGCGACATGAATGACACAAATTACCTGTAGGTTGCTGCATGGGGACCTGTGTAAAACGAGCCTGCAGTTGTTTGCTGTCATGATATTTCATATGTCTAGAAAGTTCGGTTGTGGACAAACAGATCCTACGGCAGATGTTACAAACATGTTCAAGCTGAAAAGTATCCGGGACCAAAGTCACATCCTGTATTTGAAGAGCTTCTTTCAACATAGAATGTTCGTTTCGCAATGCTTCAAATGCTTTTGAACCGTTGTAGATCTTCTAGCTTTTATAAAAATCCATCAGTCACAGGTTGCTGAACAGATTGATGGTTGAACAAGCATTTGTTTAGGTCACCCGTTTTAGGCCCTCCCTATTTTTCTGGGTGAACCGTGCTTTCCAAGAGAGGGCTGCTCAGACACGCCCGACCTCGCCGAGACATATAACCGTTACATCAGCAATATACGACGTTCGATGGGTTTTGATCCACCCACGTGCAAATGTGTGACATTATGCTTTAAACTCTTAAAGCGAGCACATTTTACCATTTTCTGTCACCGTGGAACTTGGGGAGGTATTTTTACATTTTGATGGCAATGCTATACGTTAATACGACACATATAACATACTCTCTCCCCCCCGCCTAATATAATATCCAATAACAAGTGAAACAAGATCACTCAATGATTATGGGTGGGGGGTGTCGTACATTTTATTGCCGCCCTGTTTGATTTCTTCGGTTCGAACTGATAGTCATCTTTTATTTTGTTTTTTCTGAGTTTTTTTTTTTACACAAGAAACTGGTGGTTTTCACTGGCGTCTGAGGGACAGCAAGTCTCCTAATGTTTCCAGGACTCGTCTCAGTATTTTAGCTGATCTTAACACTTGTGTTGTCTGGATAGTTTCAATTATTCCTCTTATCTCCAATCCCTCTTGTCTCTTTTTTAGGCTTTTGTAGACCGTTCAAAGCGTGCCAATTACAAATGGTATCACCGACGCGTTTCGTGTTGCATAGTTTTTTTAGCTCTCGAGCAAGGTCCAGGTATTCGTTTATGGTTTCGCTTTCTTTTATTTTCACTCTGTCGTCTGCAAAACTCCAAAATATACGAGATGACATTTTTTTCTTATTGATTAACTCTAGGTTTGTCCTTTTGTCCGGAATTGGGTGATTCGTTTTAAGTTTTAATTTAGTTAAAGTTCAGCTCTCTGTCATTTCATCAGGTATTTGGTGAGTTCACTTTAAAAAGACACTTTCAATTTTTGAAGTTTCAAGAGAAAACTACATTTTTGGATGATAAAAACACTGTTGACAAAAAAAATTAGTCATATTAGGAATTTCCCTTACCAAATTCTATTTTATCGATTATTTTTTTACATTGCGCCAGCATTACTTAGAGCCCCCTCCCACTATCAGATGGCCTATTGTCATATTCAGGACACTTGTTGTAGGGGAGAGGTCTTACTTCCTCTGTAGAGATGCAGTCGGTGTATTCTACGACCCCCTAACCGACTGGTCCATTTTCAAATTGGTTCTAACTCATCTAAACAGTTGTCTAGATGTCTAGACGTCTAGACTCCATTACGTAATTACTCAGCTGAGCTTATGTCTTCAAATTTTATCTATTTCATTTACCATATCTATTTATAATCTACCTAGAGTACGTACTACTAACATCAAAAGATGTAATAAAAGAAAATGGTTTCACATTAAAAAAAAAAAAACAAACAAGAAGCAGACGATATCCCGTTAAAAGTATGACAGAGGCAGATTACACAGATGATCTGGCGCTTCTTGCAAATATATCTTCTCAAATCGAATCTCTGCTGAATAGCCTAGAGTAAGCAGCAAGAAGTATTGGTCTCTATGTGAATACAGATGAAATCGAGATCATGTGTTTTAAACAAAGATGAACTATATCTATTTTATGAGGTGAGCCACTGAAATTAGTCGCCCACTGTACTTACCTAGGAAGCAATATCTCATCTACTGAAAACTCTGTCAACATACTCAAAGGAAGAGCGTGAACTATTATTCATAGGTTGTCGATCATATGAAAATCAGATCTCTCTAATGAAATAAAACGGGATTTCTCCCATGCTGTGGTCGTGTCTGTGGATGCACTACTTTGACCCTTAACGAAATGTTTGGAGAAAAAGCTAAATGGGAACTCCACAAGAAAGCTAAGAACCGTTTTGAATAATTTCTAGAAGCAGCTGTACGACCACTTACCTCCTATCTCACAAACTATCCAAGACGTAGAAGACATGTTAAGCACTACTGATGATCTCATAAGCGACGTTCTCTTGAGGATTCCTGTATATGCCTAATCCTCTTTATAACCACTGTTAATCGACCAATAAAGACTTACATCAGCTCTATGCGGACATCGAGTGCAGTCTAGAGGACCTGCAGGGAGGGATAGACGATAGGGAAGGATGGTGAAAGAGAGCCAAGTGACTCTGTGCTATAACTGCAACTTGATAATGATAATGATGATATAAGATTAAAAAAGATTAAACATTCAGTTTTGATACATTTTGTCACAACTCGAATTATTTGAAAATATGTTTTGCTTTTTTCTTTCTCTTTTTTGTGTTGATGCATTCACAAAAATTTGAAATGTAAGTTTTAATGATTTTATTATTTGTCAAGAATAAATATACATTAGGCTGATGGAAGGGTATTTTTGTAGGTGTTTAATTGTTGGTATTGTAGGGAATTTCTGGCTCCTTTTTCTTCATCTTACTCCATTCACTTGTTGTCTTCTTTTTGTCTGTCGAAGCTGTGAGAGAATTATGGGTGGAAGGAAAAAGACGAGGATACCTTTAGACACAAATTTTATTTTTGATCTTTTCCTGAATCAGTAGAAATAGCCGGCTCCCTTAGTCAAAACGTTTAAAGTATATTAAGGAATCATCTTTGGCGATTAAGAGTTTGAGGGTCCGTCATGTGTTCAGTGGGTATGTTTAACAGATGTTGCTACTAATAGGAAAGACTCAACGCGCTGCTAAGTTCAGGACTCAGTAGCAGAGAGAAAAAGGTCCTTTCGGTCGAGGCGACTCTAAGCCATTAAGGGAGAGTTTCTTTTTGGTGCCAGGAAGTGCTTCTTTTTAGACATGCTTCGATTTTGCTTCCTATCAGAGGCCTCTTGGAAACTTTTACAATTTACATTTATTTATTTATTTATTTATTTTTGATTTCTTTTCAATCCCCACTTATATTATCATTTATTTATTTATTCATTTATTTATTTATTAACGTTATTCATTTTATGAATCATAATTTCAGTTTTTACGTAATTTAGTCATTGAAAACTGTTCGTTGGCACTTATCTTTTAACCTGCTGACAAATCACGTTGTGTATAGGATTTATATAACGTGATACAAAATTCGATTTATCGATTTCTGCTGCAGTCATTTACTAAGCTTTACACAGTTTAGCACAAGACTATATTATATTGTACCCATTGAGAAATGAACTCACTAACAATAGACTGGAAGTTCATATAGTTAACAACCCAGTAATCAAGGGATACAGAATACACCGACTGCATGTTGCAGAGGTGTAAGATCTCCCCCCCCCGAAAGAAAGTGTTCTGAATAAATCATCTGGTAGTGAGGCTCCAGTCCTGGAACTTTGGAGAATGTGGAGTACTCTTTCATTGCTGTTGTTCCCAGGTCCACTCTGACCCAGAGTGGTAGCAACTTATAGGGTCCTATCAATGGGTCAAATACAACAATTTGACTTTTAAACTGTGTAAACCAATGAATTACGTTAAACTGAATTTTTAGAAATAGAACTGTTTGACAATTTAACTGTGTGTAAACAAATGACGTTCTAATTGAATTGTTAGTGATACATAGCAATACTTGGAATCACTTAACTGTGTACAAACGAATGAGCAATGTTGATGCTAAATTAAATTGTTTGAAATAAAACTGTTTGGTCATTTAACTGTGTGTAAACAAATGACTCTTTATAACTGAATTGTAAGTGATACAGGGCAATTTTTGGAATCCGTTAACTGTGCGCAAACAAATGAGTAATTTTGAATTGAATTATCCGTGAAAATATTTGAAACCCTATAACTGTGCACCTCAATTGAATTATTGGTATTATACTGCAATACTTGGAAACATCTGATTGTGTGCAAACAAATAATTAATATTGAATAGAATAATTAGTGTTAAATAGCAATACTTGTAACCACTTCACCTTGTCCAAACAAATAATTAATATTGAACAGAATAATTAGTGATAGATTGCAATAATTGAAACCATTTAACTGATTAGAAACAATTATAACACTAGTGTGTAAACAAGTTACTTCTAATCAATTGAAAATGAAACTACCTACAAACTAAGTACGCAAAGAAATGACCATTGTTAAATTGTGATTGTTAAATAGCAATATTTTAAAAGATGGAACTGTGTGAAGAAAAAACTAAGGCATGTTTCAAAATCTTTTCACGTAAATGTGTTTATAAATCCTATATATTTAATATATATGCATAAAGAGGATTTGGCATTAAATAACTTACAATGGTTCATATACCATAAAACCAAACCCAACTAAACCAAATCATATATATTTAATATATATGTATAAAGAGTTTTGGCATTAAATAACCTACAAAGGTTGATATACCATAAAACCCAACCAAACTAGATCATATATATTTAATATATATGTATAAAGAGTTTTGGCATTAAATAACCTACAATGGTTGATATACCATAAAACCCAACCAAACTAGATCATATATATTTAATATATATGTATAAAGAGGATTTGGCATTAAATAACCTACAATGGTTGATATGCCATAAAACCCAACCAAACCAAATCATATATATTTAATATATATGTATAAAGAGGATTTGGCATTAAATAACCTACAATGGTTGATATACCATTAAACGAAACGAAACCAAATCATGTATATTTAATATATATGTATAAAAAGGATTTGGCATTAAATGACTTACAATGGTTGATATGCCATAAAACCCAACCAAACCAAATCATATATATTTAATATATATGTATAAAGAGGATTTGGCATTAAATAACCTACAATGGTTGATATACCATTAAACGAAACGAAACCAAATCATATATATTTAATATATATGTATAAAGAGGATTTGGCATTAAATAACCAACAATGGTTAATATGCCATAAAACCAAACCCAAACTAATAATCTAGTTAATCATTCAACTACATGAGATGCTTTTGTAGTTATCCTTTACGAAGCTTAGCTTTGATGTACTCAAGACCAAGGGCACTCGGTGAAAATCATACTCTCTAATAATGGTCTCCAAGCCTAACTATTAAACAAAAAGGTACACCTTATTTACTTCAGCGTTGTTTTGTTGAGCACAAGACCAGAAATATAGGACACCCGATTTCAAACTTTGCAGCATTGTTGAACATTTTCCATCGTAGTAAGCGAGTTCGATCTCCCGTCGCGCTATCATGTTCACTTTTGGAATGATATCTTAGAAAAGGTAGGGACACATTTATCCCCCAGATAGGGGTTAAATAGCAGTTCTACTTTTTTAGAATAGCTTTTTTGCCCAGTCGGCTGGGACTGTAAAATACACCGACTGCATCTCGGCAGAGGGGAGAGACCCGCCCAAAGAGTGTCCTGGATATGACACTAAATAATCTGATGGTGAGATTCCAGTAATGCTGGAGGATGCGGAGTACTCCTTCATTGCAATCGCTCCCAGGTCTACTCTAGCCCGGAGTGGTATCACCTAATGCGATCCTATCTATGGGTCAAATAGAACAAAAATGCCTACTTATGCTAAAGTGAATTACTTGAAATAGAACTATTTTTGACATTGAAACTATGTTTACGCTGAACTGAATTGTTTAAAATAGAACTGTTTTGACATTTAACTGTGTGTGGACACAAACTATACTTATACTAAACTGAATTGTTTGAATTAGAACTGTTTGACTGAACTGAATAGCTTGAAATAGAAATGTTTTTGACGATTGAACTGTATTCATGTTAAACTGAATTCTTTGAAATAGAACCGATCATTTGTATAAAAATGGATTTGGCACTAAATAACCTACAAGGGTTGATATGCCATAAAACCCAAACAAACAACCAACTAGGAAGGCTTTGGTTCTATATAACCCATGAAAGTTTATATGCCATTAAACAAAGAAACCAAACTAAACCTTTCAATCCTAAATCCTTTTTGCTCAATATGCAAAGAAAGTAACTTATTCTTTCTCAGCTGCAGATTTGTTTTAGGTTATTTTTCAGCACGTGTGGACCGCAAACCATTTCTAATCCATCAGGTCAACTCAAGATGACCTTGTAAGGAAGGGATGAGGAATAAAAACAACAGAGAAACTTCACAAGAGCCGCATGCATTCTGCTATCTACATCTCGGAAAATACTTTCGATGACCCCTTTCCTTTTTCCCAGCCTCTTGGGTAGTTTTACAACAACTTTACCGAAGACAAACGATTGTTAAGATTTGTGCGTGTGTGTGTGTGTGTGTGACCCTAAGAGCTTTGAAGCCAAGAACGGACGTGGTAAGCCTAATATGTCCGATAGTGACGAGAAGTAAGTTATCACAGCACAGCAGGAAAACTCTCTCATCAGTCCATTTCGCTTCTGAAGCGGAGATTCAGTTTCACAAAGAAACCATCAAATCAATCCCAGCTAAACACATAAGCTGGTTTACCGAACCACAAAGTAAAGTAGAGTTCAAATTTCACCGGGAGTTTATCCTTTATAACTACAAATTTTACCTTTCTTCATCATTGTCATAGACTGACAACACGAGTGATAATTTACTCATCCTCCTAACCACGATGAGGTTGCGACACAAGTTTAGTTTTTAAGCGGAGTAAAGCTGGTTTGAATTCAGAGTTGTTTTTTTTCTTTCTCCTAGATTCGTTGTCTTACCAGAGCAAAAGAGCCAAGTTTATCCAGTTATTTAATTCTAGCTAAGAAAAAGGAGAAAGGAGGGATTCGTTCCTTTCCCAAGAGTATTAGCGAAAAGCGAAACCCAAAACTCATGCAGGAATGGAATAACGGTTACCAATTCCATTTCTTTGAATGATGACCGAATCAGTTTAGAAAGAAAATACCAGCCAAGTTCAAGAATTAAAAAATATAAATTAAAATTTATAACTGAAAATGAGAAATTTTTTGTAAAAGAAAATGCAGTATCATTGCAAATATTCATATTTCTTAGAAAAAGTTAATTTTCTTCTAAACCAAAAATAACATCTTTTTATTATTTTTCGGGGAATCAAAATGGATATTATTAGTTATTACTATTCACTAAATTCTACAGTCCTGGAATGGTGTAGACAAAAATCTGAATATGTTGCCATCCAAAATAAGTACACACTTTATATATATATATATATATATATATATATATATATATATATACAATTAATATATATACAATTAAAAGAGAATAATGTAGAGAATAGAGAATATGATTGTAAATTGAATTACCATGACCAGAAAATCTGGCGAACACTTGCGCGTGACATACGGAAACACTGGACAGCTGTTTCGACCTTATTAGGTATCATCAGCAGTGTATACAATGATTTCCGCCCCTGGAGATCGAACTAGCGACCACAGAACCGAAACTCTACCACTGAGCCAACAACCCACATCGCACAAAATGCCAAATCAATATTATATCCATAAATTCGGATATACATTACAAATAAAGGCGCTATATATATATATATATATATATATATATATATATCATGTCACACCGCCAGCACGGATATCCCTGACCCTCTCTTGTCACACGTCTCTATCGTCCATCCCTCACAGTAGGTGTTCAAGGCTACATCCTGTATCGGCAGAGAGCTGTTGTATATAGGTTCTAGTTAGTCGTCCTGCTTTTGCTCGTCCATGTGAAGGGGTCCACGGGAGTATGTCGCTTATGAGTTCGCCCCCACTTCTCCAGCAGTGTTCCGCATTTCTGGTTCGTCTAACTTGGATAGTTTTCGTGATGGGTGGTAGGTGGCCGTAAAGCTGCTACTTTGTGGGCTGCTGCCTCTATCACCTTTTTCAATGTTTCTCGCAGCATTCTTGTGTAGTTGCTGTCAAGATTTTTCTCCATAGGTTTAGTTAGCGTCAATGTAGTGCATCCATATAGCAGTATCGACATGACCACTGCTTGGAAAAAACTGCGTTTTATTTTATCGGTCAGATCTGACTTCCATATGACCGATAGGCTATCGTTAACTGTCCATGCCTTTGCTAGTCGCGTGTAGATGTCATTCTCGGTTGATAAGACACTGCTTCATATATATTAATGTGTGTGTGTGTGTGTCTGTATGCCTGTGTGTGTGTGTGTGTGTGTGTGTGTGTGTGTGTGTGTGTGTGTGTGTGTGTGTGTGTGTGATTTTATTTTTTTACAGAAGTATAGCAGTTTAATTTTGGTCACAGTTTTCATGTTAAGAAGTAATATCTAATAATATGTGTTTTCATTGTGTTTTAGTCTTGAAATATTAAAATACTGATAAAGTTAATTTTCTTTAAGACTCTTCGGTCTTAAAGAAAATTAACTTTTTTATTAAAACAAGTGTTAGTCGTGAACTTATTAGTATAATGTTGAAATAAAAATACTAAAAAACTGTTATCTTAACAATAAAAAATTAACTTTTTATTAAAAAAATGTTAGAGATGAATATATTTTTGAATGATAGAATCAAATTGGTCTCCAACAGTTGAGATCTCTGATAAACACATTTGATCAAATTAATTTTTGGCAACAGGATATAGAGGGTTAACTTTATTTTGGAAGATCGTGTTGCGTTATTTTTCCATTGAAAGCTAAACTGCCACTTCCAATGACAAAACGACGACACAAAAACGTGAGTTATTTTTCTGTTTTACTGTATTATCTTAAAATGTTGATCGTCGATATTGAAGAAATTGACATTTATAATATGAAACGGGGAAAAAACGAGAAAATAATAACACAGATATTTTCGTTCTTTTAATTATTCAAGAATTGAGACAGCAAATGTTTTAAATAAGCAACAAACATATTTGCAAAAACGAGAAAAATTGAACTGTTTTAAGAGCGTTCATATCGAAGTTATCTCTTGTTCCTTATTAATAGAAAACGAGGGAGAGAGAAAGAATCTTGTCAGGGTTGCAAACAGCTCCATGCTTAAGCAAATGTAATTATTAGAAAATGACTGTAAAGAACTTTAGGGACTACCTCAGGGGTTTTTCCATCATTTGCACTGGTCTTTCTTTTCTTAACGTGTCTAATTGGAAAAACAGCAACTTTTCTCCCTTTTCACTGAAAAAGAAAAAGGAATATTTAACAAATAAATAAATAAATAAATAAAGAGACAGACAGACAGATTTTCCCATGTCACTCTGATCACTACCGTTAATTTATTTATTTTTTTTTTTTTGTAGAGGTGCGAAGCGTTTGACTTCGGAAAAATGAAATAAGCGAAACAAGTTCAAATTCTGCCTGAGGTAGTCTGTCTACACCTTAATACCTTCGAGAAATGCTCAGCACATCCCACATAATTCCCTTTGCGAGTGTCAAATAACCCAAGAAAACCTGCCTCTCGAGAGGAGATGGGCAACTTCAATTGCATAGAGAAATTCAGTAAAAAGCATAAAGCACCTTGATGATCTACGAGGTGATGGGATATGATTCTTAAATTTTAGACTCTTAAATATTATTTGAAAATGAGCGAGTCAAAATTGCATGAAAGACTGAAAGATGTAGTATGAGCCTCGATAATCAACTCATAAGATAATTCTTTCTTGATCTTTTTATACAGCTATCAAATGTTCCTTGAAGCAGAAAGATCTAATGCTATGAAAAACTAAAAGACATCACCTATACCTCAAATATTTACTAGGTTATAAAATAATAATAATAATAATAATAATAGGCCCATTAGAAATAATTATATCAAAGTAAAAACCGCTAATACGCAAGAATATAACAAGAATAGGTTAATAATGGAATGCCGCAGATGAGCACAAAAGTAATACAAGAGTAGGCACGACTGGGTGGGAAAGGTTAACCACTGGAAAGTGTGCAAAAGATTAAAGTTTGACCATACCGACAAACGTTACATAGACAAGAATCCGTCCTAGAAAATGAGATGGAAAAAAATGGCCGGGACGTTGAGATACAAACAAATCACTCAATGTAAACCAGATGACCAGGTTTAGTGTGAATTAACAAGAAGAAACTTGTCAAGTCCCGGATTTTGTCGTTACAGTGGACCATAAAAGGAAAGAAAGGAAAGAAAGTGAAAAGAGATATGCGACTCCAAACCATTTTAGAATGAGAGAATTTTATACATTCTTCAAGCATTTTGACTCCATATCCCTCTCAAGACTTTCTTAAGATGCAGGGGCGATGATCACCAAAGGGAAATACAGAATCTTGATTCATCACTGAAGATCACCTGTTTCCATTAATCAACAGACTAATTCCAATGATCTCTTAGCCGATATTAAACGCTTTCGTTTCTGTTTAAATGTTAGCAGTGAAAATGAAATTGATGACTATGCACAAGACCTTGAACTTAAGAGATGACATAGTGAGAATCTGTATGTCAAGAAAACAAAAAAGGGAAAAGATTCGCAAGCATTGAAAATAACGTAGATGCATCAACGCAAGAACTTGAGGAATACATTAAAAGAGCTAAGAAAGACAAAAGATTCGCCCAATTCCTGCCAGTTAACCAGACCAGAAAAACAACAAAAAATAACTTGTCATCTTGTGAATTTTGCTGTTCCAGTTGACCCCGGAGAGTGAATAAAAGAAAGCAAAAAGATAAACAAATATTTAGATTTTACCTGAGAGATGAAAAAGCTGTAGACTATGAAAGTAACGGTGATAACAATTGTAATCGGCGCTTTTGGAACGGTCCCCAAAGTCTAGAAAAAGGACTGAAGGAATTGGAAATCAGTGGAAGGATCGGGATCATATAGACCACAGCATTATTAAAATCAGCTAGAATACTGGGAAAAGTCCCAGAGACATGCTCTCACTCAGATTCCCGTGAGAGACAAGTAAAAATCTCGTAAGGAAGGAAATAATAATAGTGAACATAGTGGACAGTCGTCCCGGTGGAAAACACAGTGAAAATAAAAGAAAACGAAGAGAGATAAGTACTTAGGCCTTGCCAGAGAAAAAACAACAACTATGGAACATGAAAGTGACGATGATACCATTCGTAATTAGGGTACTCAAAACAATTTTAAAGGCTTGGTAAAGGTTCTGGAAGAGCTGGAAATCGGAAGACAAACTGAGACCATCCAGACCATTGTTAAGATCGGCTAGAATAGTAAGAAATGTCTCGGAAACTTTAGGAGACTTGTTGTCCCAGAGACATGCTCTCATTCAGATTCCCGTGAGAGACAAGTAAAAATCTCGTAAGGAGGGAAATAATAATAGTGAACATAGTGGACAGTCGTCTCGATGGAAAACACAGTGAAAATAAAAGAAAACGAAGAGAGATAAGTACTTAGGCCTTGCCAGAGAAAAAACAACAACTATGGAACATGAAAGTGACGATGATACCATTCGTAATTAGGGTACTCAAAACAATTTTAAAGGCTTGGTAAAGGTTCTGGAAGAGCTGGAAATCGGAAGACAAACTGAGACCATCCAGACCATTGTTAAGATCGGCTAGAATAGTAAGAAATGTCTCGGAAACTTTAGGAGACTTCTTGTCACTTGAACTCCAGTGAAAGACTATCAGCAAGCGCTGGTGTGAAAAACTCATTATAGTTTTTTTTTCTTTTTCTCTTCTGAGAGTTCTTCACACCAGTGCTAGCTGATGGTTTCCCACTGGAGTTTGAGTGAGAGCAAGTGCCATCAAGTCTCCTGGGCTCTTCTCAGTTTTCTGGCTGATCTCTCAAAAGTGCTGGAGATTGGATGGTTGCTACTCGTCCTCTTATTTCCAAGTCAGTCTGACCCTGTACCTATCTTTTGATTACTCTATCAAGCATACCGATCACAATAAGTGTCTCCGTCACTCTCATATTCTACAGTTTTTCATCTCTCTAGCAAGGTCTAAGAGCTTATCTCTTTTTCTACTTTTTTCAGTTTTACCCTATGATTTGCAGGAACTTCAAAGTCTACAATTCGCCAGGTTCTCGTCTTATTTTTTTTTGGGGGGGAATCACTAGGTCTGGTCTTCTGGCCGAGATAAGATGATCCGTTCGCATCTCAAAATCCAGAGAAGTTTGTGCGTCTCATTTTCCAGGGCGGATTCTAGGTTGTGCATATGCCACTTGTTCGCATGGTCAAATTTAAATTTCTTGCACAATTCCCAGTGGATTACGTCCCCTACCCAGCCGTGTCTAGTCTTTTACTCTTTTTTCGCCAAATTTCTGCATTCGCTTATTATGTGACTGACCGTTTCATCTCTATCACCACGTAACGTACATCTGCTATTGTTATTTTCTTTTTACTCATTTTAGAGCTCTTAACACCTTAAGTCTTCAGGACTCCTTTTAGTATTCTGGCCAATCTCCACAATGCTGTAATTTAGATGGTCTCCCAGTCGTCCTCTTATTTCGAAATCTTCCAGTCCCTTTACCAGTCCTTTGGTGACCGTACCGAGCACGTCAATTACAATGAAACAAATTTCATTGGTTTTTCAGTTCTTTAGTAAGGTTTGGTTTATATGTATATATATTAATGTTGTCTGGCTCATTGGCCTATTGTGTAGAGAGTTCGCCAATAGTCCTGGAGACCTGGTTTCAATCCCAGGTAGCGTCATACCCAAGATTTTAAAAATGTTACTTGATACCTCCTTGCTTAACACTCATCAATATAAGGTACGTATCAAGGGTAAAGTGAAGCAATAAATAGAAAGGAGTAGCGCCCTCCCATACACCTCGTGTAGTAGCTATTGAAAAAGGAGCTTTCTGGTCGCCATCGACTACGGTCGCCAACTTTACATACTATATATATTAATACAAACGTGTGTGCGTGTGTATGTATATGTGAGTGAGAGAGAGAGAGAGAAAGAGAAAGTGTGTGTGTGAGAGAGAGAGAGAGAGAGAGGGAAAGAGAGGGAGGTAGAGACAGAGAGAGAAATAGAACGTGTGTGTGTGTGTGAGAGAGAGAGAGAGAGAGAGAAAGAAAGATTCGTCACACATATTTTTCCAGACTTGAGTGTTCGATTTTGTACGAATGAATTATCTCGCTTGAGATATATCTTGATGAATCTTTCACAGCAAGGGCAAATAGAATTGTAGAGGGTAACCATCTTTATTCACACTGCCCTCTTATCAACTCTGTCGGATCCGTGGCGCCCTCTTCCATTCATTGAAATATGTCAAGTATTAACCCCCGCCAAATAAATAAATAAAACGAAACGAAGTTAAGATGAAAAGAACGTCTTATTCTGATGTTTACTTCTATGTCAATCTAGCCCCCCCTCTCTCTCTCTTATAATCTAGTCTGTTTATCTTTTCGCAACTTTTCGCTCTTTTCTGAATATATCTATCTATCTATCTATCTATCTATCTATCTATCATAATTAAGGACATTCTTAAGATGTTTTAAATAAAAAGTTAATTTCTCTCAGAACATGGATATAATACTGAACAACGTCTGATAGTGAGGTTCCTATCCTAGTGGTTGGGGAATGCAGAGCAGCCCTTCATTACTATCAGGCCCACTTATGGTCCCATCCATGGGTCAAATAGAACTGTTCAATCATTTATAAAGGACCATTATTATTAGCTATTTGAAACCATACAGCTATGTGAGAAGTATTTGTATTTAACAGGAGTTGGTCTGATGGGTAGAGTGTTCGCCAATGGTCCGGGAGACCTGGGTTCAATCCCAGGTCGTGTCATACCAAAGACTCGAAAAATGGTACTTACTATCGCCTTGCTTAACACTCAGCAATATAAGGTACGTATCAAGGGTAAAGTAGAGCAATCCAGGGAAAGCAGTAGCACCCTCCCCTACATCTCGGTGTAGTAGCTATTGAAAAGGGAGCCTTCTGGTCACCCTCGACAAAAGGGAGACAACTTTACTTACTTACATCGTAAATAGAATTATTAGTAAGTAAATAAGTAAAGTTGGCGACCATAGTCGAGGGTGACCCGAAGGCTCCCTTTTCGATAGCTACTACACCAAGGTGTAGGGAAGGGTGCTACTCCTTTCCCAGGATTGCTCCACTTTACCCTTGATCCGTACCTTATAATGCTGAGTGTTAAGCAAGGAGGCATCAAGTACCATTTTTTGAGTCTTTGGTATGACTCGACCTGAGATTGAACCCAGGTCTCCCGGGCCATTGGTGAACACCATTTGACTGTATGCGAACAAATGATTAATATTAAATAGAATGAGCTCTAATTCGTTTAAAAACAACAACCAGCAAAATATTTTGTTACAAATTATATATATATATATATATATATAGGATTTGGTATCAAATAACTCACAAGGGTTGATATGCCATAAAACTCCAACCAACCAAATAAACAAATAAAATATTTACCCGCAAACAATTCGGTAACAATATATATATATATATATATATATATATATATATATATATATATATATATATATATATATATGAGCGAGATTTGGTATCAAATAATCCACAAAGGTTGATATGCCATTAAACAATAAGAAACGAAAGATGCCAACATTTTATTACTGTTACGAGAATGTTATCCAATCAAAATGGATAATATTAGGCATAATAAATCTTCTTTATAGAAACTTCGTAACCTAACATAATAATATCAAATCATATTTAGTTTGATCGTTTAATATTTCACTAGAAGCAATATGATCCTGGTATCTTTCAGAAGATTTTTTTAAATTAAAAAATGACTTCTTATTTGTAAGCGATTATCTATCTATCTATATATTTATTTTTTAATTAAAATGTTTCTATGAGGCTGAGTTCGGTAATAAATGATACCTAATTATAACCATTTTGATTGGATAACGTTCCCCATAAAAAATCAAGGTGTCTTTGGTTTAGAAGAAAATATACTTTTTAAAATGGATGAATAAATCCGAAAATATGTAATGTATGAATCTCTCTATTTATCGATCAATTTCTCTCTCTCTCTCTCTCTCTCTCTCTCTCTGTGTATATATATATATATATATGTGTGTGTGTGTGTGTGTGTGTCTGTCTGTGTATTAATACGAAAATAGAAAAAGAACGCATATGAATCTATCGTTTTTTCTTTCTTTCTTTCTTTCTTTCTTTTCTAAATAAATAGATACATACATATATATATCATGAAAATATATAATATAAACATACACATAAAAATCTGCTTTTACTGTCTTTCTGTCTCTCTCGCCTCTCTCACTTGTATATAAATAATACGTAAACATGTACACTGTCTTCCTCTGTCCAGGCTGCTAAAGACACACATTCCAGCATATATAGAATAACAACCACCAACGTGTTTTAGACACACACAGATGCGCACATTCCTTCTCCCATGTGGTGCGTGCCGATTCAAATAAAAGTTAAATAAACAAATGCAGCGTGAAACCCCGAATATTCCAAGCGCAGGTTTTGACCCCTATTTTTTTCTTTTACTCCTTTTCACTCAAAACAGCGTTTCCGTTCAAAAAGTCCCCCTACCCCATCAGCGTCGGCTGAAAGTGTCGCTCTTCGTTCCTGTTCATAACAAAAGAAGACATAACGCTATGTCTGACTATTCACAGTCGAGGCGGAAAGGTTGCTTGTTTCGCGATATTCTTCAAATGGATTTTTGGAGTCAGGATCACACACGGCACATTTTGCACCTTTTTTCTGAGGTATTCTTTCGTGTTATTTTCACGAAGAGAACGTTTTCTGAAGAACAGTTTTCAAAAAGATTTGACAGTCCCAGTTCTTCACAGCTTCTTTTTTGAAAGCCCAGAGCTCGCCTGTTTGACAGATTTCACACCAAAATTGTAGAACTTCTAAAAAAAAGGAGAGTTAAGGTTCACCATACTTTCTTCTTTGTTCCAATCAACGAAGACATATTCTAAAAAAACTGGAATCGTAATATTCAGAGATATTTGTCAGTCATGGATCTCCACAGCTTCCTCTTCCCACGAGGGAGACCATATATAATGACATTGGATCCTTGATTTTTTTTTTTATGTGGGGCAGAAAATACTCTCCATAGCTTCATTTTCGAACTTATTTAGAGATTAAAAGCCAGTCACGGCTCTCCACAGCTTCTTCGTTCCATTACGATAAACAATATTTAGAGAAGTTGAATCCTACACTTTAAATATGTTTTCAGTGATGACTGTTCATAGCGTCCTCTTCGTTCCAATGCAATTAAAGTAGATGAATCCTACTCTTTAAATAAAAAATGACAGATATGATTCTCCACAACTTCCATTTCTTTATCATTTTGAGATCATATTTAGAAAAGAGAAGTACTATTTCAGAGAAATTTTTCAGCTATGGATCCCCACTGCTTCCTTTTCGTTCCAAGGACTGAGACCATATTCAAAGATATTAAATCCTAAACTCTGAAATGTTTTCCAGTGAAGGCTTTCCACAATTTCTATCTCTCATTATATATATATATATATATATATATATATATATATATATATATATATATATATATATATATATATTCCCTTGATGTAATGGTTACGATCGTTGGAAATGAACTCGATGATCCGAGTTCAAACCCTAGACGAGGCAGTTTGTATTTCATATAGAACTAATGCTTTCAGGAAAGATATGCCTCTAACAATTTTTCTGTTCAGCTATGAGTAAGTAATTGGGCGGACTGGGCTCTAATCTTGCTATGGCAACCGGTCTAGGAGAAGGAAAACTCTGAATTCAACCCTATTAAACTCCGCTTAAAAACTAACATTGTGTCACAGCTTGCTAATGCAAAGGTGTTAGAGTTAGGCCGGTTTCGATCTCCGCTTGAATTATCCTGCGTGTCTAGCCACACTGAAGAATTGTGATACAACGAAACAATCTGTGTGTTGATGACTATATATATATATATATATATATATATATATATATATATATATAAGTTAACAGAAACGTTATATATGCTGTATGTTAAAGAATGTCAACACTTGTCTGTGAGTTCCTATATGATATAATTTCAAATAGTCTCCATCTGTTTATTGTCTCTTTTAACATATTCTTAAAATGTTCGCAGTTAGTCTCCAACATATAAGTCCTGGTATAGTGACAAAAGCATTCCCGTAGAAGCATTCATTTTTTTCAATCATTCAATATATATATATATATATATAAGGGTCATTCAAAAAGTTCTAAACCTCACTAAGAAAGAAGAGCACATCTGAACATTTTTGTAATACACAACAACTTATAAAATGAGAAAATCAAATTCAGATTTTTCTAGTTTTATGAGAAGTGGTAATGTATTGTCAAAACATCAATGTTAAGCGGTGCTCTTCTGTCGAGAAGAGGATTATTTTAACTTTTTAAATGACCCAAGTATATATAAAGAGGAGAAATATGAGAAAAAAAGGGAGAGAGAGAGAGAGAAGGGAAGACATAAAGGAGAGAGAGAGAATAGAAAGTTGAGAAGAGAGAGAGAGAGAGAGAGAGAGAGGAAGAGATAGAGAATAGAAAGTTGAGAGAGAGAGACGAAGAGAGAGAGAGAGAGAGACAGGAGGGACAGAGAGAGAGAGTTGAATTTGAAGATGTGTATTTGTTATTGTTTTCCATCTGATAATTTCCTTGGTTCTTTTTTAGTTGTTCAATCACACACACACACACACACACACACACACACACACACACACACATATATATATATATATATATATATATATATATATATCACAGTATATTAATTTGTCTATCCATAAATGGGAGTCCCTGAGGCGTCATGCTTAAAGTGCTGGTCATCGTAGTTAGTGAGTTCGAACTCCAGTCACACTATAACGTTCACTTTCCGAGTTAACCTGCGAAGGTCGATACAACAAACTATCTATCGCTGTCTCTTTTTATCTATCGATCAATCTATCTATATTGGCATGCGCGTATATATTCCTGAAAAAATGTCATTTCAAACTTACAAATTTCAATGTCAAAAAAAAATCAAATCCTGGTCGAACTCATTTAAAAGACGTGATTGTCTAAAAATTGAATAAAATCAACTCAATCCAAAAACAGAAGAAAATTACACTTGATCGAAAAAATGTTTGTACTGTGGGAGCATTTTCTAATTTAGAAGGAACCCGACTCTTAAAAGAATTGCCTTTCGATTCATTCAACACCTAATAACATCGCCCTGAAAATTATACATGTTGGATGTTTAAGATTGCTTGAAATATGCCAAACAGAAACCTAGCTGTTATAACATTTATAGACATTTAACCACAGTGCTAAATATCTAATGCAAAGATAACATACAATGATTTCATACCTCATCTATCGGTGTCTATCTGTTAATCTCGGTCTCTCTCTCTATATATAAATGTTAGTTACTATTTTATTTTAGTTATATATATATATAGGTAAATAGTAGGACAACTAGGTTCTTTAGCCTTGGTGAGGCAACTAGTCTAGGAGAAGGAAAACTCTGAATTCAAACCTGTTAAACTCCGCTTAAAAAATTGACCTTGTGTCATATCCTGCCCGAGCGGAGGGGTTTGTAAATATGGTTATATATATATATATATATATATATATATATATATATATATATATATATATATATATATCTTTCAAGCAACGATTGTGTCACTACTACTCTATGGATTAACCACATAGCCGCTGACAAAAAAGAAAAACTAGATGGGAGATACATAAGGATGTTAAGAGATATTTTGAACAAATCCTGAAAGCAAGACCCCACGAAACAACAGCTGTATGGCCACTTTCCTCCTATCAAAAAAATATCCGAGTAAGACATGCAGAAAACTACTGGAAGAGTAAGGACTAGCTCATAAGTGCATGGCCACTTACCTCTCATCTCTAAAACCATTCGAGTAAGACAAACAAGGCATGCAGGAAACTGGAGAAGCAAGGAAGAACTCATAAGTGACGTTCTTCTATGGACCTCTACACATGGATGTGCCAGAGTTGGCCGACCAGCTAGAACTTCAGCTCTGGTTGAACACAGGATGTAGTTTGGTTGACCTGCCGGGAGTGATGGTCGATAGGGTCGGATGGGTAGAGACAGTCAGGGAAATCTGTGCTATCAGCCCGACTTAATGATGATGATGATGATATAACTTCAAAAGGTAAAGTAATCACTATTATATAGAAACTGTCACCTTTTACTCGTTGTCCGACACGTTCCGGAAATTTTTAGTAATGCGTCACGACCAAGTATGAATATTTTAAAAAATTAATTTTATCCCGCGCTTTTTTTTTTTTTTGTTGTTGTTTCAGAATAGACTTTTTTTATTATTAGATATCTTTCAGCAAACTTTGAGAGATTACTCTTTATATAAATATATATAACTCGTCTCTGAGTTAGTTCCCCTGAAAATGGCTTCAGTTGAGACTGAAAGTACTTGGAAAAATACGGCACCTTTCTAAATTCATTCCATCCAGAAGTCAAATGACTCATAGGAAAAATTGAACAAAGATAGAATAGGCAGACATGAAGTGACTGTCCTATTTAATCAAACACGTTTAAAAAGGAAAATGTCTATATATACATATTTACCAACCCCTCCGCTCGGGCAGGATATGACACAAGGTCAATTTTTAAGCGAAGTTTAACAGGTTTGAATTCAGTGTTTTCCTTTTCCGAGACTAGTTGTCTCACCAAGGCTGAACAGCCTAGTCTGCTCTACTATTTACCCATAGCTGGAGAGAGAATAATTGGATTCATACCTTTCCCAAGGGTATTAGTGCTATGTGAAATGCAATCAGTCTCGTCCAGGCTTTGAATACCTTTGTATATACATATATACATACATATATATATATATATATATATATATATAGGAATAGAATGAGCTACAGGCGATTGAAAACTGATCGCCAGTGGACAGAAGTGGCGAGCCTCTAGACAATATAAACAGAGGTACCATGTTGTTTGTAAGGGACAATTAGTCGGCGGACGATACGTTGCAGACGTTCGACACTATTTATCGGAACACACTTTGGTCGACCGTGGTTGTCGGTACACGGATCTGGTCGGGTGTGTCCGGGTTCCGGTGGCAGTCGTTAAAGGCCGTCTGACATGGATTCCGGGAAACCGGCATTCATGTCGCGTGCGCCAAAACCAGCTTCCTCGAGCCTCAGGGGAGATGTCGTCCAGGGTTCTTACCCTCCTTGGAGGGGCTAGGTTTATCGCCTGGCGTCTAAGGCGTCTTTTTTAGGAGATTGCCAACGGAGCCCGAGGCATTTTTGGAACCGCCGGACATATCTGAGCAACGTCCCAACGCCCGGGTCCACCTAAAAAAGCCTTCTGCGACACTCGTCTGGTCGGTGGGATGAACAACAAATACCAATTAGTTGGTGGACGCCGGCTGACATGGGTACCGGGGAAGCACAGCAGTCATGTCATGCGGGCGTGACCGACAACTCGAGCATCAGGGTACCATTCACCTAGGCTCTTACTCGTCTTTGTCGGGGGGGGGGGGCTAGGTTTATCTGGGCCAGGGGCATTTTAGGGACCGCCGGGCGTGTGTGGGCTTCGGTCCTGCGCCTGATACCCACAGTAAAAAAAGGTCTTGTGTTGAACTCTGGACAATTTCTTGGAGGTCATTAGTCGAATGACAATCAGTTGGACGGACTTTAACGTGAAAGACTTTTTCAATAATAGCTTGGACGGTCGTGTACGGATCGTAACTATCTTTTTGTTTCGTCCTATTTTCTGTTAATGTATTATTTCTGCTGAGATAAATATCTATGCTTTTGTTTATTTGTCTGTCAGTTATTTTCTCTTTTTTTTAAAAAAAACATGTGAGTATAACAAAAGTGGCGACGAGGAAAATAAAAAAAAAATAGTTGCAATTTTACAAAAGTTCTCACGAGGAATTCGCAAGATCTTACGAAAAGAAACTAAAAAATATATACATTTACCACTTTGCAAAGGTGGTGACGAAGTATTCAATGGATCTTACGCGAGGAAACTAAAGAAAAAATATTTACCACTTCACAAAAGCAGGACTACCGATAAATAACAAGACGAAGTTATTCAACAACTAATTATACGAAATATTCAGTTCATAAAAGGATAACAAAAAGATTAAAATCTATCATGATTCAAATGTTGGCCCAACTAAAACAACAAGAACAATAATTAGAACTACGAAAATAACAACAAAAGTTTTTGAAATTATTACTAAATAAAATTTCGAAAGAAACAACGTCAGATTCATTCACTCCAAATGCAATCGCCAATTCAATTAGTGAATTCGTCTACAATTCGGACGATGGAACGACATTTCCATCTTATTACACAAGATATGAAGGGATCTTTAAAAGGAACTGTTTGCATTGGAATGGATTGCTCCACTTTACCCTCGATACATACTTTATATGGCTGAGTGTTAAGCAAGGAGGAATCAAGTACCATTTTAAAAGTCTTTGGTATGACGCGACCTGGGATTGAACTCAGGTCTTCTGGACTATTGGCGAACACTCTACCCACTAGACCAATGAGCCGGTATAAAGTTTATTGACGTTTAACTTTATAAATGTGTACGAGTAAATACTTTTAAAATTACCGTAAAATATCTTATCAAGGTTTTGAATATTTACAAAAGAACCCTCAAGTAACCTTTATTCAAATTACACTGGTTTACAAAGAAATTGAGGCAAGCACAAAAATACCCGTTTTTACCTAATTTGAGGGTGCTGAATTCAAATTTGAAATCCGTTTTTACTCATCACCTCTAGTTTTTTAGATATGCATAGTGTGCATTTTGTGCATTTACGGTACATAAAGGCGTATAGGAATTCAGGGTGAATTCTAATATTGTGAGACTTATGGCTTATTTTTTAGTTATTATGCACTAAATGTAACTGATAGCATTATATATATATATATATATATATATATATATATATAGTTATATATCAAGACGGATTTTGACAGTTAAGGCAGCATGTCTCAATCCACACTCTGGCAGTCATTGGAAGAGGTTGTCTCGCAGGCGGCGCACGAGTTGGTGTCCCTCAACTATCGTATTACACATCTTTTGGCTTACTAAATATTAGTATTACATTTTCAAATGCACATTTAGTTTTCAACTTTGCTTTCAACATTGCAGTCCCGATGGTTTGTTAAACGAAAAAGATCAAATATCCCAACCTTCGATCTACTATGAGACCCGTTCCCCATTCAGATGATCTTCCTGTACCCACACCTCCAGTAAATAAGGATCTTCTTTCCTCATCAGATGAAGAAATGCCTTCAAGGGAGGATTCTGCCGAGTCAATATCTTTGGAAGATATTGAGTCTACATATTCAGGAACAAGTGTCAATGAGCTACACTGGATCACGCAAGAAGACCTGAATGATCTTGCTCGTGATTTGTATCTGTCAAAACAGCAGTCAGAGCTCTTGGCTTCTCGGCTTAAACAGTGGAACCTAGTCCAGGAAGATGTAAGGATCACCAGTTTCAGGAATCGGAACAAAGAACTTGCTTCCTTTTTCAACATGGAAAACAAGTTGTGCTACTGCACAAACATACCTGGTTTGTTTATGTCCCTTGGTTTGCCACATAATCGTTCTGACTGGCGTCTTTTCATAGACTCTTCCAAGCGAAGTCTCAAGGGTGTTCTTCTGCACAACAGAAATAAATATCCCAGGAGTCCTATGATAATATGGAGCTTCTTTTAGAAGCTATTAAGTACAGCGAGTACCAATGGAATCTGTGTGGGGACCTCAAGGTCATTGGTCTTCTTATGGGTATGCAAGCGGGCTCCATAAAGTACTGTTGTTTTCTCTGTTTCTGGGATAGTCGAGCTGTATCCAAGCATTACAAGCAGAAAGACTGGGGGTCTAGAAGCACTTTTGTTCCTGGCGAACAGAGCCTCAAGTAGAATCCTCTGGTGGACATGAATAAGGTGCTTCTTCCTCCTCTTCACATCAAGCTTTGTTTGATGAAGAATTTCGTGAAGACGTTGCACAAAAATCGTGCTGCTTCCAACACTTGTCTACTATGTTCCCAGGTCTTAGTGCTGCTAAGCTCAAGGAGGGCATCTTTGTCGGACCTCAGATCCGAGAAGTGCTGAAGGATACTGATTTTGAGGAGCTTCTTAACTTAAAAGAACTGAGAGCATGGGAAGCATTCAAGTCAATCTGTAGTGGCTTCCTTGGTAACACACGCGTACCAGATTACCAAGCCTGTATTGAGAAGTTGCTAAAGTCTTACGAGGATATGGAGTGCCGAATGTCACTCAAGATTCATTTTGTTCATTCGCACCTCAACTTCTTCCCACCAAACCTTGGAGCAATGAGTGATGAGCATGGAGAAAGATTCCACCTAGACATTACGAAGATGGAGAGCAGCTATCAAGGCAAATGGAACCCCGGCATGATGGGAGACTTCTACTGGATGCTCTTGCGTGCCTCCGGGGAGGCAAAATACACCAGATCTTCTAAGAAAACACACTTTTGACTGTCTGTTGTACTATGAATTGTGTAATTGTGTCATCCAAGTATATTGATTCAATCAGTGTTCTTTATCTATCCTGTTTTATCTATTATCAGCTGCTGCAACTCTTGAAATATGCACATATATTCTCTGTTTATACTAAAATGAGACTATTTAAAAGCCATAAAATTAGAGGTGATAGAGCAAAACTATTTATAAATTTGAATTCAGCACACCCAAATTAACAAAAAACACCTATCCCCATTCCTGCCTCAGACCAAAAATTTATTTTTGTAAACCAGTGTTATTGTTCCATATAAATACGGTAATAATACCAATGTGTGTATATTCAATAAACTATCATTATGTCTTACTAAACTGTTATTATTTCTGAAGTGTATGGTGTATGAAATTATTCTCTGAAATCAGAATGACATCAGCCAAATATGAAACATACAAATCTTACACATTAGAGTTTATAGTCATATAAATTCACAACCAATTGCACTGTCAAGAGATGTGAATAAAAACAACAAAAAAGTTGTCTGGTTGACTGCCTGGGTGCTGTGACGTTTCAGACACTCTTTACAGTCAGTGAATTAGCCATTTGAAACGGCGTTTGAAATAACGTTAATATAATACTTAATTTGTTTTACAATTTTATTATTTTATATTAATCACGGTCTTAATTGGTTAGATATATTCACCAAACTGGAGTTCAAATTGGAATTGTTTGTGATAGTCAATTGGAATTATAGTAAGTGGTGTATATCGATTGTTTCCACTGGTTGACCACTCTGTGATAAATGTTTGGATTTTAATCCGGTTGTATGAGTAGTACTGACACGGTTTTCTTCTTGGAAGTTTTATATTGCAAGTGTCTGACAATCGATGGTTTATCAAAATACGATTTTAATCATGGTTTGGAAATAATTTCACGATATATATATATATATATATATATATATATATATATATATATATGAGATAGAATTAATACAAAAGGCTCAAACACAAATACATATGTGTTGGTAATTTCTTTTTTTTTTCAAAATGCTAATATATATATATATATATATATATATATATATATAGTTCCGAAGAAATGTTCAAGTGAACTATAAGATAAATAAAAATGATGTTGAACAACTACATAACTCGATAGTATTGAGGCCATGATCTTGGAGCAGGTTGCCCCAATAAAAATCAATTTTTCATAGTTGTTTGATAGACCACATTTTCCAGTAAGGCACTTGTAAAATCTATTCATTTTTGTGCCTGCAATCACAGGGATTCAGTAGCATTTACTCATTTTATCTATAACTGTGTTGCCGTGTTTTTCGTTAATATTTCGTTCATTATCCACAAAGCTGTACCTGATATTTACTATCTTTTTATAGAATATTTGGTACGATTTGCTTCTAAAATTTGAAAACTAGTTCATTTACCTCCATGAAAATATCTCGTCTAGTAAAAGCGACGCCATCATATGCACAAGTAAAACATACACTGCTATCGTAAGGTAATTGATTATATATAAACCTGGTCTCCTCTGATGATGTGTAACGAATTCTTCAAAGGAGTTTGTTTGTTTGTTTGTTTGGGTTTTTATGGCATATCAACCTTTGTCGGTTATTTAACGCTAAATCCATTTTTATGAAAAAGTTCGACTTCAAACAATTCAGTTTAGCATAAGTACACAGTTTAATTGTCAAAAACGTTTCTATTTCAAGCTATTCAGTTTAGTCAAATAGTTCTAATTCAGCTAGTTCAGTTTAGTATAAGTTTTAGTGTAAGTAGATTTTCAATGTCAAAAACAGTTCCTTTTCAAACAATTCAGTTAACACAAGCACGCAGTTTAAATATAACTATGGTTTATTTGTCAAAAACATTTCTATTTCAAGCTATTCCCTTTATTCAAACACTTCTAATTCAAACAATTCAGTTTAACATAAATACGCAGTTCTATTTAACCCATCCATAAGGCCCTACCAGGTGCCACCATTCTGGGCCGGAGTGGACATGAGAGTGATGGCAATGAAGGGATACTCCGCATTCCCCAAAGATCCAGTATTACTGGAACCTCATCATCATATTGTTTAGTGTCATATCAGGACACTCGTTGGGGGAGGTCTTACCCCTCTGCAGAGAAACAGTCGATGTATTCTACAGCCCTGGCAACTTCCAAGAAGAAAACCGTGTCAGTACTACTATATAGCAACATTTGGACTCTAAAGAAACACTTAGACTTAAAGACTATATGGGAAATACACAAGGATACTGCGGACTGTTCTGAACAAATTCTGAAAAGTGCAACCTACAAAACAGCCGGTGTATGGCCACTTACCTCCTATCTTTCAAACCATTGAAGTAAGGCAATTGTTGATATACCATAAAACCAAACCAAACCAAATCATATACATTTAATATATACGTATAAAGAGTATTTGGCATTAAATAAATTATAATGGTTAATATGCCATAAAACCAAACCAAACCAAATCTTAAATATTTGATATATACGTATAAAGAGGATTTGGCATTAAATAACTCACAATTGTTGATATGCAATAAACCCAACCAAACCAAACCTACAAACTATTCGTTTACAAATCATAATATAGATATATATTATGTCTAAATAGGATTTGACATTAAATAACCCACAAAGGTTAATATGCCATAAAAAATACAACCAACCAACTAACCACTAGTTTCATATTGGTCTTTTCCTTGTTCCAATATTATGTTATTACTTCAGTTTATAGACAATCTGTGTCATACCGATAAAAATATTGAAACTGGGAAATAATTACTTCCTTATTTACTGCATTTTGCTGCCTTCCTCAAGATTGATATTCAGGAAACTCAAGTAGGAGAAGAACTTTTTGACTTTTTTTTCTCGATTTAATTGTTATTGAGAACAAAATAAATAAACTAAAATAAATTAAAATTAAATAAGGAACAAAATAAATAAATTCAAAAAATTTAAATCTTTTCGTGGACCTTCCTATTTTAAAATATAATTGTTATTGTATAAGTATCATCATCATCATTAACTGAATCATCATCATCATCATCATCATCAAATCTTGCTATAATCACAGATTCCTTGGACTCTCTCTCTCTCTCTCTCTCTCTCTGTCTCTCTCTCTCTGCATTATCATCATCCAGTCGTGTTGATGGCAGATTCCCTGGACTCTTTAGCTCTCTCTTTTTCTCTCTTTCTCTCTTTCTTTCTCTCTCTCTCTCTTCTCACTCTCTCTCGATCTTTCTTTCTTTCTTTCTTTCTTTGTCTTTTTCCTTTTTTCTCACTTTATCCCTCTTTTTCTCTTTCTTTCTGTTTCTCTCTCTCTCTCTCTCTCTATTCGCCTCTACGAGCTGTCACTCTTGGCGGGTCCACTCTAAGAGTCTGCATAGAGCTCATGAATGTAAGTTTTTGTTCTTCTGTCAACACTGGTGTATCCATGGGTAGTAGTCAATAAGAGGACGTCGCTTATGAATTATTACCTGACTCTACAACAATGTCCATATTTTCCAAACAACCTTATATATATATATAGTCATCCACAGACAGACTCCTTTGTTGTACCACAACACTTCATTGTGGCTAGTTACGTGAAATTCTTGACGGTGGGAACGAAACCCGGTTGACTTTTATGCCAGCCGTAAATTCTACCGCACAGCCACTAAGAAAGTCAGCGTGAGCGAAGGGATTTTAACGCATATGTATCACGTTTCTTTTCTTTTTATATATATGTGCTTAACAGCTAACGAGAGCTCAAATCATTCGAAGAGTTTTGCATTACGCAAGTGGCAACCGCTATATATATGATAGAAATATGTGGGAAATTGGAAAAATCACATGATAGTCAATATATTTTCCATGAAACAAGTCATGCCAACCTCCTCTTTCACATAAACCTTCCCTACTTCTTTCTTATCAACTCCCTAAAATCAATCTCCATTTTCAAAACAAAAAATCTTTAATGAAACCTGATACATTTGACTTTAAATCCCTCCCAACTTTTCCTTCTACAACTATGCCTCCTCTACTCTCCTCACATGCTTTTAAATAGAAAAGCTCAGAAAACAGTCTCAGTCTTGAAGAAGTCCGTGAAGATGAAATAGAGACCGAACGAAATATCACATATCTAAATCTGTGTTAAGTGTTTGATTTATCCAGCTATCCACATATTTCTATCATACTGTCAGATTCACTACAAATCTATCTTTTCACACACACACACACACACACACACACACACACACACACACACACACAAATATATATATATACATATATATATATAATTAGTCAGTCATGTCTGTGATTGGTTGAAAAAACTTGTGGTTCTTTCCATTTTTTCTTTTCTTTCATTCTTTCTTTTTTCTTTCTTTTTTGTTCCTTTCTTTTTTTTCTTTTTTCCTGCCTTCGTATTTTTTTCCTTATTTCCTTTTTCTTTCTTTCATCACTTCCTTTATTCATTCTTTCTTTATTTTAACACACACACACACGCACACACACACACACACACACACACACTGAGAAGAACATTTTATAATTAGTCATGTCTCTCAGAAGCATTAGAATGTAATGTAGAGACAAAATTTAACATTCTTTTTTCTTTTTCAGTTTCTTTCCTTTCTTCATTCAATCATTTTCTTTTCTCTCCTTTTTTCTTTCTTTCTTGTATCCCTTCTTCCTCCCTTCTTACATTCATTCATTTTCTTGTTTTTTTCTTTCTTTTTTTTCTTTGAATATAATATAATATGATATATAGTTTGAGTTAACTCTTTCATGCTTATTTGTGGAAGTTTGTTTCTTTTTGTTGCCTCGAGTGTTTTTCTGTCATCGCTTCGGTACAGGTGGATGGAATTGGGCCAAATTCAGTTATTATTTATCCCCTCTTCCATACTGTTCCTTGTAATTGATGTCTTCTAGGAGAAAACGCAAATAACAGGTTAAAACTAGCAGGATGAAAGTGAAGGGCGGGATGGTGGACAAAACCGGAAGTGAATGAAGGACCGGATGAAAAGGTCGGATGCAAAATAGCAGGGGTTTCAGTTCACAGGATACAAAAATAAAAAGGGTTGTAACAATATTGTTTCCTTTATGAACCACTGAGGTTTGCGCCTTGATACCAAAGTTAACCAGAGACTAAGGATCTGCACCATAGAAGGAAACATAGTGACCCGAAAAGTAGGTATCTTGCTCGTGAGATAAATCATTCGATCTCGTGTATAAGTCGACCGTTGGTTTATGGCCAAGAATGAAATTATTTTTTGAAGCAAAGGTTTGCTGTTAGTGGTAGTAACTGATAAGATCTGTTTAAAATTTATTCGTTTTCGATAGGGACGTGCAAATCTCTTAAGGAACAACTACCCACAAATATAAATATGAATGTACAATGAAGACAATTCCCTAACTACAAGGATGAAAAATAATTCTTGACGGGTTGACATGCCGTTAAAACCTGTCAATAATTCATTGAAAGCATATAGTAAAGTTGGCGACTGTAGTCGAGGATGACCAGAAGGCTCCCTTTTCAATAGCTACTACACCGAGGTATAGGAGAGGGAGCTACTCCTTTCCCTGGATTGCTCCACTTTACCCTTGATACGTACCTTATATTGCTGAGTGTTAAGTAAGGAGGTATCAAGTAGCATTTTTAAAGTCTTTGGTATGACACGACCTGGGATTGAACCCAAGTCTCCCGGACCATTAGCGAACATTCTACCCACTAGGCCAATGAGCCGGTTTTATTGAAAGCATATAGTTATTCGTATTAATTAGGAATACTTGAAACCATATAACTGTGTGCAAAGAATTTTTGTTAAAGAGTAATATTTTTGCCATATGACTATAAATCATTTGTATTAAGAAAAGTTACGTTAAGCTAAGATAGTTGACTTATTTTTACACATTGAGAGTTTTTCACATCAGCGTTAACTGGTGGTTTTCCACTGGAGTGTTAGTGACTGCAAATCCTCGGGACTCTTCTTAGTATTCTGACCGATCTCAACAATGTTGCAGTTTGGGCAGTCTCCATCCGTCCCGTTATATCCAAGTTCTCCAATCTGTGTGTTGTATACAATACATATACAAATACAAGCCGATTCTGTCGTTTCAGATACGTATGGTTTATTAATTTCTGGCTTCAGTCCATGGCGACACGAGGAGAGAAACAGAATTCTTAAAAGTCTTTGCTAACCATACGATGCTGTCCCAACCTCAACTCGCGGCGCATCTTCTGATGGTTAAGATCTCTGTCAGTAGAGATCCGAAAAAGCCAAGTACATCTTTCAACGGTCAAAATCCAACTCTACCTTCCACGGTCGAAGACCCAACTACAACTTCAACGGTCAAAATTCAACTCGTCTTTTTCAAAATCCTAAAATTCTCCGGACCATCTCTTCTGGACATGATGTCATCCACACTCCAGCCCCATTTCCTGTCTGGGGGTTTATTATGACAAATGGTGATTGTCATATTCTTTGCGCACGAGCGTAAAACTGCACCCAATGACTATGCACCTGAACTCTTTGCCCGAATTGTTCAAAGCCCTACTAAACTGAATGATAAAATATAATTAACGAAAAATGATTGATATAAAAAATCATTCCTTAATTATATAACACTTGTACCAATCCTTTGGTGACTGTACCAAGAGCACTAATTACAATTTGTATAATCGTCACTTTCATATTTCATAGTTTTTTCAGTTCCCTAGCAAGGTTGAGGTACTTATCCCTCTTTTCGTATTCTTTCAATTTTACTCTGAGGTCAGCCGGGACATCAAAGTCCACAATCCTGAATGTTCTCTCTTTTTTGTCGATTATTATAAGGTCTGGTTGTCTGGACTAGATTAGGGGATCCGTTTGTATCTCAAAATCCCCTAGGAGTTTGTGCGTGTCATTCTCCAGGACAGATTCTGGATTGTTCATACACCATTTGTTGGTATGGTCAAACTTCAATTTCTTGCACATTTCCCAGATCGTTTTGTCTCTATCAGCATATAACATATATTTCCTGTTTTGTTGTGTCTTATCTATTCTCGCTTTGATATGGTTAGTCCTTATAGCGTTGTTTTGTGCTACTATTAGAAGAGGTTCAGTTTCCCTCTTGAGGTTTTCTTTTCTTAGCCTCGTCCACATTTTCTCGTGTGATATGTCGCTTATTAGTCGTTTAAAATATCCATAGAGTTTTTTTTTTCTTCAGACTTTTGTTTTCTAGTTATTGTCGTTTCGCTGGTTGTTAGTATTGTTTCTGGTGGCTGCAATCAGTTTTCCTCCGCGCTTTTGTATGTAGTCTTCGAGTCGTTGTATCGATACATTGTCATCAATCCTGGTAAGTCCTCTTTCTCTATCTCTTCTTGACACATATAGTCTGTCACCGTCATCTCTGGGATGCATGGTCATTAGTTTTTTTGTTCTCTAGTCCATTTGTTTAAGTTCTTCTCTGGTCCACTTCAAAAATGGTTCCGAGTATCGTACGAAGGACCAGCCCAGTTATTTTTTTCCTTTGACAAGGTTCCTACTATAGAGTTTTGTCTCTAGTAATTTTCTGGTTCTTCTGGGTTACTCTTTTTTTAATTTTTTCTTTCATTTCCGCTTGTTTGATGGTGTCAGCTTCCAATATCCCCAAGTATTTGTAGGTTTCTTTTTCTCGGGGCGTTCTAATGACTACTTCACTTGGTACTTCGACTCCTTCTGTCGTGTTTCATTTGCCACTTTTCATTAATAGCATGACATTATTCTATGCCAAATTCCATTCCCATATCTTGATTTTATATTCTCACAGTTTGCATGAGAGTTTCAAATTCTTTTTCGTTTTTGGCAAAAAGTTTGATGTCGTCCATGTACATCAAATAGTTGACTTTTTCCTGCGATTTACTGAGTTTGTAACCGGCTGTGCATTTCCTAAGGATGTAGTTGAGTGGCATCATGGCTATCATAAATAGTAATGGTGATAGTGCATCTCCCTGGAATATGCCTCTTTGGTAATTTATCTCTGCTAAGCTTTTTTCTTTGCATGGTCTTCTCGATAAACTGTACAACTTGGTCGGGTATTTTATTATTATTATTATTATTATTATTATCATTTGATGCTAACTGTGCGAAGAAATGACTATTATTAAATAGAATCAATTACTTGAAATGATTGTCGATAAATTATTATTATGATTAGATAGAAAGTGAGCGTTCGAGTCATTTGTATATCGTTAGTCAACTTTCACCGGACAAAAACTTAACGTCAATTCCCACTATCCATACGGTGTAAAAAAAAAAAGGATCGTTCGCTGCCTATAACACCACGAGGCGGTGCCCGTGGTGTAATGGTTATCGTCGCAGGATGTGGACACGGCGACACGAGTTCAAATCCTGGACCTGACTGATTGCATTTCACCTAGCACAAATACCTTTGGGAAAGGTACTATTTACCAACCCCTCCGCTCGGGCAGGATATGACACAAGGTCAGTTTTTAAGCGGAGTTTAACAGGTTTTGAATTCAGAGTTTTCCTTCTCCTAGACTAGTTGCCTCACCAAGGCTGAAGAACCTAGTCCGTCCTACTATTTACCCATAGCTGGAGGGAGAATAAGGGGGTTCATACCTTTCCCAAGGGTATTTGCCCGAAAGTGAACGTAATAGCGCGACTGGAGTACGAACTCGCGTACTGCGATTCCGCAGTTCATCGCTTTAACCATTACACCACGAGGACACCCTCAACACCACGAGGACACCCTTTGGGAAAGGTATGAATCCAATTATTCTCCCTCCAGCTATGGGTAAATAGTAGGGCAGACTAGGTTCTTCAGCTTTGGTGAGGCAACTAGTCTAGGAGAAGGAAAACTCTGAATTCAAACCTGTTAAACTCCGCTTAAAAATTGACCTTGAGTCATATCCTTCCCGAGCGGAGGGGTTGGGTAAATATAATAACACCACGAGGCGTACTAAACATACATTATAACAAGGAATGGTCTGCACAAGAAATACCCTTCCAAGCAACAATTACTTTTCCAGCATTATCTCAGCTCTTATGAACAAACAGAGAAAGGTGGAGGATTATGAGAAGAATATTGCTATGGTTTGTCTATCCAATGTTGGAGGCATTTCGGTAACGATAGAAGGATCTGCGGCTCGTATAACATCAGAACAATATTCAGAAGCTGTTCAGCACTTCGAGGACATCTCTTCCGAGTCAAGTAAGCCATAAAGGAGGATTGGACCAAGTGCTTTGTGTATTCCTTCCCATGCAATTGTGACAGGGAATAAAAAGAGTAAACGTACAATCCCTTGAAAATAAGATTGAGGGATATCAAAAAGTCATAGTCAGAGGAGAGACAATAAATTCAGACGTAGTTGATCTCATACGGAGCAAAAGGAAAAGTTATCAGCCCTTGTGGAATGAAGTTAGAACAATATTGTTTTGAGTCATAATTAATTTTCGTTCTAATAAAATATTATTTATCCATAAATGATTTAACAATGAATTAATTTCAATCAGTAGTATAGCCGTCATTATTTTAATCACTTGCCATTCATTGGATTGCTTGTTGATTCCTCTCAAATAAAAGTCACCAGGTTTCTACATCAACAACTATTCCACAAATATTTTCCCCTATTCTTCTCAAGAAAATCAGTTGATATTCGTAATTCTTGTTGAATGTGGCCTTGCGTTATCAAGGCGAAGCACAATATTTCGTTTATTGACAAGACCGGGGCATTTTCTTAGATTTTCATGCACACGTTGCATAAATCAGCATTTGAACATCTGATTTCAGTTTAAAATTTCAAAATGAATAATTTTACGTTGATCCCATCATACATATAGCATAACTTTTCTTCCATGAAGCTTCGAGTTTGGGGTCGGCTGCGGAGATTTATTCAAATCAATCCACTGTCTTTTGTCATAATGGACATTTTTATCATCTGAAATGATATTCTTGAAAAATAGACCATTTCTATACCTCGAACGAAAGCTTGTTGCTATGGATATACGAACTTCTTGATTCGTCTCACTAAGAGTATGAGGAAGCCAAACGCCCAGCTTACTCACTTTTCCTATCTTTTTCAAGTGGCGGCAGATTTTGGATTGAGATGTGCTAATTCTCGATTACTACCTTTAAATCTCTCAAGGCATCCCGACCAAGGTCTGATGAGCGTGCTGGTCTCGGTTCATCTCTTCATGATGTATCGCCTTAAAGAAACTTTGAAGACCAGTTTCAGACTTGGCAGTCAGTTATGACATTTCGGCCATAAACATGACAAATATTGTCAGCTTTTTGGTTGCATTTTCGTTATTCCTAAACTCCCACAGCATTAGATGTCAAATATGCACTTTTAGTTTTTCTATCAAAGAGGAATGAGGTAATTTCCGGTTGCGTCTAAAACATTGCAAGTTTGAAATAGGCAGTTACAACTTGCTTTTAAAAAATGGAAATTATTTATGACTCAACCCAATAAATAGGGAAAAACAGGAAAATTAAAAAAACAAAGAATCAATACATACGTTAAACCATATCGATCTCAGGAGCAAACCCAGTATAGAGATCAAGACAATATGGGAACCAATAATTAGGAAAGAGAAAGCAGATAACTCCAGATATAGAAATATCAATTAAAATCAGAGTACAGCAAGGCAGACAATTGAGACATTAGGTTTATAAGTCCCTAAAATCCAGTCTGAATTGTCCACTTGGACACATGGCTGAAAAAGTTCAAATGTCAACTCAAAATGTCTAAATAAATTCTCATCTCGAAGGTAAAAGGCAAAAAAGTGGACGATGCATAATACCCCTGAAGCGCACGGACGGCGGAATGAGAACACTCCACCTCCACATGATTTAAATAATTGGTTAAACTAGGAAGGTTAGCGAGTACAACAAAATGCACCTGAAGAAGACCGGAGAATATAGCAGTTTGCAAAATGTAGGGAATTATAATTCTTAGAATACTTTGATGTATTGAGCTCTCCTCCAATTCATTTCAAAATGGAAATTCACAAATGAAAAGCTCGTAAGTCGATAACTTTGAGGATTTTTTGACCTCATATTTCGAATGACACGATCCCAGAATTGTGTGAAAACCGGTCGTTTAAGTGAAACCTTCGTCTCTGTCTTTTCTTTTCTTACTCTTAACGATAACAACTGCATCTGTTACTGCCAGAGCAGATGAAGAATAACTTTATCAGCCGAACCATGACCCGTACATAGCCCCGAATTTCCTTGCTATAGGAGACGATGGATCGAACGGGACAAGTTTAGATAAGGTGAATAGGAAATAATAGAGTTAGGGTCAAGTTGAGAAGTGGAAAAAGAAAAAAAAGGGGGTAGGCGGGAATAAGTTACAGGGGTTCGTTTCCAAGCAATTCAGAAAATTGTTGTCAGCTGAGCAGTCTGGGAAATCCGCGACAGCATCCAAGGTAATGAGGGTGACAAAGGGCAGAGAGAAAGAGAGAAAGCCAAGAGGAGACGGGAATGTGGGTGATAAAGAAAAAGCTCCCCCCACGCGTCAGATGTGCAATTTCGAGCAATGTTACTGTTAAGTGAGCCTTTGTCTGACTCCGGTCAGAGTCTGGTCGAGTTTTCGATGATATCGGGCAAAGATAGCTGGGTAGGAAATGTGTCAGAGGCATGAGGGGTCTCGGAAATAACAAGAAATAAATGGGGTTAGATGTGGTGCTCGATGGAAATGTAAAGATTTGGTACGTTGAAGAAGAAGGAGGAGGATGGCTTTGTTTGTTGCGGGTGGTGGACGGGAAGAAGAAAAGGAGCAAGTTATGCCAGTCTTTAAGGGGGAGAGCTGAGGCGAAGAAGTGATGGGGTCTATCGTCACCAGCTTCGTGACTAAAATACAATGACGGAAAATGAAATTGCAACACAATGAAGAACGATTTTGACCTGGATAGAGCATGTGCATGCTTGGGTGACTGGTTGGTTGGTTGGTTTTCGGCATGTTAACCCTTCTGGTTTATTTAACGCCAAAGTAAATTTTTCGCCAACAATAATATATCTTCACGAGACTAAGAACAATTATTTAGAATCAATTATAACAAGTAACTATTTTTAATACTAATAATTTGTACACGAGTATTTCAATCATTCTTATTTAGTTCTAATGACTGGCAAGGATTTATATGATTTAATGTAACTAATCCTTTTTGATAACAATAATCATTTGTTGACTCAGTTAAATAATTCAAAGTATTTTGTCTAATACAAATAATTCTGATGCGTATGACATATAGGCTCTTGTTTATCACTAATGAAACGGCATAACAAATGATGGCGGCTACGTGGGAAAATAGAATGATTTTATTTTAATTTTAAAACACTTATTTGATCCACAGATAAGTAAAGTAAAGTTGGCGACCGTAGTCGAGAGTGGCCAGAAGGCTCCCTTTTCAATAGCTACTACACCGAAGTGTAGGGGGAGCCTACTCCTTCTCATGATTGTTCCACTTTACCCTTGATACGTACCTTATATTGCTGAGTGTTAAGCAAGGAGGTATCAAGTAGCATTTTTAAAGTCTTTGGTATGATGCGACCTGGGACTGAACCCAGATCCCCCGGACCATTGGCGAATCCATAGACAGGATGCTAAAAGATACGACCACTCTGGATTAGAGTTTACTAGGGAGTAATGTCAACAAAGCAGTGACTATCGTATGATGAGGTAAATACATATACTTATGTATTTGGTCTGGTTTGATTTATTAAATGGCATATCAACCTTCGTAGGTTATTTAAAGCCAAAAGCCATCCTAGTAGATAAACAGCAGTGTTACTATTTAACCCATAGCTGGGGGAATAAGGGGGTTCATGCCTTTCCCTTTGTATGAACTGAAAGTAAACATAACGAAGTGACTGGAATTCGAACTCGCTAACTATAATGTCGCAGTTCAGAACCTTAGCTACTACCCAATAGGGACTCTCCCATATGTAAATGTGTACGCACTTGTGTGTGTGCGTGCGTCCGTGTATGAGTATGTGTTTATGAGTGTGTGTGTGCGTGCGTACAAGTGTGTGTGGTATCGCCCATAAGTACATCTCTACGAATCATTTATAAAAGTTTTCTTTCGAACTAAAGATTTTGGGATTTTATTATTTCTCAGGAAACACCTAACAATAAAAATGGACATTATTTGGTAAAATTTATTGCCGAGCTGAACAGAATTAAAATCCAGTAATTAAAGAGATTAATATAGCAGTCCAAAAATTAAAGCCTCTCCAACACAAAAATCTATATAGTAACCATATTTTCAAACCAAATTTGAGATTTTTTTGGTTACAAAATTTATTGATAAATATGAGCATAGTCAGGTGGTGGGTAATGTATTTCAGCTTGATGACAGCAATTTGAATGACAAATCATGTTTAACACAGCTTTCAATCTATGAAATACTGAGAGCTTCAATCTGTTTAAACCTGTGGATAAGGGCAATGAAAGATGAATTACATGGACATTATTTTTCTAACACTGATCACTATTGTGGGGAAAGTTGGTCTTTACCGCTAAAGTAGAATTTTACAACCGTGTCAATTAGGCTTTTGTTCATCGCCGACCAAAATGCCTTGCCTATGGTAGTGACGTGGTGGAAAATAGAGTTTTGTGGCTGAAAACTTGCTCTATCCGACAGTATTATTGCGTTCCTTGTATCAATTGTATTTCGGTGGAAATAGATAAGGGGCATAACTTTCGGAGCGAACCTCCTTCGAGTATGGCATGCAGATTCTAATTGGTTTAGTTTGGTTGGGTCTAGTGGCATATCAACCCTTATAGCTTATTTAATGCCAATTCCTGTTTATACATATATATAAAATATATGACTTGTAAATACATTTTGTTGATAATATTTCAAAACGAGTCTGAGTTCATTTTATTTCATTTTATTTTATTTTTTGCACAAATTTAAACGTTTTAAAGTATTTCTATCCGATACGAATATATCTATTTACAATTTATCATTTCTTAAAGGGTTTCAAGTATTGCTATGTAACAGTAACAATTTAACATCAGTTATTTGTTTGCACACAGTTAAATGGTTTCAAGTATTGCTATGTAACAGTAACAATTTAACATCAATTATTTGTTTGCACGCAGTTAAATGGTTTCAAGTATTGCTATGTAACAGTAACAATTTAACATCAGTTATTTGTTTGCACACAGTTAAATGGTTTCAAGTATTTCTATGTAACAGTAACAATTTAATATCAGTCATTTGTTTGCACACAGTTAAATGGTTTCAAGTATTTCTATGTAACAGTAATGATATCAGTTATTTGTTTGCAGACATTTAAATAGTTATGCAAATAGGATTTGTAAGTTATTAGTTTGTTGGTAATTTCATTTTTAAATAAGTAAGAATCAATTTGTTTGCACACTAGCACTGCTACAGGTTCTACACATTTAAATGGTTTCAAGTGTTTCTATCGATTCCTACCAATTTGAATCAAAATTAATCATTTATTTGCAGATAGTAAAGTGGTTACAAATATTGCTATTCACACTGATTTTCCCTATTCAACACAATTCATTCATTTCCTCATCATCATCATCATCAGTCACGTCGTGCCGCCAGCACGGATATCCCTGACCCTCTCTCGCCACTTCTCCCTATCGTTCATCGCCTCTGGCAGGTCTTCTGGACTACATTCCGTATCCTCACACAGCTGCTGTATGTATGTTCTAGCTGGTCGTCCTGTTTTAGCTCGGCCATATGTGGGGGTCCATAGGAGTACATCACTTATGAGCTCGTCCCTGTTCCTCCAGCAGTGTCCTGCGTGCCTGGTTCGTCTAACTGGGATAGCTTTCGTGATGGGAGGCAGGTGGCCGTATAGTTGGTGCTTTGTGGGGTGTTGCCGCCAGGACTTGTTTAATATTGCTCGCAACATTCTCGTGTAGTTGCCGTCCAGCTTCTTCTCCAACCATTTTGTTAGCGTCCAAGTGGTGCATCCATACAGTAGTATCGACACGACCGCTGGTTGGAAGAAACTGCGTTTCATTTTATAGGTCAGGTCTGATTTCCATATGACCGATAGTTTATCGATAGCTGTCCATGCCTTCGTTAGCGGCATGTCGATGTCTACAAAGTTAAATAGTTCCAAGTATTGCTATGTATATCCAATAATTCAATTTTACCACACACTGAAAAAATTTCAAGTATTCTAATTCAACATTAATAATTTTATTCAACATAACTCATTCGTTTGCTCATAGTTAAATGGTTCCAAGTATTGCAACGTGTCGTTAACAATTCAATTAAACATCGGTCATTTCTTGACACATAGTTCAATGATCAAACTGTTCTATTTCTAACAATTCAATTTAGCATAAATCATTTGTTTGCATACAATTTAAATGATCAAACAGTTCTATTTGACTCATAGATAAGACCCTCTCAGGTGATAAGATTCTGGGTCAGAGTTGTCCTGGGAGCAATGGTAACGAAAAGATACTTTACATACTCCTAAGCTCCAGGACTGACGCCTCCCAATCAAATTGTTGAGTGTCATATCCAGGACACACGTCGGGGTGGCGCAGATCTTACTCCTCTGCAGAGATGCAGTCAGTGTATTTTACTGACTCAACCAACTAACATGAGCTCGTATCGTGATTATGTTGAAAAATAATATTTTGTAGCTGAAAACTTACTCTCTCCAACAGTGTTATTCTGTACCTTTAGTCAACCCCTCCACTACGAGCAGGATGTGACAAAAGGTCAATTTTTAAGTGAAGCAGAACTCGTTTGAATTCAGAGTTTTCCTTTTTCTATATTGGTTGGCTAACCAAGTCTGTCCTTCTATTTACCCTTTGCTAGAAGGAGAACAGAAACATTCATACCTTTCTTTCCCAAGGGCTTTTGAGTGAAGAGACATACAAACTGCTTGGTTTGGGATTTGAACTCGGGTTGCCGATTCTATTTCCTTCGCTAAGAGCGTCTCCAGTATAAGTATGTAAGGTTGGTTGGTTGGTTTTACGGCATATCAAACCTTTTGGGGTCATTTAATGCCGAATCAAGTCATTTTGATAGAAACTTTGTTTTAGTTTGGTTTAGTTTAATGGCATATCAACCATTGTAGGTTATTTAAAGCAAAATCTACTTTATACATATAGTAAAGTAAAGTTGGCGACCTTAGTCAGGGGCGACTCAAAGGCTCCCTTTTCGATAGCTACTACATCAAGGTGTAGGGGAGTGTGCCACTCCTTTCCCTGGATTGTTCCACTTTAATCTTGGTCCTTACTTTATAATGCTGTGTGTTAAGCAAGGTAGCATCAAGTACCATTTTTGAGTCTTTGGTATGACTCTACATGGGATTGAACCCAGGTCTCCCGGGCCATTGACAAACACTTTAACCATTATGCCAATGTCCGGTGCAATAAATATAAAAAGTTCTATTTCAAACTATTTAGTTTTGTTAACTAAGTTAAATGGTTCCAAGCATTGCTTTGTAACACGAACAACCCAATTAAACATCAGTCATTTATTAACACGCATTCAAATGTAAAACAGTTCTATATAAAACAATTCAGTTTAACATACATACACAGTTTAAATATCAAAACAGTTCTACATCAAACAACTCAGTTTAGCATAAGGACACAGTTTAGTTCTATTTGACACATGGACAGGACTCTACCGGGGGCTACCACTTCAGAGCAGAATGGACCTGGGAGTAATGTTAATGAAGGAGTACTCCGTATTCCCTAAAGCTCCAGCATTACTGAAGTCTCATCATCAGATTGTTTAGTGTCATATCCAAGAAATTCTTTGGGTAGTCTTACCCCTCTGCAGCGATGCAGTCGGGATATTCTGCAGTCCTTGGCGACTGGGTCATAAGTATGTATACGTATAGGGGTATCGTATATATATATATGTATATATATATATACATATATATATATATATATATATATATATATATATATATGTATGTGCATGAATATATGGGCCAGTATATTTATGGTGTATAATAAGTACTTGCTAAACTAACTGGAAAGTCAAGATGATGTCAAAGATAATAAAATGGTAATGAAAGGATTCATTTATATTTCTATCATAAACTGAAGCTCTCGGCGCTTGTAAAGTGATAATTGTTAAAAAATGTATTCGTCATTTGAATTAAACACTAATAGCCTTGCCCAGAAATTGAACTCGGGACCTCCTCGTATCTATTGTAGTTTCCGTGGAAATACGTAGGTTTACGTACGGAGTGTCTATTATAATAACTAGAAGAATATGTAGTTCCTTCAGCAAAATCAATAAATTAATAGTTATGCTTTAGCGTCTGTAGGACGAACAGAAGTAGTAAAGATGGCGTCGATTTGCAAATGCATATTTCTGTTCAGTCCAGGAGATCAGAGTGAGTTATGGCAAACAAAGAAAAGAGAATTTGCCAAGTAGTGATTGTAGCTATTCCCGACCCAGGAGACACCAGGATGAAAGTAAAACTAAGTGCAAACCGAGGTAAATATTAAGAACCAGCCAAAAGAACTCGGAAAATTATGGATCATAAAAATGGAGGAAGTTAACCATTATCTTTGGGTTCGTTCCCAATACTATTATAATGGGAATGATCCCAAAAAACCATGGCTAATATAGCCCAGTCAGCTAAGGGACGGTAGAATACACCGACTGCATCTCGACAGAGGAGTATAACGCCTCTTAACGAGTGTCCAGAATATTACAGTAAACTGCATCTGATGGTGAGGCTCCAATCCTGGAGCTCTGCGGAATGTGATGTACTCCTTCATTGTCAATCTGACCGGAAGTGATTGTACGTATTAGAGTCCGTTGATAAAATAGAACTGTGTTAGCGCTTAACTGTGTGCAAGCAAATGACTGGTGTTAACTTTGATTTTTAGTGTTACATAGCAATACTTGAAATCATTTAACTGTGTGCAAACAAATGAGTAATGTTGAATAGAATAATAATAATTATTATTATTATATAGCAGTACTTGAAATCATTTAAATGGACACAAATAAAACTCCAAATGTTAGATAAGTTTACTTGAAATCATTTATCTATGAGCAAAATTAAATTAATGGTATCACATAGCAATATTTGAAACCATTCAACTGTGGGCAAATTAATGAATAGTCTTGAATAGAATTATTAGAGTTAGATAGCAATACTTGAAACCATTTAACTGTGTACAAAAAATGATCTCTGGCTCTATTAAGTTTGTTATCTACAAACTCTGCGTTCACAAATATATATATATATATATATATATATATATATATAATTCCAACTCTTGAATCCATTTAACTGTGTGCCCATGAATGATTGATATTGAATAGAATCATTCGAGTTTGATAGGAATACTTAAAACCATTTAACTGTGTGAAAACAAATGAGCTTCGATAGGACCCAATCAGGTGCTACCACTCCGGGCCACAGTAGACCTGGAAGCAAAACCAATAAAGCTCCAGCATTATTAGAGCCTCCCTATCAGATTCTTTAGCGTCGTATCAGGACATTCGTTGGGCGAGGGTCTTACCTCTCTACAGAGATGCAGTCAGTGTATTCTAGAGCCCTGGCCGACTGGATTCGTACAGCAACTGTTCTTCGACAAAGATAGCTTTGGCATTAAATAACCCACGAAGGTTGATATACGATTAAAACAAAGAAACCCAGCAATTCCCCAGTTTTTTTATATTTTAATATTCTTATTATTTGTTCAGACTTTTGGTTGATACATTTTTCGACTGTTCAAAATGATGAACCTTATCCCCAATTTTCCGTTTTTCAAATTCATTCTTGGAATCGGTATCAGAAAAGTTTGATTATTTTATGAGTGCAGTGGATAAGTCTGTAGTCTCGCAGTTTAATGATTCGTATTGACTGGCCTTTTTACAAAACCTTCTTTTTTTTTTCCTGAGTAATTTTTTTTGTGTGTGTGTGTGTTATCGTTCTTTTGTCTTTTCTTTTCATTCATTTTTATTGTCAGTTTGAATTGCCAACGTGGACAAACGACAAAAGATATGTGTATGTGTAAAGTTTAAATCTTTGACTAGTTTTATGACGACGGCAATTGTTTGGGACGTTCTGACTAATTAACACCTGGATTTAATGCATGAAATATTTAGTGTCTTATTAATACTTAGCGTCTGTCGCCAATATATCTTCTTTTTTTCTTCCTTTTTTTCACTGGGAGTTTTTCATGCTTCTTTTATTGTTTGTCCTGATTCTCGTCTGCAATTGTCCATTGTTGCATTGTAATTCCGGGCGACAGCCATTTACGTGAAAATAATTACAGTCCTCTCATTTTTTTCCAAGGTAGTCATAACTGTAGCGATTAGAATCTTATGACTGTCACTGCTTTGCTGTGGTGATGATAGCTGGTCGTGTGCATCTCTATAATTGGTATTATTTCTATAGAGGTGTGCAGTCTGCCTAATGATTAACGGTAAAGAAAATAGAACTGGTGAGACGAGTACAAATTCCGGGTTGAAGTGGTTTGTCTTCAAATCGTACTAATTCTCTTGGTGCAATAATAATACTAATAATAATAATACACACGACAAAACCTGGACATGGCTAAGAAAAGGAAACTTTAAGAGAGAAACAGAATCTCTCCAAATGGCAGCACAAAACAGCGCCATAAGAACCAATCATATCAAAGCGAGGATAGATAAAACTCAACAAAATAGCAAATGCAGACTATGCGGTGACTGAGATGAAACCATCAATCACATAATAAGCGAATGCAGCAAATTGGCAGAGAAGGAATATAAAACTAGACACGGCTGGGTCGGCAAGGTGATCCACTGGGAAATGTGCAAGAAATTTAAATTTGACCATGCCAACAAATGGTATATGCACAACCCAGCACCTGTCCTAGAAAATGACACACACAAATTCCTGTGGGATTTTGATATACAAACGGATCACCTAATCTCGGCCCGAAGACCATACCTTATAATAATCAACAAAAAAAAAAAAAAAGAAAAAAAAAGAAAATCTGCAAAATTGTCGACTTTGTTGTCCTGGCAGACCACAGAATGTGAAAAGAAAGATAAGTACCTTGACCTTGCTAGAGAATTTAAAAAACTATGGAACATGAAGGTGACAATTATACCAATTGTGATTGGTGCTTTTGGCACGGTAACTAAAGGATTATTAAAGGGCCTGGATGATTTGGAAGTTGGCGGCCGAGTGGAAACCATCCAAACAACAGCATTATTGAAAACGGCCAGAATACTGAGAAGAGTCCTGGAGACTTGAGGAGAATTGTTGTCACTCAATCTCCATTGAAAGACCATCAGCTTATGTGAAAAACTCTAATGAGTAATAAATAATAATAATAATAATAATAATAATAAATGAGGAAACTTCTGGAAACCAAGTTTTGCATCAGAAATCTCACCAAAGAGATAAATATCTGGGCAATCCGCTTTATAACATATTGAGGACCATTCTTAAGATAGACAAAGAAGGAACACAAACAAATGGACCAGATCTTACATCCGAAAGATAACATAGACAGACTA
This sequence comes from Sepioteuthis lessoniana, assembly GCA_963585895.1. Classification (NCBI taxonomy): domain Eukaryota; kingdom Metazoa; phylum Mollusca; class Cephalopoda; order Myopsida; family Loliginidae; genus Sepioteuthis; species Sepioteuthis lessoniana. The sequence goes on along the minus strand of OY757936.1, from coordinate 73,615,925 downwards.
TATGTGTCAAGAAAAGAAAGAGGAAGAGGAGTCGCCAGCATTAAAGATAACGGATTACATTAAAAAGAGGACTACTTAAAAAGATCAAAGAAAGGCTAATTGCAGAGATCAATAACTGCGGCAATGACAACATGATAAATAAATAGAACAACAAAAACTAGGAAACAGAAATGGGAAGAAAAACAACTGTATGGATATTTCCAGCGACTAACTGACTAATCTCGCACGAGAAGATCTAGGCTTGGCTTCGAAAGGGAAACCTTAAGAGAGATACTGAATCTCTTCTAATAGCAGCACAAAACAACGCCATAAGGACCAGTTGTATCACAGTCAAAATCGATAATGTGCAACAGAATGGCAAATTAGTTGTCTAAATTTCTGAGACGAAGCTTGATGATTTTTATCATTAAGGGTTTTCGGACTAAATTCTTCATCTTTATTGTTATTCCCATAACATTTCGGCCGATATGTCCTTCGGCCTTCTTCAGGTGTTTGTCGAATTCGGGAACCTTCACGGAACTTCGAACTACGTCCTTTATTGAATCCACGGGGGTCATCTGTTCTGATTCCGTTAGTCATAACCGGGTACAAGTGTTAAGTATTCCTGTATTGTTACACGCCTGTAGTTGTAAAGATTGAAACGCATAAAATACTCTGGAATATTGAGATTCAAACAGATCACCTTTGTCCCTGGCAGAAGACCCAGCCTGGTGATAATTAACAAAACAAAAGAACAAAACAAAACAAAAAAGAACCTGCCGGATAATGGACTTTGCTGTTCCAGCGGACCACAGAGTGAAAAAACCAAAGAAGACCAAAAGAGGGCCAAGTACTTAGACTTTGCCGAAGAACTAAGAGAGCTGTGGAATATGAGGGTGACATTGATACCAACTAGAATTGCTGCACTTGGAACGGTTCACAAAGGTTTAGAAATGTGGCTGAAAGATTTGGAAATTGGAGGACGAGGGGAGACCATCCAGACTACAGCATTGTTGAAATCGGACAGAATACTGAGAAGGGTCCTGGAAACTTGGGGATACTTGTTGTCATTCAGCCTCCAGCGAAAAACCATTAACTAACGCTGGCGTGAAAAACTTTCAGATGTACAATATTAAATGATATTAAAATAAGTAGAAAAAGAGTTTAGGAAAATAAAAAGCGAGCGAGAAAGCGAGAGAGATAGAGCTAGAGAGAGATAGAATTAGACAGAGGAATATAAGATATATTCAATTTTCCTTTCATTTTCACCATCACACCATTATCTGCAGCTGCAATGCATCAAAAATGAATATAAATGGAAAAAAATTAATTAAAAAATAAAGAATGAATAACAAATAAATTAGCACCCACTGGACGAGCGTGTTTTTTGAACCCGTGAAACTCGGAGTAATGGACAATAAATAATGATAATTAATCATGTAAGATTTTTGGTGTTAGACCATCTCTGTCAACCGGCGTTAGGATAAACTGACCATATACCCAACAGAGGGGTATGACAGTCCCACCTAAAATCGGGTGTCCTGGGTATGGCACTAAACTATTTTTGGTGGTAAAGTTCCATTTCTGGAGCACTAGGGAGTGTAATGTATCTCTTCATTGCTATTACTCCCAGGTCTACTTTGACCCAAATTTTTTGTACCATTTAGTGCTCTATCTAGGAGTCGAATAGATCTATTTGAAAATTATTTGTATTAGATAGGAATACTTGATATCATATAACCGTGAGCAAAATTCGATTAAGGAACTATAAAAAGTGTAAATATAATCTTACAATGAATGCAATTCTCTATCCTCTTGGCATGAAGTACCCCCAGACAAGTTGGCATACCGATAAAATCATTCAAATTTAAAAAAATATTAGGCATTTTTTTCCCTTTCAAAATGTTCTTATTTTTCGGTAAATCTATGTGCAATATATATATATATATATATATATATATATATAAATGATTGATTTTAACGGCAAGTCAACTCATCTACAGTTATTTTATGCCAAGAGGTTAGGGAACCACGTTCATTGTACATTTTTTGTGTAGATGTTTCTTCAGAGTTTTTTTTTTTTTTTTTGGTGGGTGGGGTTACACACGGTCCAATCAAATACGAATGATTTTTAAACAGATGGATTTGACCCATAGATCGGGGAGCCCACGTGACTTAGTGGCGAACATCGTAGAGAGTGAGTTCGAATTCCAGTCATGTTATTACATCACTTTCAGATTTGGAAAAGGTATGAGCCTCTTTATTCCCCCAGGTTTGGATGAAACAGTATCACAACTGTTTTTTTTTCTACAAGGATAGCTTTGACATTGAATAAACAACGAAGGTTGATATGCCATTAAACAAAGAAACCAAACCAAACAAACCATAGATGTGATCCAAACAGGTGCTACCACTCCGAGTCGAACTGGGAGTAATGGAAATGAAAGGATACTCCACACTCCCCAGACATCCAGAACTGGAGTCTCACCATAAATCGTAGTTTAATGTCATACCATGAACTCTGCTTTTTCTGAGTGGGGGTCCCACCTTTCTGCAGGGGATACAGTAATTGTATTCAAAACTCCGCCAGCAAAGGATTATATATATATATATATATATATATATATATATATATATATGGTGTATAAATGTATACTTGAGTCAATGTGGATCCTGTATTGTGTATTTTGGAATGACAAGAAGCAAGTGTTCACTCTAAATAATTCTCCATGAATAAAAAAAAAAAAAGAAAGACAAAAGTGACTAAAAAGACCCGAGTCAATAAAAAGAGAATATAAAAATAACCCTTGCCTCATGTGCAGTCTATTCCGATGCAACCAGATGGTGTCAACCATTATCTGAAACTTATCAGACTAAAACCGAACACCTAATGTTCCTCCTGACACCACTTTTGCCCGGAATCCGTACGGTTTCTCCGATAACCTCCTGTACATTCCCTTCCCTTGGCTTTCTCAATCACTTCTGTTTTCGCTAATCCGCTCTGATTATTATTATAATCTCCTTGTAACATCCTTTTTAAAAGCTCTTTAGCGACGGATACAAACTATTCCCTACGCCGTCTATACACCCATGGCAATTTGCTAGCAATTTAACTTGCTTCTTTCCATCTTTTTTTTTTTATCTTTTTACTCACTTTCTTTTTTGCTTTCTTTTCGTCTTGTCAATTTCGTTTCGTTTTATTTTTTATTGTTATAACTGTTCTCTTTCTTCCGATTCTGTTTTTTGTATGCCTGTGTTAGTCTTCTTTTGTTCTGTTTCTCTTTATTCTTCTTTGAGACACGCGTCCTTTCTTTTCTTTCTTTTATCTTCTGTGCTTTTGTTTTTATTTCTTTTCTTTATTTATTTTTCATCTGTTGTAGTCTTTTAACGGTAGCTGCTTTTTTTTAAGTCTCGGTTTTGATTCATCTAATTATCGTCCGTCATTTTTATCAGTTTTTTTTTTTAAATCAGATCTTTGAAAATTTATTGTTCCTGATATGTTCTGCCTCCCGCCTTTTCTTTGAGTCTGGCTTACTTTCTTTTTACACTTTTTATTATTTTTTTTTTTATCAATTTTTGTTCTTCACATTTTATTGAAATTATGGATATTTTTTTTCTTTCATTTTCTTTCATTCTCTTTTTATATTCTTAGAATTTTCTCGTTTTATTTCTTTTATTTGCGTATGTATGTATGTATGTATGTATGTATGTATGTATCATTGATTGATTGATTTTAAACGGCGTATCAACCCGCCTAGGACGCAATTGTGGCGTAACGGTTATCATCGTAGAAAGTGGAGTCGGCTATCCAAGTTCAAATCCTAAACGAAGTCCTTATACCCTTGGGAAAGCTATGGGTAAATAGCAAAGCAGGCTGGACCACCAATCAAGAAGAAGGAAAATTCTGAATACAAACCAGTTGTTGATCTGGAGAACAATTTGTGTCCAAGACCCCCTGCTTGAGTACCACCCTCGCGACCAAACCAAGTTACGTAATATACCTGTCTCAATCCCTCAAATGTTATTTTATATCAAGAGGTTAGGGAAGTGTGTTCTTTGTAGAGTTATATATACATTTCTTGCGCGGTTGTTTCACAAAAGTATTTTTGCGCTGTTACATATCAAGTTTTACAATCAGATACAAATAATTCACACACAGTTGTATGATATCAATTATTTCTATCAAATTCAAGTAATTTGCACACAGCTGTATGGTTTCAAGTATTCCTATCAAATACAAATAATTTGCACGCAGTTGTATGGTTTCAAGTATTCCTATCAAATACAAATAATTTGCACGCAGTTGTATGGTTTCAAGTATTTCTAATGCTAATAATATATGATTTCAAGTAACCATTTCTGTTTATTGATTGTCATCTGTTTGCACTCAGTTGGTTTCAAGTAATAAATAATAATAATAATCCTTGGTAAATAATTTGGTTCAATTAACAAATCTTAATACAAATAATTTACTAATATGATCTCAAGTATTCCAATCGAATACTAAAAATTTTTAAATATATCTATTTGACTCATAGATAGAATCCTAACTGGTAGAACCTCTCCGAGTCAAAGTAGACCTGGGAGTAATGACAATAAAAGTGTACACCAAACTTTTCAGATCTCAAGAAGTGAAACCTCACCATCAGATCCAGTTTTGTGTCTCATCTTGGGTAGCTAATTTACTATCAGCGTATTCTAAGCCCCACTGACGAGGCACTATGTTGGATATTGGCTTGAAGGCCCCATTGACACCCTTCGATGCAGCTGGGGAAGTCAGATACGGGAAAAATAACAGGAAATGCACCTGGTACCTAAATTAAACAGGACGCAGTTCTCGGCGGAAATGCCGCAGAAATTGTGTACGTGGCATGCCAGAAGAAAGTGTGATCACTTGTATTCTTCAGGCAGCAGGCTGGGGGTGTGACAACTTTTTGCGTGGGTGACATGGTAGAAGGAGGCGTGTCCACGTGCAACGTGTAAGTGGTTAGGCTGGAGAGAGTATGACCACGAGAATTTGTGTGGGTACCCGGGATATTATATAAGCAGACTTATTTCGACCCCGACAGAAAGAAAAGGGTAGTGGTTAACTGAAGATTCGGCCCCTATGTTTGCAGCTCATGCGTCTTTTAATCTCTCTCTCTCTCTCTCTCTCTCTCTCTCTGATGCAGACATTTTGGTTTGTTAAAGGGAAAGAAAACAAGCAGATTATATTTTTATACATCAGAGTTGCCGACTTTCTCTTCTATACAACAACTGCAATGTGTATGTGTGTGCTAATAATGTGCATTAATTTTCCCAGAATACTCCTCACAAGCAGGAAGCAACAGAAGGTCAATTTTGAATTACTATTACGTCACAGACACCTCGGTTAATGAACATGCATTTAAGGGTGGTTAAAAACATGCTGCTCGGGATTACTTTCATGCTTTAACAGCGGCCAGTACAAACAAGGTTACACCAAAATCAAGATCTTCCTCTACTGTCTATGAAGCAGTGACGATGTAAGAAGAGAGATCTTTTATTCCCAAAGAACCCACAAGGGTTGGGCAAAAGATGCCACCCTGGAGCTCCTGTTTTGACATTTCAAAAAGCAAGAAACAAATTTACCAGCAAGCCACTTACTGCCATTTTGTATTACTTTGTATCGTTTCGTAGAATCTTGTTTACTCACCTTGTAGCGTACAGCACAAGTTGCCGCTATCTTTAACCTCCTCCACTCCTTAAACGACCTTATCCCTCTCGCCTCCTTGCGTCAGTTCTTTTCGCGTGCACTAAGCCTTTTCATTGGGGGCGGTTAAACATCTGGAAGTCGCAGACGCATAATGTCGGAAATGTCATTCGCCATTTGAAAGTTATTTGAGCGGGTCCATAATTGGCGGCGCTTGTAACAGCTCTGTTTATCTCTGGGTGGGAGAGCACGGCTTAGTCGACTAAACCTTCCTCCGACATTGGATATCAGCTTAGATTTGGCACAAGGCAGCAAGTATCGGGTACTTTGTACTCGCAACTCAATTTGCAGCCAGTAACTGATCTGCAAAACAACTTGTTAACCATTACACAAAGACGTTTTCGTGAAGTATTTATAAACATATGATATCACAAGCGTGTCTTTCTTGCGCTTGCTCTCAAACTGGACTCAAAAGCCATCGATCGACAAAATACACGTTTATTTTATGTTGATTTCATCAAGGAAAGGCTGTCCTTCTTCATGCAACCATTATTGTGGAAAAAAGAAAAGTTCACTAATTATTTTTACCATGTTAGCCCGAGTGGACTAAGAAATAAATACATCTCTAACATTTCTTTTTAAATAAACAGTTATATTTCTTCTAAACCAAAGATATGACCAAGGTATGACTCTAAGATGCACCCACTCTTGGAATCTCTGGGGAGTCTCTGCTTTGTTGCCATTATTCCTAGGTCCACTCTGACTCGGAAGGTTTTACCTGTTTGGGTCCCATTTCAGGGTCAAATAAATCTGAGATAATTCTTAAAATGATAGAAGTTTAATTAAATTGTCTCTAAAATAGATATCTTACTTTTTACAATATTGAAAGAAAGAAGATTGTCTTGAAAATCCAATATTCTTGGTGCAATATAAATGTTTTCTTATCGTTTGGTTACTGAATTTTCGAGATATCTATGAGCACTGTATAAAAAACGATTCTTTCAAAACAAATTTTTTGGTCGATTAAGTAGAAACACGAGTTTGATACACGGGCAAAGTATATCATAAGTTGATGATTTCTTTATCAAAACTCAGTTTTATTTGTTTTCTGGATAAATTGGCTCATGACTTTTTTAAACATACACACGCGTGCCTGAGCACACACACACACACACACACACACACACACACACACACACACACACACACACATAATAATAATATGAATACGCCCATAGCCTAGTACTGTAAAATATTTACGCAATTCTAGATAAAATTTCAGCTTATAAGTACGTGTCAGTTGTGCACATACTGATCCACTCCCGTGTATATTGTAATGGAGGTACAAAGAAATGTGAGTTGACTGGTCAAGAGAAATATATATATATATATATATATATATATATATATATATATATATATATATATATATATATATATATAAAAACTAGCCCAGGCGGTTGGGACAGAAGAATACACCGACTGAATCTCTGCAGAGGTGCAAGACTTCTCAAACGAGTATCCTTGATATGACATTAAACAATCTGATTTTGAGGGTCCAGTAATACTGGAGCTTTGTGAAATGCGGAGTACTTTTTCATTGACCTCAATTTTAGGTCCACTCTAGCTCGGAGTAGTGGCTCCTGAAAGAGTTCAATTTATGTGTCAAATAAAACTGTTTGATATTTAAATTGAGCGCCAACAAATGACTTATGCTAAATTGAATTGCTCGAAAGCGTTTGATCATTAATTGAACTGTTCGTAATACATAGCAATACTTGAAACTATTTTACTTTGTTGATTTATGTTTATGAATTATATCTAATATATATGAATAAACCGAATTGGTATTTAATAACCTACAATGGTTGATATGCCATAAAACCAAATCAAACCAAACCACACACACACACGCACACACAGAGGGTTTTTGTTTCGGTTTCTTTGTATAATGGCATATCAGCTTTCATGGGTTATTTAATGCCAAAGACATCCTTGTATAAGAAGAGTAGAGGTACTATACTCATAGCTGAGGGAATAAGGGGTTTCATGCCTTTCCTTAGGGTATTAATCCGAAAATGAACGTTAAAGCGTGATTAAACTTCGAACTCGCCAACTGTGATGTCACAATCCAGAAAATTAGCCACGAGTACTTCTCCTTAATGACGGACATATTGCCCTTCCTTACTCTTTCTATTGACATCGTCATAATTTTTAGTGTATTTCTGACAATATCAAAAAGGAATGAATACTGGAATCTATATCTTTACTGATGAATTTAAATATTAGATAGAAATACTTGAAAGCAAACCAAACCAAAGTATTCTGGATATAACACTAAACTGCATCTGGTGGTGAGGCTTCAGTTCTGGAGTTCTGGGAAATGTGGATTACTTCTTCATTGTTTTTTCTCCCAGGTCTACTCTAACTTGGAGTGCTAGTACCTGACACTGTCTTATTGATGGATCAAATAGAACTGTTTGACCATTTAACCGTGTGCAAACAAATCAGTGATGTTGAATTTTTAGTGTTAAAATGCAATACTTGAAGCCATTTAACTGTGAGCAAACGAATGAGGAATGTAGAATCAAATTATTAGAATTGAATTGCAATGCTTGAAACTCTTTAAATGGGTGCCAAAATTGAATTATTGGTGTTACAAAGCTATGCTTCGTGCAAACAAAATTATTAGTGTTGCATACTTGAAATCGTCTTGGCCCGTCAGCTGGGAGTGCTGTATAATACACCGACTGCACCACTGCAGAGGGGTAAGACTCCACCAATGAGTGTCCTGGATATGACATTAAACAATCTGGTAGTGAGGTTCCAGTGATGCTGGAGCTTTGGAGAATGCAGAGCACACCTTCATTGCCATTGCTCCCCGGTCCACTCTGATAGGGCCCAATCTATGGGTTAAATAGAACTAACTGCATACTTATGCTAAACTGAATTGTTTGAATTAGAACTGCTTGATTAAACTGAATTGCTTGAAATAGAAATTTTTTTGAAAAATAAACTTTCATGTACTTACATTTGAATTGCGTGCTTATGCTAAACTGAATTGTTTTAAATGGAACTGTTTTTGACATTGAAACTCTACTTACACAAAACTGAATTGTTTAATATAGAACTGTTTTGACATTTTACTGTGTAAATAAAGTCTGTACTTATAGTAAACTGAATTAGCTGAATTAGAACTGTTTGATTAAACTGAATAGCTTGAAATAGAAACGTTTTTGAAATTAAATTGTGTACTCATGCTAAACTGAATTGTTTGAAATAGAACTGATTATTTGCATTAAAATGGATTGGGCGTTAAATAACCTACAAAGGTTGATATGCCATAAAATCCAATCAACCAGAACCAACTTGAAATCGTCGAGCTACGTGCAAAAATTGAATTATTGGTATTACATAGCAATACTTGGAGCCAAATGAATGAATAGTGTTGAATAGAATTATTAATGTTCAATAGCAATACTTATCACCACTTTCCTGTGTACAAATAAATGATTATTAGCAAAGAAAAATTATTACTGTTAGCTAACAATACTTGAAACTATTTGACTGCGTGCAAATGATAGTAATTGTGTGGAAACAAATTAGCTCTAACTTAAAAGATAAAATAAAATTACCTACAAACTAGTAACTTACAAATCATATGGGGGTGTTCTCGTGGTGTTATGGTTAAAGTGATGGACTGTGGAATCGTAGTCAGAAAGTTCGTACTCCAGTCGCGCTATTACGTTCACTTTCGGGAAAAATACCCTTGGGAAAGGCATGAACTCCCTTATCCTTTCAGCTATGGGTTAAATAGTACCTCTACTGTTCTTCAAGGAGAATAGCTTTGGCATTAAATAACCTACAAAGGTTGATATGCCATTAAACAAAAGAACCAAACCAAACAAATCATATAAGTATATCTATTCAAATGTGTGTAAACAAATGAGTGATGCTAAATTGTCTGTGTTACATATTAATTCTACAAACCATTTAACTGTTTGCAAAAGATGATTTATAATATATAGAATTATTCTTGTAAGATAGGAAAACCTGAAACCTTTTAACTATATTCAAACAAATTAGTTCTGGTTTGTTTTAAATCTTATCAACAAACTTTTTTGCTTACAAATCATTTACTTATACATAAACAGGATTTGGCATTGAATTTTTGGCATTACATCAAGATAAAACATCTTTTTTTATATATGTATTATTGTTTTTTTCTAAGTATGTACGACCGCTCATAAATAAATACAAGTCTTACAAAAATGTTTTAATAAAAAAAAAGTTATTTTTCTTCTAAACAAACGATGTTTCATACTTATGACACAAAACTACGTTTACTTTGAGAGTTCTGGAGTTTGCGGGGTCATTCCATTGTTTCCATTACACCCATTTTAAGTCTGATCCCTGGGTGGCAGTACTTGTTAGGGTCTAATCTCATTAATTTGATCTGTTTAAAACTTATTTGTATTAGGTGTGGTTTCTTTGCTAAATGGCATATCAACATCCATAGGTTATTTAATGCCAAAGTTATCATCACAGAAATGATATAATTTAGTCCATCGCTGAGGGGCATAAGGAGGTTCAAAACCTTTCCCATAGGTACAAGACCGAAAATGAAGTGTATTAGGGCGACTGGCGTTCGAATTCGCTTATTTCAAGGCTGCAGCTCAATACTTAAGCCATTGCACTACAAGGATTCCTCCATTAGTATTAGAGAGGAATATTTTATACCATATATCTGTAAATTATTTGTATTAGAGAGGAATACTTTATACTGTCACGTGATATCCCACGGAGACGATAGAGGTAAGATTAATACTATCCTCCCGTTGGAATGAACAGTGGCAACCCGTCAAAAATGTGACCGTTAAGAAAGAATGTATGTCACAGAGGGGATATCAACAGGTGTTGGTACTTAGTAACCTCAGGTCGCCGGACACCGGAAGGGAGGAGAAGAGAGAAGCCAAATGATTGGCTGGGACCCCAAAACGGAAGTGGGGACTCCTTCCCCTCAACGGAAGTAAATAATAAGAAAGTTAGTTTTTGAGCAGGGCTCGTGGCAGACAGACCCATAGCCATTTACTCCGGGTTGAAGACAAAAGAATATCTGAGACACGAGGGACCTCAGGTTCTTCAAGCCAGTGTAAAAAAATAGAATAAAAGTCTATTAGCCCGTGAAAGAAGAAAGATTCTCCAGTGGAACCCCGTCGAAAAATAAGATAAGTAACTTTGGGGCCATTTCTCCTTTATATCCAAACTTTATATACCACCCTCTCTCTCTCTCTCTCTCTCTCTCTCTCTCTCTCAATTTGAAGAAAAACAAAAGTCAAGAAAAGACATTTATATTCGTGGACTGTCCATTTATTATGTTTGACACTTTGAAAGTGTACCTCTTTGTATAGTAAAGGATTAATGTATTTTTATGTTACCACGTGGTCTAAGTTGTTCTTTGCAGTTCTGCTACGAATTTGTTACCTCATGCTTCCTTTTCAGCTTCTATTCGCCTTATGTTATCTTGCTTAGAATTGTCCTATAAATTCCCTTAAAATATCACATGGGAAACCGGAGTTGCCGACTACTACAATATAATATTATTACGACTAAAACCTATAGGCTCATATCCTCCATTGTCTTGGGGAAGGAAGGAAAGCGGCCTGGTGGGTGTGTGGATAGTGTGAAATTTGGAACCCCTTGCCAGCGGCGGTCAGTCTGGCCCTAAATTAGTCCCTCACATAATATGCCAGTTCTTATATGCCTGAGAGAAAAACTCTGAACGAGGACTTATTATATAGGGGATCAAGTGCCAACCTGCCCCGTCTTCACACGTGCGAAAATAAAAGTCCCGTTTTGGGATTTTAGTCAATTTCGCGTCACAATACCATATATCTGTAAATTGTTTGTATTAGATAGGAATACTTTATACAATATAGCTGCAAATATTGTTCATCATTATACTGAGCCGAATCATCTTTATTTGATATAAGTATGTTTGTTTCTTAAGAATACTCTACGTATTAGTCACAGATAAGTATAACACTATCCGGTGATGAGGTTCTAGTTATGAGGAGTGTGAGGAAACCCTTTGCTGCCATTACTCCCAGATTCACTCTTTCCTGGAGCGGTAGAAACTGTTCGGGTCCCATCTATGAATCTGATTGATCTGTGATAATGCTTAAAATGATTGATCTTTATTGGCACTGAAAATATTGATACGATAATTGGATTGGAATAGTTAACTTATGATATCTAATTTGTTGGTTGGTTGAATTTTATGGCATATCAACCCTTGTAGGTAATTTAATACCAAATCTTGTCTATACATATAAATTAAACGTATAATTTGTAAACGAATGTTTCGAATGTAACATTTTAAAACAAGCCAGAGCTCGTTTGTTTGCACACAGTTAAATGGTTTCAAGTATTGCTATCTTACCCAAATAATTTTATTTGCACACGGTTAAAAAGTGTCAACTATTATTATGCAAAACTAATAATTCCGTTCGACATTATTCGTTTTCACAGTTAAATGGTTTAAGTATGGGAAATGGTCAAACAGTTTTATTTAACCCATTGATGGGGAACTAACAAGTACTACCATTTTGGGTCAGAGTGGACCTGGGAGTAATAGTTATAAAGAGGCACTCCACATTCCCTAAACCCCCAGAACTCGAGCTTCAACATCAGAGGTCCTCGGATCTTTCCTCTCCAGTTGTTGGGTTGCATTCGGTAGGCTGTCATACCTCTGGGCGGTTCTGCCGGGTGTGACTCGGCACTGGAGAGTTCCTCCGGCCACAGGCTTTTACCCTCTTCGGTGGGGTTAGGTTTATTGCCTTGCGCCAAAAAGGGGAATGCCGACGGGGTCGAAGGTATTTTTGGCCTTGCCGGATGCGTGTGGGCTTCGGCCCTGCGACTGGACCCACCTTAAAAACGGCCTTGTGCCACTTTTGTGCGTTGGTGGGACGTATGATAAATAACCAGATACGATTCAGTGTCATATTCAGGACACGAATTGTTGGGGGTCTTATCCCTCAGCAGACGGTGAATTCTACAGCCCCAGCAGACTGGGCTGGATATCTAATACTTAGCAAATAATTACTGCTATTATTACTAAATGGAAATAAGTAAGGTAAGGTTGGCGACCATAGTCGAGGGTAACCCGAAGGCTCCCTTTTCGATAGCTACTACACCAAGGTGTAGGGGGGGCGCTACTCCTTCCCTGGATTGCCCTACTTTACCCTTGATCCGTACCTTATAATGCTGAGTGTTAAATAGTTTCTCGAAACAACATCATCATCATCATATCGTGCTGGCAGCACGGATATCCCTGACCCTCTTTCGCCACTCCTCCCTATCGTTCATCGCCCTAGGCAGGTCTTCAGGACAACAACCTGTATCCTCACATAGCTGCTGAATGTACGTTCGTGCTGGTCGTCCTGCTTTTGCGCGGCCGTGTGTGGGGATCCATAAGAGTACATCTCTTATGAGTTCATCTCTGCTTCTCCAGCAATGTCCTGCATGTCTGGTTCGCCTAACTTGAATAGTTTTCGTGATAGGGGGCAGGTGGCCGTACAGTTGGTGTCTTGTTGGGTGTTGCCGCCAGGACTTGTTGAGGATTGCACGCAGCATTCTTGTGTAATTGCCATCTAGTTTCTTCTCCAGCCGTTTTGTTAGCGTCCATGTAGTGCATCCATATAGCAGTATCGATGTGACCGCTGCCTGGAAGAAACTGCGTTTCATTTTATCGGTTAGGTCTGATTTCCATATAGTCGATAGCCTATTGATAGCTGTCCATGCTTTCGTTAACCTCGTTTCGATGTCCTTTTCGGTTGATTCGACGCTGCTTCCTAGGTACGTGAATTTGTCTACTAGTTTAAGAGGGGTTCCTTCTAGAGTGGAGATGTCCCCCGTTTGGTTATAGCACATATATTCCGTTTTATGTGCATTAACATGGAGGCCTATGCTTGCTGCTGCTCGTTCCAAACTATGCAGAAGTGTTTCGGCTTGGTCAGGTGTATTTGCCAGTATCGCTATGTCATCGGCGTAGTCGGCGTCGGTGATTGTTGTTGCGGGGTATCTTCTGCTTCTTTTCTTCGTCAGTTCGAAGCCATTCTCTTTGATTTTGTCAATCGATGTTCTAAGTACGTAGTCTAGACAAATGATAAAGAGATACGGAGCCAGCGTGTCTCCTTGTAGTACTCCTGCTACTATGTCGAAGTATTCTGTGTCTCCATCTGGTGATCGTACTTTTACTTTAGTGTTTCTATAGAGAATCGTTATTGCCGCTACGGTTTCTTTAGGTATGCCGTACGCTAGTAGGATTTGTTCCATCTTTCCTCTGTGAATGGAGTCGAAAGCCTTGGTAAAGTCGACAAATATTAATGTCGCTTGTAGGTTCTTTGCCCGTCGCAAATTATTCGTATTAAAGATGAATATTTGAAACCATTTAATTGTGAGCGAATTATGAATTAAGAATGTATTTGGTTTTGTTTGGTTTCTTTGTTTAATGGCATAGTAACCTTCGTAAGTTATTTAAAGCCAAATTCATCCTCGTAAAAGAATAGCAGTGGTATCATTTAACCTATTTCTGGGGGGATAAGAGGGGTTTATACCTTTGCCAAGGAGCATTAGTTCAAAAGTCAACGTAATAGCGCGGCTGGAGTATCAAGATTTGTCACTTGAATTTGTTACCGTCTAAGAAACGCAATAGTTACTTAAATGTTTATAATTATTTGAAAACAGTAACTTCAGTATTAAATAAACCAACTGGAGTTGACAAGCCTTAGAACCAACCAAATAAAACCAAAGATACCAAGATATTATCATTTTTACAAGAATATTATATAATCAAAACGGACATCATTAGGCATTATCTATTACCAAACTCTATAATATGGAAACTACGTATTTAACCAAACCGTCTGCAGGATATGGCACAAGGTAATTTTAAACGGAGCAAAGCTTGTTTGAATTCAGAGTTTTCCTTGTGTTAGACAGACCACCTATCTATCTATTTGCCTTCTTTCACTCTTTTAGCCGACTGTATAGACTCTTTGCCTTTTCTCTTACTTCCTCTCACTTTAACTCTCTCTCTCACACACACACATACGTACATATACTAAGTTCCTTTCTTCGACAGAACCATTCCCCACATCTACCCGCGTCCTTCCGGTCCAGTGAAATACGCTTCGTCATCATCTTGACCTTTCTTCGATTGACAGGGTTTGATTACATCCGACCAACTGGCCGCCAAGTAACCGACCTGCTGGCTGCCTGACCAGCCAGACAAAACAAAGTCATTTATAGCTTTCAAACAGGGTTCGACCAAGCCGCTTCCATTCTCCATTGGGTTATTTTGCGTCAGATTTTAAAGTATAATCCTCTTCAAATAGTCGGCTTAGGTCTTTTCTGCTTTGGAAAATTTAAGTGATCGCCACAGCTGTCTCGAGTAGGTGGTTATCAAGGCTACAGAAACAGTGCTCTCTCTCTCTCTCTCTATATATATATATATATATATATGTGTGTGTGTGTGTGTGTGTGTGTGTGTGTGTGTGTGGTGCCACAGGTGGTGTAATGTTTAGCAAGCTAGACGACCAAACCTTCTCGGGTGAGTTCGAGTCTTATTGGATGCCCCTTTCATATGGCTATGCGCCATATCTGAACAAAAAGCTTAGTAAATTATATGTATAGGCTCCCTTTTCGATAGCTACTACACCAAGGTGTAGGGGAAGGCGCTACTCCTTTCCCTGGATTGCTCCACTTTACCCTTGAACCATACCTTATAATGCTGAGTTTTAAGCAAGGAGGCATGAAGTACCATTTTTTGAGTTTTTGGTGTGACTCGACCTGGGATTGAACCCAGGTCTCCAGGGCCATTAGCGAACACTCTACTCATCATGCTATATATATATATATATATATATATATATATGTGTGTGTGAATAGAGGAAGATTGATTAATATGGAAAATCTAGCATTGTTGGTTGGTTCATATATACACGCATACGCAAACACTATATATATATATATATATATATATATATATATATATATATATATATATTGTTTGCGTATGCGTGTGTACATGAACCAACCAACAATGCTAGATTTTCCATATTAATCAATCTTCCTCTATTCACATATATCTATCGACCTATCAATCTGCCTCTGCGTCTGGGTGTCTCTATTGTTATCTTTCCACCTAAATAAATATTTTTAGTGTTTAATAGCAATATTTTAAGCCATTTAACTGTGTGTAAACAATAAAAAGCAATACTTTAAAAAACATTTATGTGCAAGCAAATTAGCTCTGACTTATTTTAACATAAAATTACCGACAAACTCTTCGCTTACAAATTATGTATACATATATGAATGGATAGGTTTTGGCATTAAATTACCATCTCGAGTTGAAATGACATTAAACCATATTATCTAAGCCTAAGCAAACGACTCAGGTTAAATTGAATTGGTACATAACAATACTTAAACCCATTTACCTGTGGAAAACTAGCACGGGTGGAGTTAGCTTTTTTTTAGCGGGGCACACTGGTTTGAATTACTTTGATTATTTTTTTAGTTTAACGGTATATCAACCTCTTATGGGTTATTCAAAGCCGAAATCTAAATCTTTGATTAGAATGATAACTATTTATATTTGGTTTGGATTATTTGTTTAACGGCATATCAATCCCTAATAGGTTATCTAATGCGGAAATGCTCTTTTGTAAATGCTTGATTGTAATCATAACTATATTTTCAAAGTTTCATTGCAATCATCTTTTAAATTGGATTCTTTGTCTATAATAATCATTTCTTTGTAAACAGTTATGTTATTGCAAGTATTCCTATCCAATGCTGACAATTTTCACAGATCTATTAGACTCAGAACAGAAATGATCCTATTTACCAACCCCTCCGCTCGGGCAGGATATGACACAAGGTCAATTTTTAAGCGGAGTTTGACAGGTTTGAATTCAGAGTTTTCCTTCTCCTAGACTAGTTGCCTCACCAAGGCTGAAGAACCTAGTCTGTCCTACTATTTACCCATAGCTGGAGGGAGAATAATTGGATTCATACCTTTCCCAAGGGTATTAGTGCTATGTGAAGTGCAATCAGTCTCGTCCAGGATTTGAACTCGAGTCGCCGTGTCCAATTCCTGCGACGATAACAATTACACCACGGGCACAGTAATGATAGTATATTTCTCAAAGTTGAGGGGATAAGGAGTTCGTATCTTTCCCTAAGAGTATTTGTCTGAAAGTGAATGTAATAGCAAGACTGGAGTTCGAACTCACTATTATATTTCAATCTAGCTCGTTACCCATAACGCCATGGGGACTCTCCTTCCCTGGTTTGAATTCTAAGAAATCCTTTTTTAAGACTGATTGTCATAGTAAGGCTAACAAAAAAAACAGTCTACCCTATTATTTACAAGAAGTAGAAGGGGTGAATTTAAACCTTTCCTAAGGGAAACGCAAACGGCCTCGTCCAGGACTTGATGTCGGGTTGATGAAGCTATTTCGAACGAGGATAACCGTTACGGTTTGAACGCCCTCGGGATTGATGCTGTTTGTCGTTACGTACTTTTGGGTGGCGTTTTAGACCTTTATCAAATTTGGAACATTTTGAGTCATTTTATAGTCATCATCAAATTACGTTGTCAGCACAGATTTCACTCTCACTCTCTCTCTCGTCCCAATCATCCATCGCTTCCGAAATATCTTCCCAACAACCCTCTGTGTCTGCACAAAGCTGATGTAAGTAAATTCTTGCAGGTCGGTCCGTAGAAGAACATCACCTATGAGTTCGTCATTGTTTTTCCAGTATATCTTGTTCGTCTAACTTGAATGATTTTGGGGATTGAAGGCAAGTGGTTGTACAGCTGTTGTTTTTTTTGGGTGTTGCTTCCAGGATATGTTCAAGATAGCTCGTAGCATACTTGGGTAGCTCCTATCTAGTTTTTTATCTATACGTTTTGTTTGCGTCCATGTGGTGCATTTCTACAGTAGTATTGACACAATCACAGCTTGGAAGAAATCTCATTTCATTTCATTGGATAGATCAAACTTCCATATGATCGATAGCCTATCGATAATACTCCTCGCCTTCGCTTGACGTATATTAACATCACTTTCAGTTGATTAAATATTGTTGCCGATGTACGTGAACATATCTTTTAATTTCAAATGACTGCTACTTAGAGTGGAGGTGAGTGGTTGTATTCAATCTGAGATAATTAACAAGACTTTAGAAAAACAGACTCTCTCACACAACCAGCAAGTTCGCTCCTATTGGGTCAGTGTGTCTAATTCTTCACCTTTAGAAGCTTCTGATTTTTCGTGTTTTATTCGGTTCATTTCAGTTGTTATATATTCCTCCAGGCGTGTCTGCTATGTGTTTGAACTTTTGTCAGTCATCCACGGTTAGAATTGTTGCCCTCAGGGAAATTTTATAAACAATCCTTGATCAGAGTGTTTAAAAAAAGTCAATATTAAAAAAAAGCCAATATTAAAAAAAGTCAATATTAAAAAAAGTCAACATTAAAAAAAATGGTTTCTGAATCTAAAAAATTGACTAATTCTCGTTGAAATAATTTCAAATTTTAACAGCATATTTAGAAAAAAATTCAAAATTCCATGTTCAATGTTTAAATGCCTTTACTTTTCAAATGAATGGGATTTCTATAGATGGAAAGAAAAAAATAATTTAAACATAAAACCTTTGTTATATAATTAAGGAATGATTTTTTTATTTTAATCCTTTTTCGGGTCCCGACCAGTGAAGATGAATTAAGATCTAAAATATCACGTGATGTGCCGAACGTTGGGGGTGTTGTTAGCATAGTATGATTACGAAAGACTTTTAAGAATTGTCTCTCTCCTTGTGTTGTTATGGGCCAAAGTTAGAAATAAACCATTCGTACCGGAACAACAGAGTCGCCTGTGTATTTCTATTTGCCTGTGTATTATGGTATACAACACTTTGTGCAGTTTCCACACATGCTATAAAAATTTAAGATTATTCGAACAAGAATTGGTCAAGTTATTTGCTAATGATAATTTTTCTGGAGCAAAGAATCGAAATTGAAAATTTATTTAGAATGATAATTAATTCTTTTATGATTGAATTCATGATTTAGTTATGTTTAAATAATGATATAGACAGGCATGTCTGAGATAATAGGATTTTTCAGTTACTAATTGAAGCATGGGTAAATGAAAGAAATAGAAGAAAAATTCCCTGGTGTGAAGTCGGAGTGCTCACTTTATATAAGCTAAAAAGCCATAACACAGGCGATTTAGTTTTCGGGTTCGCGAAAGGAAGCAAAAAGGTTGTCATTATAGGACTCCCGGTAAAAATTAGGGAATCGGTACAAATGGGACGTTCACTTAACATAATTTTCACTCCTCTCTCTCTCAACTCATTGCTTCTTGCTCTTTGTAGGTTTTCTTGACGGAATAAAGTGTCTGTAAGTAAATAGAGTTGGCGACCGTCGTCGAGGGTGACCCGAAAACTCCCTTTTCGATAGCTACTACACTGAGGTGTAGGGGAGGGCGCTACTCCTTTACCAGGATTGCTCCACTTTACCCTTAATACGTACCTTACATTGCTGAGTGTTAAGCAAGGAGGTATCAAGTACCATTTTTAAAGTCTTTGGTATCACACGACCTGGAATTGAACCCAAGTCTCCCAGACCATTGACGAGCACTCTACTCACCCGACAACGAGCCGGTTTGTACACAGCTTATATATATAAGTTTTTTTTGGGGGTCTGGTCGGCCAATACTGCTGTGCCCATGTGTAGGAGGCCATTGGAGAACATCACTTATAAGTTCGTTCTTAATTCTAAAACAATGCTTTTTATGTCTTTTTTTTTTTCTTGGATTGTTTGCATGATTGTAGACGATTTTTAGAATTCGACGATAGTCGCATACGGCAATGAAAGGGTCAATAACCCAGATTTAAACCCAAGTCTTATCGGGGCAGCTTATCCATTTTACAAAGTCGACCTTTTTTGTTTTTGTTTTTATGTTTATTTTATTTTATTTATTTTTTTGCTTTTTTTTTAAAAAAAAATCTCTTCGGTCGTTTGATCGGCTTTTAGCGGCTTATAATTGCGATTTGTGACCGGGAGGAGGTCAGTGATAAATGGCGCCAAATTTCTTCCTCACTTTTTTTTTCTTCGCGCGTCGTCGGTCGTCGCATCGCTTCATCTGTTCCGCTTCATTTGTGCAAATCGCGTTTCAAAGAGCGTTGAGGATTTTTCGTATTTATTTTCCCATCTTAAAACCAAATGACGAGTCATCGGCTCCACTTCGAAAAATCACTCGACGTTTAGCCATTATTTAACACGCCTCAACAGCTTCTGATTTCATGTTTGAAAAGAATGTTTAATTCTGTTGTTCAACATGCCTTTCATATTGGGTGTGTAGCAGATAAAGCTAATGTTGACTAAAACGAGGCCAAGGAATAATTTAGAGTACAGTTTCGTCCTGATCAATTTAAACTAGTAAAACTCGTGGAAAATCGGTTTTGATCATTTTTTATGCTTAAATTCATAGATATGAAATAACTTGACCATCAGAGTTGAAATATTTTTAGAAGAGTTCATTTCATTGAATAGATATCATAGTAAGTCCTTACCCAACCCCTCCACTACGAGCAGGTTTCCTGTCTAATACAAATAATTTGCATACGGTTTCAAGTTATAATTCCCGTTAAATAACAATCATTTGTTTGCACACATTTCTACGGTTTCAAGTAACTATTCCCACCGGCTCATTAGCCTTGTGAGTTGAGTGTTTGCCACTGGTTCAGGAGACCAGAGTTCAATCCCAGGTTGCGTCACACCAAAGACTTTAAAAATGGTACTTGATACCTCCTTGCTTAACACTCAGCAATGTAAGATACGTATCAAGGGTAAAGTGGACCAATCCTGGGAAAGGAGTAGCACCCTCCCCTACACCTCGGTGTAGTAGCTATTGAAAAGGGAGCCTTCTGGTGACCTTCGACTACAGTCGCCAACTTTACTTACTTATTCCCATTTAATGATCGTTTGTTGGGGTATTTTTGCCCGCATTTCTATTGTTTCAAAAATACTATCTAATACTAGAAATATGTACAGTTATATGATTTCAAGAATTCTGATCAAATACAAACAATAATTTTAAGAAATTATTCCTATTCAATAATAGTTTTTTCACACTATTTCATAGTTTCGAGTATTCCATTCTAGAAAGAGTACGGATGTAACTTGCAAGACACATTTAGGTTATTTGGCCGCGCAATTACCATGACTAGTTGATTTGGCGTCATTTGCATGTAATATGAACTGGTGGCT
This sequence comes from Sepioteuthis lessoniana, assembly GCA_963585895.1. Classification (NCBI taxonomy): domain Eukaryota; kingdom Metazoa; phylum Mollusca; class Cephalopoda; order Myopsida; family Loliginidae; genus Sepioteuthis; species Sepioteuthis lessoniana. Next base: position 73,594,926 of record OY757936.1, on the reverse strand, counting down.
CATTTGTAGAGTTTCGGCACTGTAATCTGTTGGTCGCTGGCTCGATCTCCAGTGGTGGAGCTTACTGTATACACTTCTGATGAGACCTAATAAGGTCGAAACAGGTGTCCAGTGTTCCCGTATGTCGTGCGTAGGTGTTCGGTAGATTTTCTGGTCATGGTAATTCAATATCAATTCCTGTACTTAACAAAAGTATGTACGTCCATTCCATTCTAATAAGAATAATTTGTACACAAGCATATTGTCTAAATTACTCTTCTCTAATGAGAATTATTTTTATGGGTTCAAGTATCCTAATCTATTCTAAATTATGATTTGAAGTCACTACTCCTATTTGATAATGATATTTATTTGATTGCAAACAGTTTTATAGTTTCGTAGTATTTCTCTCTAATATCAAAAATGTCTTTAAAAACTTTTATCTCAGGCCAGATTGGAACCGATATGGCAACAAAAAGGTAACTTTTCGTTCCCCAGTGCTCTATCACTGAAGACGTGTTGATTCCACGGAACTGGAGCCTCACTACCAGATGCAGTGTGGGTGTCATCGTGGTGTATTTAGTAAAGCACTGGACTCCGCAATCGTAGTGAGTTCGAAATCCACTCGCGCTATTATGATCCCTTTCGGACAAATATCCTTGGCAAAGGTATGAACCCTCTTATCCTCCCAGCTATGGGTTAAATAGCAACACTGCTGTTCTACTGGAAAGATGGCTTTGGCATTAAATAACCCACGAAGGTTGATATGCCATCAAACAAAAAAACCAAACCAAACCAAACCAAACCAGATGCAGTTTAATTTCATATTCAGATCATTTAATAAGTACAGTGTAACCAGAGAATTAATATTGTAGTAGAAAAGTTAAGCTGCGATGAACCTGTTATGTTCTGAGATGGGCAACCACTTCGGAAGAGAATATGCTGTATGTAACCTGATGATTTTGCTAACCTGGCAGGCAAGGTATTGTAAGTGCTTTTGATTTACATTGTGTTCCGTATATTTCTGATCTAGTGCCAAAGTAAAAGTATGTAAAGTTGTCTCCCTTTTGTCGAGGGCAACCAGAAGGCTCCCTTTTCAATAGCTACTACACCAAGGTGTAATGGAGGGTGCTACTCTTTTCCCAGGACTGCTCCTCTTTAGCCTTGATACGTACCTTATATTGCTGAGTGTTAAGCAAGGAGGTATCAAGTACTATTTTTGAAGTCTTTGATATGACGCGATCTGGGATTGAACACAGGTCTCCCAGACCATTAAATGTCAACTTGAAATATATGGATCAGACTAAACAAACCTTAGTAAATAGTGAGTTTGATTTTCATGAGGTGCTCAATATTCAAGCCTTGTGCCAGACTAATTGAATTTTAATAAATAGCAGCATTGCTCACTCTCTTGAAGAGATATTTGTGAAGAGAAGCAACGTTTAAAGATGAAATAAATACTGTTGGAGAGATTTAGAAGATGCAGACGTCATTTTCTGCAGAGAGGTAAGACTCCACTCTAAAATGTGTGTCCCTGATATGACATTTCATCCTCTTCTGAGAGATTGGGCTTTCCCACAAAATGTGTCTCCTGGGTAGAACACTTCATCCTCTGCAGTGGGGTAAGACTTCCGCCATTAAATGTGTGTCCTTGGTATGACACTTCAGCCTTTGCAGAGAGGTAAGACTCCACCCGCCACCAACTATGTGTTCTGGGTAGGACACTTCATCATCTGCCGAAGGCTCCCTGTCTGAGGCTCCCTGTCTGAAGCATTAGCGGGGTGGGGGTGAAGTATTTCTTCATTGTCACTAGTCTCAGGTCTATTTTAACATTGAGTGGCAGTACCTGTATACAAGGGACCATCTATGGTTCAAATAGATTTATTTGAAAATTACTCTCGTTGCATCAGGAGTACTTGAAATTATATAATTGAGAGTTATTTTTTGTATTATGAATACTTGATACAATATTACAGCGAGCAAAAGAATTATTATTATTATTATTATTATTATTTGCGATTTTTTCACAGAAGCGTTAGCTGACAATCTTTTACGATAGTCTGAATGATAGCAATGTCATCTGGTCTCCAGTACTCTTCTCAGTACTCTGGACGATCTTAACAATGCTGTAGTCTGGATGGTCTCGATTCGTCCTCCGATTTCCAACTCTTCCAGTCCCTTTTCCGAGCTTTTGAGGTCTGTTCGAGTATGCAAAAGAAAGCAAAAAGAGAGTACAGGAAAATGCAATCTGGACGTGAGGACGCTTTAGAAGAACAATATGCAATAAAATTCTGTTTTAAACTTGAAAAAAATGCCACAGAAACGTATGCTTTTCGACCATGTTGCATGAATCGAGCATCAGTTTTTGAGTGGCAAAAGAAATTCAAGGAAGGCAGGGAGTCTGTGAGGGAGGATGAGAGGTGTGGGAGGAGTAAGGAAGTCAATACACCAGAGTTGATTGGCCAAAGAGTTAGGGTTAAGGTTACTATGTTGAGATTTTAAGGGAGTTCAGGAAGAGATTCCTTGGGAAGATGCCAGCACTCTTCAAATCGGGTCAGTGGCATTTCCACCAGGACAATGAACCAGTCCACAACTCCATCCTTGTCAAAGACTATTTGACCAAGATGGGCATCAAGACAGTTCCTCACCCTCTCTATAGTCCAGACCTTGCTCCCTGTGACTTTTGCTTATTCTCTAAGCTCAGAGGCTGTTGTTATGAGATAATTGAGGAGATGAAAGCAACTAAGTTCAGATAGAGAGAGATCGGAGAGGAACAGCAGTGAACCTCTAGCGCTCTGAACCTGAAGCCTTGAGCCAGACCGTCTGATACAAAAAAGTGAGAATCACGAGTTTGTAAGGAAATCTGACGAAACAGAAAACTTATCTGAATTGTAAACTACTAAATGACTTAGCTTTTTAAAAGGCTATGTTTGTTGCTGTAACTAGACTGACTGCTGTGATAAAAGCGGTCAGGTCTCTGAAACGTATTACTTTACTCAACAGGGAAGGGACTTGTATGATCGGACTTATTTATTTTTAAAAGGCGAATTGACCTAATTATTTTTTAAAAACTGACTTTCTTATTTTGTTTGTCAAGTAAACTTTGGTTTTAATTATTGAACACCCCGTGTTTTATCTCTAAGTGTGTCATGCCTAGAGTCAAGCTTGGTGGTGGGAATGACATGGTCTAAGGCTGCATGAGTGCTGCAGGTGTTGGAGAGTTATATTTCATTGAGGGAAACATGAACTCCAACATGTACTGTGAAATACAGCAGCAGAGCATGATCCCCTCCCTCCAGAAACTGGGTAGCAGCGCAGTGTTCAAGCATGACAATGACCCCAAACACACCTCCAAGACGACCATAGCTTTACTGAAGAGGCTGAGGGTAAAGGTGATGGACTGGCCAAGCATGTCCCCTGACTTGAATCCAATAGAACATCTTTGAGGGATCTTCAAGCGGAAGGTGGAGGTGTGCAAAGTCTCAGATATCTGCCAGCTCCGCGACGTCGTCATGGAGGAGTGGAAGAGCATTTTAATGGCTACCTGTGAAGCTCTGGTAAATTCCATGTTCAGGAGAGTAAAGGCAGTTCTGGATAATGATGGTGGCCACACAAAATATTGACAGTTGACATGGTGTATGTTAATATTGACAACTTTCCCTAAGGGATGTACTCACTTTTGTTGGCTGGGGTTTAGCTTTTAATGGTTATATTTTGAGTTCTTTTGAGGGTAAAATAAATTAACTCTGCTATATAAGCTGCATGCAGACTACTTTTCATTGTGTCAAAGAATCATTTTGTCAGTGTTGTCCCATGAAGAGATATACTTAAATATCTGCAGAAATGTGAGGGATGTACTCACTTTTGTGATACACTGTATAAGGAAAACAAAAAATTTTTACTTCGATTGTATGACAGAGACTTTTGAAACATTTAGAAAAAGCAAAAACTTCAGCACAGCAACAAACATAAATTTAAAAAATTGGAGGTATGCTCTTACCTAAGAATTCACTTCCGTTTCCAATCTTCTCCCACCCATTCACTTATATTCCAACGGAATTTAAACATTCGTATGTCACTTTTTACTAATGGGCTCTTTGTCAAAAAAACTAATATTATATTATTCCTTGTGAGTTTACACGCCAGCGTTTGCGGATGGTTTTTCACTTGAGTTTGAATGACAGCAAGTCTTCTCAAGTCTCCAGGACGCTTCTCAGAATTCTGGCCGATCTTAACAATGCTTTAGTATGGATAGTCTCGGCTCGTCTTCCAATTTCAAACTGCTCCAGACCTTGTACCAAGCCTCCAGGGTCCGTTCCAATTGCACCAATTACAACTGGTATCACAGTCACCCTCATGATCCATAGCTTTTTTTTAGTTCTCTGGCAAGGTCTAAGTACTTGTCTCTCTTTTCGTCTTCTTTGATTTTTATTTTGTGGTCTGTCAGGACGACAAAGTTCACTTTTCGACTGTTTCTTTTTTTTTTTTTGTTAATTATTACTTGGTCTGGTCTTCTGACCTTGATAAGGGGATTTGTTTGTATCTCAAAATTCCAGTGAATTTTATGCGTCTCATTCTCCAGGACGGACTGTGATTTGGGCGTATACCATTTGGTGGCATAGTCAAATTTCAATTTCTTGCACAATTCCCAGTGGATTACCATCCCCACCCAGTCGTGTCTAGTCTTCTACTGTTTTGCGCTAGTTTACTGCATTCGTTTATTTGGTAATAAATCGTTTCGTCTCTATCATCATATAACCTACACTTGCTATTCTGTGGTGTCTTATCTTTTTTCGCTTTAACAAAATGTTATGGCGTCACTGCTCGTGAGTTTCTCACACGAGCTTGTGTTTTTTCACCGGGGGTCCAGTACTCAGTATTCTAACCGTTCTCAACAAACTGTAATTTGGATAGCCTCGGTTCTTGATTTCCACTTTTTCCAATCCCCAATTTAAACATTTGGAGACTGCTCCGAGTGCCCCAACAACAAGTGGTATGACTGTCGCTCTCGTATTCCACTGGTTTTTAGTCTACTGGCAAAGTGCAAGAATTTGTCTATCTTTTTGCATCCTTTTATTTTCACGCAATTTTCCACCGGGGCAGCAATTATTATCATCATTATAATTATTTTAAAAAAAGTGTAACGAAAAATTATTGCTGGGAAATGTTGAGAATATGAATAGTTATGATTATAATCAAATATTCACAAATTAAAGACATTGTGGCTTTAAATAACTCACAAGAAGTTGATACGGCGTTAAATAAACCAAAGCAAAAATCAAGATAGTTGATTTTTACAATTTTGACGCTTTGAATCTAAAAGCCTCCTATGTCATTTTTTAAAAAAAATATTATCAGCACGTTTTCTTTTACGTTTTATTTTTATCGTTTCCATCTTATTAAAACAAAAATGCATCTAACACTTCTTATTCAATTTTGGAATCTTGTTTTCCAGAAACACGCAACTGGCCATGAGAGAAGAGATAAAAGTCAGATTACATTCAGATGATGTAATCTCTCGCTTCTTCCTTCCTTTCATTTGCATTCACAAATTGAGAATCACAGTTAGTCAGAACCCCCCTCCCCCCATGTCCCAAGAGCAAATGGTTACTTCAAACAAAAAAAACCCATGCAGATAAGAAATAGTGAATAATCTATAAATGTAAAATGGCGAAGTTTTTCGCCTGGAATTCGAACGGTTTCACAACAAAAAGCGAATCGAAAATTTGTTAACAGCAACTAAATCGATCCCCTTTCCTGGGAATCGTCAGGGTTCATCCTTATTTTTAGTTGCCTTTCATCACAACTTTGTATTCAAGGGAGATAACTCTGATGTTTTTAAATGTGTTATTTGATGCCGGCATTTGATTCATTTGTAAAGGTTTGATTATAATCATAGCAATTCCTATTTTCGACGTTCCATTGCAATCCTTTTTAATAGCTCTATTTGTCGGTAATCATGATAATTATAATAATCCGAGATTTCACACGAGATTTCCTGCACATGCGTAAGAAAGAGAAAACCCAAGAGAGAAACTGAACCTCTTCCTATAGCAGCAAAAAATAATGCCATAAAGGCCAAAATATCAAAACGAGAATTGGTGAAGGCGGTTAATCATATAATAAGTGAATGCAGCAAACTAGCGCAAAAGGAGTACAAGTCTAGGTACGACTGGGTGGGAAAGATGATTCACTCGGAATTGTGCAAGAGATTTAAATTTGACCATGCTAACAAATGGTATCTGCTCAAACCAGAATTTGTCTCAGAAAATGAGACGCATAAAATTGTCCGGGGTTTTGAGATCCAAACGGATTATTTTATCCTGGCCACAAGACCAGATCTATTGTTAACTTGCAAGAAATGAAGAACTTGTAGGTTGGTGTATTTTGCCGTTTCAGCGAACCACAGAGGAAAATTAAAAACAGAGAAAATACTTGAATCATGCCAGAGAATTTAAAAAAAGCAAACTTTGAAACACGAGGGTGACGGTGATACAAATAATGAATAGAGTTTAGAACGGTAGCCAAAGGATTGAAAAAGACTCGATGAACAAGAAATTGGAGGAAGAATCGAGACCATCCAGACCGCAGCAGTGTTAAACTCAGGAAGAATTCTCTGAAAAGTCTTGAAAACCTGAGGAGACTTGCTGTTACTTAGACTCCAATGAGAGACCATGAGTTGACAATGGTGTGAAAAGCTCGCAATAATTATAATAATAATAAAAGTGGAAATGAAAGACAAAATTCAAAAAGAATATCTCAGGAGAACTAGAAAAATACTCGAGAAAAAACTCTCTTGCCGAAACCTTATCAAAGGAACAAATACTTGAACTATACCCCTCGTTAGATATTCGGGACCCTTTCTGAAGTGGACCAGAGATGAACTTAAGCAAATGGACCAAAGAACAAGAAAACTAATGACCATGCATAAGGCATTACATCCCGGAGACGACGTTGATGGACTACATGTATCTAGAAAAGAGGGGGGAAGAGGATTTGCCAGCACTGAAAACAGCGTTGACGCATCGATACAACGCATCGATACAACGACTCGAAGACTACATAGAAAAACCCGAAGGCGGTCTCATTACGGCCATCAGAAACAATACTGACAACATGAATGATAACAGAATGACAATAACTAGGAAACAAAAATGGGAAGAAAAACACCTCTATGGGTGTTTTAAACGACTAATGAACATCTCACACGAGAAAACCTGGACGTGGCAAAGAAAAGGAAACTTTAAGAGAGAAACAGAAAGCGAGATTAGATAAGACGCAACAAAATAGCAAATGTAGGTTATGCGGTGACAGAGATGAAACCATCAATCACATAATAAGCGAATGCAGCAAATTAACACAGAAGGAATATAAGACGAGACACGACTGGATGGGCAAGGTGATCCACTGGGAAATGTGCAATAAATTTAAATTTGACCATATGAACAAATGGTATATGCACAACCCAGCATCTGTCCTAGAAAATAACACATAAATTCCTATGGGACTTTGACATACAGACGGATCACCTAATCTCGGCCAGAAGACCTGACTTTATAATAATCAAGAACAAAAGAAAAGAGAATTTGAAAACTGTCGACTTTGCTGTCCCGGCTGACCACAGAATAAAACTGAAAGAATGTGAAAAGAAGAATAAGTACCCCGACTTTGCTAGAGAATTGAAAAGACTATGGAACATGAAGGTGACAATTATACCACTCGTGATAGGTGCTTTTGGTACAGTAAACTAAAGTATTATTAAAGGGACTGGAGGACTTGGAAGTTGGCAGACGAGTGGAGACCATCAAAACTACAGCAATACTGAGAACGGCCAGAATACTGAGAAGAGTCTTGGAGACTTGAGGAGACTTGCTGTAACTCAAACTCCAATGAAAGACCATCAGCTAAAACTGATGTGAAAAAGTCTCAGGGAGTAAATAATAATAATTTCTTTGCAGACTGTTTTGTTACGAAGAGATACAAATGCAAATAATAAATCAAAATTTTATGATTTCAAATAATTGTAATTCAAATGATACATACATATAATATATAAACACACACACACACACACACACACACACACACACACACATATATCCTTTACCACTCGGGGTGTCCTCGTGGTGTAATGGTTAAAGCGATGGCCTGCGGAATCGTAGTAAGCAAGTTCGTATTCCAGCAAATACCCTTGGGAAAGGCATGAACCCCTTATCCTCCTAGCTATGGGTTATATAGTACCTCAACTGTTCTTCAAGGAGAATAGCTTTGGCATTAAATAACCTAAAAAGGTTGATATGCCATTAAACAAAAGAACCAAACCAGGCGCCTCTGGTGGTGTAATGGTTAGCAAGCTCGGCTAGCAAACCTACACGAGTGAGTTCGAGTCTCATTGGGTGCCCCTTTCATATGGCCTTGTGCCACATCTAAGCAAAAAGCTTAGTAAATTTCCCAAAGAACCAAACCAAACAAATCATATAAGTATATCTATTCAAATGTGTGTAAACAAACGAGTGATGTTAAATGATATTAATTGTGTGGAAACAAATTAGCTCTAACTTGAAAGATAAAATAAAATTATCTACAAACTAGTCACTTACAAATCATATGAGGGTGTCCTCGTGGTGTAATGGTTAAAGTGATGGACTGTGGAATCGTAGTTATCAAGTTCGTACTCCAGTCGCGCTATTACGTTCACTTTCGGGCAAATACCCTTGGGAAAGGTATGAACCCCCTTGTCCTCCCAGCTATGGGTTAAATAGTACCACTACTGTTCTTCTAGGAGAATGGCTTTGGCATTAAATAACCTACGAAGGTTGATATGCCATTAAACAAAGAAATCAAACCAAACCTTTGTCAAAAGTAGACTTTGCTTTTGCCAAATAATTTTTCATTTTAAATGAGGTTATTCTCAGTGAAATATATACCAAGCTATACCCTTAAATATATATAGATATATATATAATCTGAGAGCATGGACACTGTCAAAGTGTATAGAGAAAATGCAAGACGGGAATTGCTCAAGAATGCTGCTAGCTATATTGAACGAGTCCTGGAAGCAAAATCCCACGAAAGAACAACAGTACAGCGACCGAACACCCATCTCTAAAACCCTCTAAATAAGATGAATAAAACATGCGGGATACTGCTAGAGAAATAAGAACAAGCCCATAAAAAAGTTCTCTTATGGACCTCTTCATACGGACGTGCAAGTGTGAGATGACCAATTAAAATTTATCTACAACAGTTAAGTACGGACACAGGATGTATTCTAAAAGACATGCTGGAAGCGATGGATGATAGAGACGAATGGCGAGAGTGAGTCAGGGAAATCCTTTGCTAGCGGCATGACATGATGACGATGATGATGATATATATTTTACTGAAAGCGATGTCAGCATGTGCTTGTGTAAAGCATTGACTACTATCGACCACAATGAAATCTGATGAAATAAAACGGTGATTGTTTCAAGCAGAACTTTAAAGAAATGCTTGGAGGAAAAACTGGAATAGAACAGCATGAGAACGCTGCAAGTTATTTTGAGCAAATCTTGGAAGCAACATCCCACAAAACAGTAACTGTACTGCCACTTACTTCCCATCAATACAAAGACGAACAAAACATGCTGGGCACCGTTGGAGAAGTAAAGGTGAATTCAAAAGTGACGTTCTTCAATGGTCGATTTCTCATGGACATGCTAGTCTTGACCGACCAGCACAAACCTACTTTCTGTGCGGACACTAGATTATTTCAAGAGGACCTAACCAAAAGCCATGTCCGTTAGAGATATATGGATTGTGTATATGTGTGTGTGTGTAAGGAAGAGAGAGAGAGAGAGAGAGAGAGAGAAAGAGAGAAAGAGAGAGTCAAAGGAATTTATGTTCTCTTCACACCCTGATGATGATGATAATTATGATGATATAGTTTCAACTATTTTTATCTAATACGAATAATGTACCCACAACTTTATAATTTCAAGAATTCCAATCGAATTCTAGTAAGTTTTAAACAGATCTAATTGACGTGTCCCTCACCGATACTATCAATCCAGGAGTAATAGGAACGAATGTGCAACTCTACACTCCTTAAAGCTCAAGAACAGGAGTCACACCACCAGATGCAGAACAGATGAAGAACAGATGCAAAGGGTTTTTCTCTAGTTTTTGTTTCTTCATGTTGCTTTTCATGCAGAATTTGTCTTCAGGGGAGACAAATAATGTTACTATTTACTAAGTTTTTTTATTAGTCTCGCACAAGGCTAGAAATATGTAGCATCCTATGAAAACTAAATTTAAAAACAATATAGTTATTTGCTTCGTATGGTTGATAAACATCGGTTTGTCATTTTAGTAAGCTTAGCTTAATCTAGCGCAAGGCCAAAAATAGTGTAAATCAAACATATATATATATATATATATATATATATATGTTTGATTTACACTATTTCTGGCCTTGTGGTAGACTAAGCCTAGCTTACTAAAATGACAAACCGAAGTTTATATATATATATATGCAAACACATACACACACGCACCCACACACACATACACACACACACACACATATATATATATATATATGACTATACACACATACACAAGTGTCATTGAATCAATAAGTTGAACTTTGCCAAAGAAGCACTGTTTAAACTTACAGTGATGGGTTCTTTACTGAGTCAGAAGACAGTCAACTTGACCTTCTTTACTGACCACTACTCGCGGAGCTTTTTTTTAACCAGAAATTCAGAGTTTCCACTCAATAAACTGTCTCTTCGACTCGGGCTCATGGTGGCAAACCCATAATTTGGGCCATTTGTAAACATTGGTTTGATAAAAACATGCTTCCCCGTACACTTTGCCCAGTCGGCTGGGACTGTAGAATAGACCGACTGCAACTCTGCAAAGGGGTCAGAACCCCACCCCACACCGCAACGAGTGTCCTGGATATGACACTAAACAATCTGATGGTAAGGTTCCAGTAACTCTGGAGCTTTGGGGAATGCGGAGCACCCCTTCATTGCCATCATTCCCAAGTCCACTCTGGTCCGGAGTGGTAGCACCTGATAGGATACTATCTATGGGTTAAATAGAATTCAATTGCGGTTTCGAGAGTTTACCTTTTTTGCATTTAAACTGCGTATTTATGGATTGCTTAAAATAGAACTGTTTTGACATCTAAACTGCGTACTTATGTAAAACTGAATTGTTTGAAATAGAATTGTTTTGACATTTAACTGTGAGTGGACAAAAACTGTTCTTATACTAAACTGAATTGTTTGAATTAGAACTGTTTGACTATACTGAATAGCTTGAAATAGAAATGTTTTTGACAATCAAACTCTGTTCTCATGCGAAACTGAATTGTTTTAAATAGAACTATTAATATGTATAAAAATGGATTTGGCGTTAAATAACCCACAAAGGTTGATATGCCATTAAAACCAAACCAACCAAAAATCTCCCTATTTTTCAAATATTCCTCTGTAAATTTGTTTGTACTTTGCAGCCACCAAAAATTTGATGATAGACTTCTGTTCAAGCCTGGAGCACTCGGTTTGATTTTCCGCCATTTTGAATAATCTTAAAAGAAATATTTTTGTGAGATTAAAATAATTTTACAATAAACGAATTTCAAATAATACAGAATTAAATTTATGAAAAAAAATTCGAAAAGAATATTATTTTAGTTTAATAAAAAATCCCCCTTATTTATTGATTCACCCACGTATATATATATATATATATACTTATCCCTTTGCATGAGCAGGATATGATACAAAGCAAAATTTTAAGCGGAGTTTTACTGGTTTGAATTTAAAGTTGTCTTTCTCCTAGACTGGGTGTCACACCAAGCTTAAAGAATCCAGCCTGCCCTATTTACCCATGGCTATAGGGAGAAGAGTTTGATGCATATCTTTCTCAAGTATATTCGCTTTATGTGAAATGCAATATATATATATATATATACATGAGAAAGGGAGAAAAGGAAGACAATGTAGAAAATAAAATTCTCAGGCTTCACAATGTGGATAGTTTTTTGATAAATAAGATTTTATTTCTCTAAAAGGAAATCTACACTTGACAAGGGTGACAGAAGAAGAAGAATGTTATTTCGTAATAGATATCTCTTATCTTTTTCTCACTTCTCTCATCCACATTGTCACGTGTAGATTTATTTTTCAAGAAATATAAGATTTAATTTTCTATGAAGTTATTTCCGTTGTAAAACAAATATAGTTTGTTTTATTTGTTTTTTTTTTTAAGTGCTTGATATCAATGAGAGAGTCTGTGTAGATCTAATTCTTAATACTATAGACAAAGAGTCAATGGTGCTTGGTGACCATCCGTTTCTCACCGATGCAGTCATCAGACCAATAGCTTTCAATGCTATTCGAAATCAGATCTTTCCCTCACCTCACCTCACCTCACTCTGTATATAATCATCCACTGTTTTTTGTATCATAACTCTTCAGTGTGGCTAGATACACGAGATGCTTCACGCTAGCATCGAAACCCAGCTGAATTTGAGCCAGTAGGATATCTTACCCCAGAGCCAACGTCATTCTCTATGTTAGTGGAGGAATTTTTTTACATATAACTCTTTACATACACGTTATCGGCTACCTGGAGTGCTCAGTTCATGAGAAGAACTATGGCTACCAAATTAGTTTTACGAAATTGAAATTTACAATGTATATATATATATATATATATATATATTGTTTATACAAGTTTGGGTAAAGACCTCAGAAATTTCCTGTGATGAACTTATATTTTTTCTCTAGCTTTCTCGCTATTTCCTTTGTATCAGGGTCCAATAGAGAAGATGCCCAAGGTTCTGCTCCCAACCGCTTTTGAGACTACAAATCCTCGAAGCCATCAGTATAAAAAACAAACACCCAACCATAAATAAAATAACATTTATAACCGGCAATGATATATTAAACATCTCCAACAACTAACGTGCTAACTAAAAGGTTTACATCCCAACAAATAAATATCGCAGCCGAACTTAACAGAACAAAATTTGTAAGAGCAACAACTGGCTACCAATATATAAATACAGGGTTCGAAAGCAAAATATGGAATAATTTTTAAAACGTTTTTTTAGTTTGATTAGTCCAGTTTTTGAAAAAAAAAACCGCGATAAATCTAAATTTATATTATTCAGCCCAATATGAGGGAGCAAGAAAAGAAACGACAAAGAATCTATGATTTACTTAACGCCGAAACGTTTCTTTGTCTACCGCATACAAAGCAAAGAAAAGAATTTATAGAAAAAGAGATTTTAAAGGTAAAGGGTGAGTGGAGGACTGAGCGAAAACGCAAAAAAAAGCTTTTTTACTTCTCTTGCTTAGGCGATTAAGAAGGACCCCACAACGTCAATAAGAAAGCACACTAATAAATCGAAAGTCTTCGAGAAAACTAAGAGGAGAGCAATTAAACAAGATTTAAGCCAAGACTTTAAACCCTTTATACTATATAGGGTGTTTTAGAAAACAAAACAAGTGCAATCATTCCAAATATTGTTTCGTTTAAGGCTGCTATTGAGGAGGAATGGAATAAAATGACAGAAGAATCTATTTTGAAGCCACGCAAATCGAAGGCATGTTGACAAAATAATTGAAAAAAAAAATGGGGGCCATATTTAGAAAATTTACTGTTTTGTGTCTATCTTCTTATTTTGTTGTTTATTTTTTACAATTAAAATTAATCTTGCTTTGTAATAGAGTCATCTATCATTATTCTAGAATATTCCTAATTTTTCTTCTGCACCTTATATATATATATATATATATAGTTTAAATTAGAGTCATTGTAAAATTTCGGTGGCTTTTTAAAAAAATTTTTAGTTCATCAACAGATTCCACTCTAAGTAGGAGTAGTTTTCTGAATAAACAATTTCATCCTGGTCGCTGACGTATGTGTTTTCTTCGTGCAGCATCAAGTGAAGCACACTGTTGAACAAAATTTAGATTCATCATCCCCCATGCTGCATCCCATAGTTTCCAATGTTATTCGATTGTATGGCAGAATATGTTATCAGGTGACAAGCCGGAGCAAAATAACTGAGTGATTTTCACAGAGTTTTATCTCTCCGGTCGGATTGTCGTTTTATTATCGCAGAGTTATACATATCCGGTGCTAAACCTGAGGAATTTTGATAATGTAAGCTTTTAAAAAAAGAAAAAAAACTGAATTATAATTATTATTATTTCTATTTGTTCTACCAAGTTGAAATTCTCAATCCTTTTGAACTCTTATGTACAAGCCGTCGATCTGAAAGAAACTCTATCTCTCAAATAAAATAAAACATTTTTTCCATGTGGCCATGTAGGTACTACTGTTTGGATGCACCACATGGACTCTCACAAAATACATTGACAAAAGCTAGATGGAACCTAAAGAAGAATGCAACGTATTGCTTTGAACAAATCCTGAAAGCAACACCCTACAAAACAGCAGCGATACAGCCACTTACTCCCCATCTCACAACCCATCCAAGTAAGACAAACAAGACAGGCTGGGCACTGCATCAGAATTTAGAATGAACTCATATACAACGGTATTCTGTTGGCTTCAACACATGAACACATCAGTGTCGACTTGGACACTAGATATAGTCAAGAAAACCAGCCAGGAACGATAGACGATAGGGACGGATAGTAAGAGAGGGGGGGTGAGGAGTTTTCGTGCCGTCAGTGTGACTTAATGGTGATGGGGAGGATGATGATAACGAGGATCATTCAATAAGTTTCCAGACCTTTTTTCGTATATGGACAATTTTATTGACAGTACACACATGAAACTCTAGTCCTTTCAAAGTAATCTCCTCCGGCTGCAATCCACTTGTTGTACCGTTTCAAAAACTTCAACAAGGCCCCATGGAAGTCCTCTTGTGTGAGCGTGTCAATGCCCTTCGTCACAGACTCTTTCATCTCCTCAATTGTCTCATAACGAAAGCCTCTGGGCTTAAGGAATAACCAAAAGTCACAGGGAGCAAGGTCTGGACTATAGAGAGGTTGGGGAACTGTGTTGATGCCCATCTTGGTCAAATAGTCTTTGACAAGTATGCAGTTGTGGACTGGTGCATTATCGCTGTGGAAATGCCACTGACCCGATTTGAAGAGTGCTGGCCTCTTCCGACCGAATCTCTCCCTGAACTCCTTTAAAACCTCAACATAGTAACCCTAACATTAACCCTAACACTTTGGCTAATCAACTCTGGTGTATTGACTTCTTTACTCCTCCCACACCTCTCATCATCCCTCACAGACTCCCTGCCTTCCTTGGATCTCTTATGCCACTCAAAAAGTGATGCTCGATTCATGCAAGATGGTCGAAAAGCAGTCTGAAGCATTCCATACAGAAACGTATGGAATCATTTTTTCCAAGTTTAAAACAGAATTTTATTGTATATCGTTCTTCTAAAGTGTCCTCACGTCCAGATTGCATTTTTGAAATTCACCAAGATTTTTGAAATTCATCAGGATTTCGTTGGGTGTATTCCAATTCCTGTTGTAGCTGTACATTTAAACCTGAAATCATAAGAATTTGTCAGTCATCTCATACGATATATAGCAATACCATACTGAATTTTCAAGAGTCTACGACAATTTTAAATGCCTGTACAAAAAAAGTCTGGAAACTTATTGAAGGCCCCACGTATATATATGATTACTGATTTATTTAACAGCTGTAGCATCCTGCTTGACATAGACAATATAGTGTCAAATATTGCTCCAGTAATTCTAAAAGCCGGGGAATAGTAAGTAAACTTTTGATGTTATTATGTACAATAGTATCCTTAAGAATTAAACCCTAGTTTTCCAAACAAACGACGGGAAGGATAAAAAGATAGCAATGCAAAATAGTTGTCAAGACAGCAGCCTTTTTCTTTCTTTTCTCTCCTTTTTCTGTCTTTTTATGTGTGCAAGAGAGTGGTTGGTCTGCATATGTTAAATATATGTATTTATGATATCAAGTTACCAGTGATTTTACTAGTACAATAACGGTCACAAGAGTACTGTGTGCTGTACGCTGAAACGAGGTCGGCTTTGAAAGTTATCAGATTGAGTTTTCTTTTTTTATTATTTTTCAGGTTGGCATCAATAACTTTCGTTCTTGGCATATTTTTATCATATATTTTCTTTTCACTTCATTTTTTAAATTCTTTCTCATTTCCTTCTTTCTTAACTTCTTTCTTTACATTTTTCTTTTTGCATATTTTTTCCATTCATTCACTCATTTTTACACTCTTTTTTAAAATCTCTTTCTCATAGTTTCTTTCTTTCTCATCTTCTCTTTATTCTGTCTTCCTTTCTTTGCTTATTTTTATCATTTATTTTCTTTGAATTTCACTTTTTCTTTTAAAATCTTTATCTTTCTTTCTTTCTTTCTTTCTTTCTTTCTTTCTTTCTTTCTTCTCAAAACTCTTTATTAACCAACTATATCCCTCCATTTTATTTTCTAAACTTTTCTCGCGTTTTTTAAAAAATCTTTATCCTTCTTTCTTTCTTTCTTTCTTTCTTTCTTTCTTTTCAAAACTCTTTATTAACCGACACTCTCCCTCCGTTTCCTTTGCCTTTTCTTTCTGCCCTTCTCCGTGTTCTCTCTTCCTTTCATTTTTTCTCCTTCTCTTCATTCACTCCCATTTCTCATTTTTGTTGAAAACTTCCTTTGCATTCTCATCTGTTTCTCCCTTTCTTATTTATTTATTTATTCATTTATTTATTTCACTTATCCACCGTTGTTTTTTTTTTGTTTTTTGTTGTTTTTTTTTCTTTTAGCCACTCTGAATTTCTTCCGTCGATTTTCTTTCCCTTCTTTTCCTTTTTCCCTTTTTCCTTCTTTTGATCATTTCCTTCTTGCTTATCGTCTTCTTCAATCTCCATCGGACTTTTACGAAGCAATTACAAATTACTGGATGGCTGCCGAAGTAACTCATGTTTAACGCAATGTTTGCAATCATTACAGAAAAAGAAAAAAATCTAACAAATTGTTTTTCTTTCGGGCCGCGACAGTTTTTCTTATTTCTCGTGTCGTTCTCGACAGCCAGGAAAGCCACCCCCACGTCTCACCGCGTACAACAACCCGTTTGTTTTACCCTTGTTCACCGTGTTCCTTATTCGTCACCCTCAAACAGATCTACAAGAACTCTTCATGTGTAAAATTGGTCTTGGACTTAAGTAAACGGATGGCTATATTAAAAGTACACAGATAAGTGACCGAATAAAAACATATGTCTATCTATTTCAGTCTAGAGAAATAGGTAGGTTCAAGCTAATAGATAGATAGATACCAAATGGCAGAGTATATATATATATATATATATATGAAACTCTGGCATAGCACACACACACACACACACACACACACACACACACACATATATATATATATATATGAAACTCTGGCATTTGGTATCTATCTCTCTATAGATAGATACTAATAGCATATATATATGTATATATATATATATATATATATATATATATATATATATTTAAACTTTGCCATTTCCTATCTATCTATCTGTATATATATATATATAAATATATATATATATATATATACATACATGTGTGTGTGTGTTTGTATGTGTGTGTGTGTGAGAGAGAGAGAGAGAGAGGGAGAGAGAGAGAGAGAGAGAGCAACGGGGAAGAGAGAGATAGTTTGGGACAAACAGATAGTAAGATTGATAGATATAAACAAAATTAGATAGATAGATAGATAGAAAAAAGACAATATTTATATATGTGTGTGTGTGTAAGAGAGAGAGAGAGTTTGTGTGTGTGCATGAGAGAGAGAGAGAGAGAGAGAGAGAGAGTTTGTATGTGTGTGTGTGTGTGTGTGTGCGTGCGCGCGTGTTTTGAAAGATAGAGAGAAGGAGAGATATATATATAAACAATTCGAAACAAATAATTAGATATAAACAAACTGAGATAGATAGATAGATAGATAGATAGAATGTGGTTTGGTTTGTTTTAATTTCTTTGTTGACGGCATATCAAATCTTCGAGGGTTATTTCATGACTAAGCTGTCCTTGTCGAATAGTTATGGTAACTATTTTACTCATAGTTGGGAATAAAGGGTTCATGCCTTTTTCAAGAGTCTTCTTTCGAAAGTAAACGCTGTAGTGCAACTGGAGTTCGAACTCACTTACTACGATTTCAAAGTTCAGCACATAAACCACCTTGCCATAGGGACCCAACCTCCTTATGGAGATGTGAGTTTTCCTCTCTTAATTGTAATTCTTACCATAAATCAGACATGGTCAAACTGCAGCCCATAATTCTTTCTGAATAGCCTGCCAAACACTTTAATTTTTATAGAAAAAACGAACCTTTCCCTTATTTCTAAGCCAGATGCTTACGTGTATGGTCTTCCATTGTGAAAATGGTTGATCTTATTTATTTTAATGACTCATCCAACTTTGATAGTTATTTGATACCAAATCTTATTCACCATTTTTAAAGGAATAGTTTTTAAACGAACCAAAACACATTTGATATTATAAAGTAACCCTATCTATATTTACCCAACCCCTCCGCTCGGGCAGGATATGACTCAAGGTCAATTTTTAAGCGGAGTTTAACAAGTTTGAATTCAGAGTTTTCCTTCTCCTAGACTAGTTGCCTCACCATGGCTGAAGAACCTAGTCTGCCCTACTATTTACCCATAGCTGGAGGGAGAATAATTGGATTCATACCTTTCCCAAGGGTATTAGTGCTATGTGAAATGCAATTAATGTCGTCCAAGATTTGAACTCGTGTTGCCGTGTCGATTTCCTACGTCGATAACCATTACACCACAGGCACGTCCACATAAAGTAACTCTATCTATTGTTTGCACACAGTTAAATGGTTTCAGTTATAGTAGATGATTAAACAGCTCTAACTGGCCGATAGATGGGACTTTAACAGGTACTAAGACTCCAGTTCACAGTGGACCTTGTAGTAATGGCAATAAATGGATACTCCCAATTTTCCAAAGCTTCGAAAATGGAGCCTCACTAACAAACAGTTTCGTGTTATATCCAGGATATCCGTTGCGGTGATGGGGTCTTACCCCTCAGCAGAGATGTAGTCTGCGTATTCCAAAGTCCCACCTGACTGTGCTAGAGAATGATTGAGGTAAGTTCAATTTAAAATTATCTTGATCTTTTAGTAGTGTGGTCTGCCTGGTGGTAAGCCATGTCTCATGCGATCTGCTTCACGAAATAGGTTGTCCGTGTTTATCATAAACCTTAAAAACGGATAATATAAACATGTTTTTAAGTAAATATGTTTGTTTATTTTGTGTTGATTCGTATTAAATTTCAAAGTGTATTATTTCTAATATATTAGAAGTAATACTCTTTTCGAATATATATAAAATCGGTTTCCTCTCACTTCATTAATTTAAGGGTAAATAACTGGTTATACTAGGTTCTTTAGCTTTGGTAGGGAAATTGATCTGTAAGAAATTAAACTCCATGGACAAGATGTCTTACAGAAGTGGTCTGTTAGGAATTAAACGTTGAACTTAAAAAACGCGCATGAGAAAAATCGCTGGACTGCATATATATATGTGTGTGTGTGTGTGTTCTGAAAGTATATAGACTGAAGCTTTAAATTTCATGATTTTAAATTTAGATGAAAGACTGTTGTACATCTGAGCCACTTATACATAAAGTTAATAATGTCAAGATCTCACCAAGACGCGTCAATTTGAAAAAAATTGTGAAGTCAGTCTCAAAAATTATTCTGCAACAATTTTCTTTACTGAAACTAAGAATTGTTCAAGTGCAACACTCCATACACATAAGACTTTAATCCGTGTAACGTTTTTCTTTTGTCCTAAATGGAAATAAACTTTAAAAACGTTTAAAATCTCGGTCTGCAGTAGGCCTTTGGCAAAACTTTCAGTTTCACGGCATGATTCGTTCTTAAAATTCATTCATTTCGCGACTCTTACTACATTCTTCTTAACTGTTGTGTGGGGCTTACAATTGGTGTTTACCAATTAACGATAATTAAAAACAATTACTGTCTACAAATTAATTTTAATTAAAACAATTACTTTCGACAAATTTATTTTGATTAAGACAATTACTGTCTCTATAATCATCACACGATCGATTTATATCGTAAAGCTAATAGTTATGCAAAAGGATTTGTGACAACTAAGAGTTTATTTTCAAAGTTTTTAAAAAGTGATTTGAATCATCGCACTGCAGTATATATATATATATATATATGCAGTAACATATCACATTCAACAATTTTTGGTCACAATCTTTATATATATATATATATATATATATATATATATATATATATATATATATATCGGATGAACAATATAAGACAAGTATGAATATTTCTCATGTGTAATTTCATCGTCTTTTTTTTTTTTTTGTTATCAACTAGTTTTGACCTATAGGTCATTTATCTTGCGAAAAGATTCTGTGAAAACTTCATAAATAGTTTTTAAAAGAGTTGAAGATGTGGTTAATAGAAGCGATGAAAAGTGAACTGGTAACGTAACATATTTAGTCGTTTTATGAAAATAATTTCCTGATCTATGGGTACCCGACTGTGTGCATGTGGTTTGGGTGCTTGTGTGTGTGTGTGTGTGTGTGTGTGTGTGTGAAGAGAGAGAGAGAGAGAGAGAGAGAGAGAGAGAGAGAGAGAGAGAGAGAGAGAGAGAAACAGTTTTATATGTATGTGATTGCATTTAGTCGGATGAAGACCTGCCCTACGTTAAAATGCTGACATATGTTTTTATGATATTTCATAAATTGAAAAAAGAAAAAAGAAAAAAGAAAAAAAAAACCCCTAATGATGCCAATTGGCAGTGAACCTTATTTTCCCTTTGCAATAAAAATCATTTCGCTGCACAATATGTTGCATATCTAAATTGTCGAATAATTTTCGAGAAATGTTGAATCTGGCAAACTCATTAAAAAGCTTTTACATGACATCAGCAGCGGAAATAGATTTAAATGAAAGTCCGCACATGCGCATTAACGACCATCATTAAGAATAAAAAAGTGCAGGAACGCGGAAGGTTATGGAATGATGGTAGGAATAAAATGTCTTTTTCAGGTTTTATCTAATGACTGAAAAAAAAGGGACAAGAAAGGAAGGTTGAGTCACACATTAGGGGAAATGTCAGGGCTTTAACAAACTAAGGTCTCCTACCCCATCCCTCTCCGAATAACATAGCTTTCGATTGTAAGATCACAACACCCACAACGCTAAACGAACTCCCTAAACATGCGTCGTTTTTTGTTCTGCAGACAGTTTGGTCATCCCCAACCCAGTTTGACATTTATTCGTTTTGGGAGTGAAAGAAGTTATCTGTTGATCTTCCGTCTTTATCATCATTCGTACTTTTAAAAGGAATTGGTCCCGAGATAAATGTGGTGACGTATGTACTGGCGATAATGGAATCTGATCTACTTATACTGACATAGCAGTTTTTCATTCATCTGATATCTTATTTCAATAAAAATAAAGGTATTTTAATTTAAAATTAGAATTGAACAAAAGTTAGATATGAATTTAATTCCAGTCAAATATTCATAGATATTTAAACCAACCCAATGTTTATACGTGCAATTGTAAAACAAAATTGGAAGTGAATGGAACTGGGGTGCGATTAGATAAGTTATTAAAAAGCCTCTGGAAGAAGGATAAATTCACAAAGTTCAACATCTCGTCCAGTAGGCTTGGTGTAACAAGGTTTGAATAATCTAGCATCCACGAACCGAGAACAACAGTTCACTTGAAATTACTTCGGTCACCAAACTTGATCAGCCATCTAAGTGGTCACTGGGGTTGATTGATCTGTGAATCTCCCCAAAAAATAAATGAGTTTCTCGATTCGTATTCTTTTTGGTGCCCGGGGTACGAGGAGACAAGGGTTTTCGTCAACGAAGAGTGAGTGAACCTTTCAAAGATATAGGAAAAATTGATTTTAACCTGAGCGAAGAAACTACTCCACACTTTGCGTCAGTTATCAATCTACCTGCTTCAACAGTTTCAAAAGTTCAGCGGAGAGAATAAAACAACTGAGGTCCTAACGCTTGAAACGAATTGTATTTTTGTGTTTCTTCTTTCTCACCCAACGATAATCTATCACTGATATAACAGTCGTTGGTGACTATGCTACTATGGCAGCAGACGGGGAGGGATTATGCTAATTTTGATGTTGGTTGAGTAAGTGTATGTGTATGTTAGAAGATCGTAAATATTCTGATAGCATTTCTAAAGTCATCAGTTATCTTGTGATGTTATTTACACTCATACAAATTCACTGCCTGCAACACTCAGCAGGTGTACAGGCCAGTATTAACACCCAAATAAGATACGCAGTTTGTTAATATGGCGTTTAAGTACTGTTGACACAACCTTAAAACACAGCTAAGTCTGTTGGAGCTGCAGAATCTGCAGACTGTATATCAGCAGAGAACTAAGACCCCGCCCAACAAGTGTCCCCGATATGACACTAAACGTGTGATAGTAACTTTTCAGTTCGGAAGCTTTCAGAAATGTAGCGTACTCCCAGGTTCTCTGTCACCCAAATTGGTAGTACTTGATAGGGTTCTATCAAAGAGTCAAATAGAACTGTTCAATCATTTAATAAGATTTATTATTACTTTGAAACCATACAACAGAGGGCAAATCATTTATATTACGTAGAAATAGTTGATAATTAATCATCCAGTCGTCAAGGGTCATAGAATATGTCGACTGCATCTATTCTGAGGGGTAAGATCCACTTTTCTACTTGGGCATACCATTAAACTACATTTGGTGGGGAGGCTTCAATCTAAGAGTCTGGGGAATGTGGAATAGTCCTTCATTATATTACTTTTAAGTTCCCTCTGACCTGGAGTATGTCTGCCTGTTAAAGTCTTATCTATGGGTCAAAGAGAAATATGTAATCATTTTCTAAACTTGAAACCATTTAACTCTGTGCAAACAAATGACTGATATTAAATTGAATTATTAACGTTACATAGCCAGTATGAAACCATGATGATTATCTAATGCTTATATATATATATATATATATATGTACGTATGTATAATTTGCAAGCAATTAGTTTGTAGGTAACTTTATTTTAAACGAATTAGTACTTTTTTTGCATACAGTTAGTTAGTTTCAAGTATTGCAATTCAACATCAGTAATTCTATTTATCAAGTATTTCCATGTAATTTGATGTTAATAATTTGTATGCACTCCTGTAAATGGTTCAGGTATTGATCTCAAATAGAATTTTTTCTATTAAATATTAATCATTTGTTTGTACGCAATTAAACGTGTTCGTGCCTGATAGATTTGAAATAAGAAAGAAAACCAAAGATAAGCTAAAAGGCAGGTAGAAAGAAAAGGAAAAATGAAAAACGACAGAGGAAAGATAAGAGAATATCTTTTTAATGTGAGTCACCTTGCTGTTTTTCGTTCGGTTCAGTCTGATTTCGAGCCTCATTGTCCGTGAGTGTTTGGAATTTTGTGTGGAAATACGGTTATAAAGTTGGATGCCCTGCTGTTCCGCGAGAAGTAGTCCCGACTTTGGAAAATACCCCATAGAAATTGGCCAAGACGATGGCTTTTCGCAAGGTTTTGGCTGCCTGGGTTTTCTTGAGTTCCAACGTAGTAAAAAGAGAAAAGGCAGTGAAACCTGTTCCGCTTGTTTTAAAGTCATGGATCTTTTGTGTGGGTGATTTTTTTCGGTCCAGATTGATATCTTGGATTTGTGCGTTGGCAGTGAAGTGAACAAATGGATTTAGGAAAGAGGAGACGTCGGTACCTGTGGTAAAAGGTCCCAGAATATCTCACGGAGTAGGTGAGTGGATTGCAGGTTCTTATAGTGTTCTCCTCGGAAAAAGAAAAGGGAAAATAAGATCATTTTAGATACGGGCTATTCTTTATTTCATAGAGGAACTTTTAATTATGAAATTACGGCGCGAACATATGCGGGCTTGAGGGAACGAAAAAGGTGAAGGGAGAAGGAAAGAGAAGAAGAAGAAAAAAAGGAGAGAAAAGAAGTAATTTACCATGAAAATGAAATTAAAAAAAAACAGGAATGATAATTTGCGAAGTAAGAAAAACTATAGTTCAAATAAAGAAAACAATTTTGTTAAGGCAAAAGAGAAAAAGAAAGAAACAAGACGAAGAAAATGAACTGACTTTAGCCCAAAAAGAAAAATAAAGAAAGGAGAGAAGGAATGAAACAAGCATAGAAAAAACGAACATTAACGAAGGATAAACAATTTAACGAGCTGCGTATCTTTTTGTGTTTTTTTTTTTTTTTCTTTTTTTCTTTTGCTTGTATTTTGTTGTTGCTGTATTATTTTGAATGTATTCTTTTGGTCGTCGCGGAAAGAGAGAAGATAAGGGCATGGATATTAGAAATATAGATAAAGGTCACTTAACATCATTAAAGGGTTTTGAGAATTTTTTCAAAGAAAACTTTCTGAATTATAATGGGAGTAATGTAAAATAATTTGAAATTTTTGTTGATTCTTTTAGTAAAAAATTATTTTCTAGCTGAACTTGGAGTTCAAAGTTGAGAGGTTTTTGATTCATAAAGGTCAAAGCGAATAAACCATTTTTTTGCGAAGACATGTGACAAAAGTTTTAAGATGACATGCGATAGTGGCATTGGTTATGGAATAGTTTGAGGAATATATATAAAAAAAAGGGATTCGTATTAGTTGGGGAAATCAGAGAAAAAGTAGCAGAAGAAGCAGTGATGCGACAGACGAGGCTTCAAAGGAGGTGGCGGCCGGATCACCAGAGAAGAAATGATTGGGTCTGTGGCTGTCCTTTTCGCCTCGCACTGTTTGTTCTCTCAGTCTATCTGAATCAATTGACGCATTTCCTAATCGATCTCTTTCTTTTTGGCGGTTACTGTAAAAAAGCGGTAACAACAAACTTTCCTATGTAGCAAGACAATAGACAGTGTTTTGTGTTCGTCTCCTCATATCACTGTGAAGTTATCACGGGGTCCGATTGAAACTTAAGGCAGTGCTACAACCATAGTCTATTCGGGGCCATAGTGTTACATTTCAAGTTTAATTTAATACCAATGATTCTATTTAGTATTAATCATTTCTTTGTGCACAGTTAAATGGTTCAGGTATTTTTATCTTACAGTAATATTTCTATTTGATATTAATCATTTGTTTGTATATAATTAAATGGTTTCAAGTATTTCTGTTTAGCACTAATAATTCTATTTATTATCAATTATTTATTTGCACACAAGTAAGTGGTTCTAATTATCTAGCATTAGCAATTGTATTTATCAATTATTCCCATTTAATACGTACAATTTGCAAACAAATTTATGGTTTCAAATAGCCATTACTACTACTGGCCAATCTTTAAAATTTTTTCCAAAGGTCAAAGATTTATCAAGAGATATGTAATCGCCATTTTAAGCTAAATTGAAAAATGCCGTTCATTGTGTAAGCTCAGGTCTGATTTTTATGCAGTGCTTCAATACTTCACAACAAGATAAACACAGTAACACTACTTATTCAAAAGCCTGTGGGCTCTACTTGTCATAGCTGATCCTGGTACTTCATGTTTAGTATAGCATATAACTTTGTGTGTTTACCTAACTACAGTGTACCATCCGATTTGCTAAGACCCACATACCTAGAAAAGGCGGGGGTTAACCTTCAGCTTAAATTGATTTTAATGTATTGTGTCGAGTGTCAGCACCGAGCTAAGTGCTGATTTTTTTTTCTCTTTTCAGCACGACATTTGTATTCGTGCAAGAACGGGTCGCAAGAGTGAGAATAATTCGGACAGATTCCGTTATATCTGCGATAATGTGGTTCTTCCTCAGCGTCAAGTAAAAATCGCTTTGTGAAGAAGGCATATCGCGTTTACTTTGGAGTCAAACTAGGGGATCAGGATAAGCTATTTGCACCCCATGTTTGCTGTAAAACAACTGTGGAGAACTTGAGGGATTGGAGGAAGAGTATTTCATTTGTCATTCTAATGGTCAGGAGGGAAGGAGAGGATCTCATTATGAACTGCTTAAAAGGAATAAATCGCAAGAACAAGTACCATGTCCAATATCCCGATACTCCTTCAGCCACAAGACCAATCTCTCAAAGCCCAGACCTTCCTGTTCCTGAGCAAGATGGTAACATGGAATATAGGTCTGATTCCAAACATAGTGATATGACTGGTGTAGCTGGGAATGATGCATACAAACCAGAAGAGGACGACCAGCCAGTACCCTTAACACAGGCAGAACTTAACGACCTAACACGAGACCAGAAACTTTCAAAGGAATCTGCTCAGCTACTGGGTTCATGAGTCAAAGAGAAACATCTGTTGGCATCAGTGCTGTGAGAGAGAATTAAGACAGTTTTTCACGTTCCAGAATAAGTCATCATTGGTTTATTGCAATAATATTGCTGGATTGATCAGATCTATGGGCTTAGAGTATGATGCTACCGAATAGAGACTTTTTATTGACTCATCCAAGAGAAGTCTCTAAACAGTTCTTCTGCATAATGGAAATAGTCATTCATTTATCCTCATTGGGAATTCAGTACAAACGAAAGAAACTCACAATAGCATTGATCATTTGCTGTTTGCTTTTAACTATCAGGAGCACAAATGGTTTATCTGTGGAGATCCTAAGGTAGCCGGACTGGTCCTAGGGCTCCAAGGTGCGGACACAAAGTATCCTTGTTTTTTGTGTCTCTGGAACTACCAGACTGACCAGCAACATTATGTCAGACTAGAGTAGTCGTTAAGAAAGAGTTAAAACTTGGCTTGCATATTATTGAGTCTCACCCTCTCGTTGAACTGAACAAAATACTGTTTCCACCCTTAAATATCAAGTTAGGAGTAATGGAAATTTACTAAGCTTTTTTGCTTAGATGTGGCACAAGGCCATATGAAAGGGGCACCCAATGAGACTCGAACTCACTCGTGTAGGTTTGCTAGCCGAGCTTGCTAACCATTACACCACCAGAGGCACCTCAAGTTAGGAGTAATGATGAACTTTTTAAATGCAATGGACAGGGAAGGCAGTGGGTTTGCTTTCTACCAGAAGTTTCTACTGATAAGTATGAAGAAACTCAAGGCCATTACATTTGACGGCCCTCAAATAAAAGAACTCATGAAGAGCCTAATGTTTGACGAAGCTGAACTGTCCGTCTGGCAGTCACTGAAGTCAGCAGTTACAAATTTCCTAGGAAACCACCGGAGTGCGGAATATAAGGAAATTTAAAAGTTACTGAAGAGTTTCCGTCAACTCAGGGCATGAATGTCAATCAAACTGCACTTTCTGCAGTCACACTTGAATTATTTTCCAAAGAACTGTGGAGATTTGAGTAAAAAGCAGGGTGAACGCTTTCACCAAGACATTTGCATTATGGAAGAGCGCTACCAAAGCCGGTGGGATGGAAACTTCCTCTCAGGCTATTGCTGCTGATGCTTGAAACAGGATGCAATGGCTACTGAGCACGGGTTTTTTTTTCCTGAAATGACCTTTCATCCATGCATAGCTTCTTTTGTGTATTTTTCAGTTTACTCTGGCACAGTATCAGCTTTCTGCGAATATATCAACCCTAAATTTAGTATTATTTGCTTAATTCAACAAGAAAATAAAAAGTTATAATACTGTTTTACAGATTTCAAGTCAGAGCTTGTATCTTTCAAAAAATTGATCTGATAAGAAAAAATGTATATGATTTTTGGATTTGGCCTAAAAAAAACTGCCTTAAAATCAGCTATTATATATTCGATGCTAAAAACATCGTAAGTAATAATGTTAAAAAATTATCCGTAGCAAAATATTAAATAAATCTATGGGACCCTAACAATACTCCCAATCTTGGTCAATAAAAGAGAATGCTCCATTCCCCAAACTCCAAAAGATGATGAAAATCACTAGATTCAGTTTAACGTCATAACCAAATCTATGGGACCCTAACAATACTCCCAATCTTGGTCAATAAAAGAGAATGCTCCATTCCCCAAACTCCAAAAGATGATGAAAATCACTAGATTCAGTTTAACGTCATAACCAAATCTATGGGACCCTAACAATACTCCCAATCTTGGTCAATAAAAGAGAATGCTCCATTCCCCAAACTCCAAAAGATGATGAAAATCACTAGATTCAGTTTAACGTCATAACCAAATCTATGGGACCCTAACAATACTCCCAATCTTGGTCAATAAAAGAGAATGCTCCATTCCCCAAACTCCAAAAGATGATGAAAATCACTAGATTCAGTTTAACGTCATAACCAAGACACTCGCCATCAGATAGAAGTTGTTAAGTGAGTATTTATAATTGTAAGTAATTTATTGCTAAATAGGAAATTAATTGAAACCATATAATTAACAATTGATTATTTGTATTTGACAGGAATAATTAAAATTATATGATTGTTTTTATGTAATATAATGGCTGAGGGATTTCGGTTCATGCCTTTGAGTTTAGTTAGGCTGAAAACCTTTCGGCTCAGCACATGGGTTACTTAGGTACAACATTGATGCAGGTGTTAACACGCTCGGCGCGGGGTGGACGTGTCACTCAGAGATGTCACAATAAGCCGAGATGGGAAACAGGGTTACAAAGTGCGGGTGACGTCACGCACCGGAAGAGTGCGGAGGATTTTGTGGATTTCGAAGAAAGTTAGGAGAGTTGAAGCTAGACGCCGAACGAGACGGTTGGCTTCCGCTGGCTCGCCGAGGCCAGACGCATTTGCACGCTACGGGCGCCGCGCGAGATAGGGGCCGGATGAAAAAGACAGCATAGAAAGATTGTATATCTCTCCTTATGTCGAAGAAACTTTAAACTCAAAGGTAATAAAAGGTTCTATCTGAACTGAGAAGTCGTTACGTGTTTTTCGAATTTCGAGATTCCTATATTCTGTGTTATGTATACATGTAATGAACGTCCCATTTACATTTCACACATAGCCGTATCTGGCTATGGTACATTTAAATCATTTGTATTAATAGTAGTTTTTTTTTTATATATTTACAAAGAATTGTTATGATTAATTGCCGGGGGAGAGGAGTCTCCATGGTGTTGTGGCTGTGACATCTTAATAAGCGAGTGTATGCTCCAATAATACGATAACGCTGACTTTCTAACAAATACACTCGTGAAAGGAATGAGCTCCCAACTCTTATCCCATCATCTATGAATTAAATAGTCCCTCTACAGCTCATCTAAAAGTATGGATTTGGCATTAAATAACCCACGAAAATTGATACTAACGAAACCAAACCAAGTGAAACCAAACCGAACCACTGATTACCTGAAATCCTTTAACTGCTTGCAAAAAGAACTGACTTCTAGTCCAATATTCTATGACCAAGATAAATGCACAATGTATTCATGTAGGGTTTGATACACCGCTTATTTTAGAACTTTTGTTTTTATTGGAATTTATACGCAATCTGCTTTATTTCTTTTATGCAGTTACCTATCCCCTCCACCATAGGCAGGATGTGACAGCAGATCAATTTTAAGCGAAGAAAAGCTGATTTGAATTCAGAGTTTTACTTCTCCGAGATTAGTTGCTCTATCAAGGCAAAAGAACTCAGTCTTCCCTACTGTTTATCCATAACTTGACAGGGAAAACAGATGGATTCATGCCTTTTTCAAGAGTATTAACGAGAATTGAAATGCATCAACCTTGTCCAGGATTTGAACTCGGGTCACCGATTCCATTTCCTGCTGCGACAATCGTTACACTAAGCTATATTGTCAGCATGTTTCATTTTGTGTTAAGAGAAATATTCAGAAAGATGCCATTTTATTGATCGTCAGTGAATTCATTGCTGTACATTTCATTCTTTTGTGCTTTTCGTGTCTTAATTGTAACAACTTTAATTGTAACAACTTTAATTGTAACAACTTTAATTTCTTTGATGAAGTAAATTAATTCATCATAAATTTATTATAAATTATTATTTTGTCTTATTCATTTTTTTAAAAATTAAATCCACCTCATTTTTTTTCATTCTTGAATTTAAACAGCTAATTTTTAAAAAATTAAAATAGTTCCTGAACGTTTTTATCAAAATTAAAATGAATTAGTTTCAGGTCAATAAAAAAAAACATTTCTGTCATTGCAAAGGCAGTATATTCAATTGATGTTAGTACAACTTCCCTTGCGGCCATCTTTTTCTCTTTTTTTAACAAAAAAGTAACTTATTAAAACATTCATTATCCCTGTTTGCACTTGTATTTTCATTATCGGCTGCTACTTCATTATTTCTGTTTGTTGTAGTTAGCATTGTGTAGCGCAATTGACAGAATTGACTCGGTGTTAGAAAGATTATATAGCGACAATCTTCCCAGTGGGAAGCCCTTCTGAAGTAAATTTTGGAATAATAACATTTGGCCCACTAAATTGACATAATTCAGTTGGCTTAACCAATTCACGTTCTAATAATCTCAAGCTTTAACAGTATTTATAGAAAAACCTCAAATGTTTTATGTGTAAATCTTGAATGACTTTTCTTTTCCTGTGAATGGCATTTTTATCACTGAAAAGAAAAAAAAATCAACAAGGGATTTTGAGCTGTTTCTCTTTTGAAAGAGAATTGGTTAAATTATCAGAATACGAAATAATCATTTTTCTGAAACCCATATATATATATATATATATATATATATATATATATATATATATATATATATATATATATATATATATATATATTTCATTGAACATAATAGACATTTCTGTCAACATATTTTTTTGTTAATCCTTTTAAATTGCCGTATTGATCTTATGATATTCGGCAGGAATTGGTTGATAAATCTTCCATAATTCTTTATTTCCCAAGTAATTTCTGCCCAATTTTGGGCCATCATCAGGGGAGGCTGTATTACAAAATAGTAATGTACATACAAAAGTTACATCACTTTTTTTTTCTTTAGCTTTCTTCCCAGTTTCTTTACGTGAGGTTTCAACTAATCGTCAAATTACCCAA
Organism: Sepioteuthis lessoniana; assembly: GCA_963585895.1. Classification (NCBI taxonomy): domain Eukaryota; kingdom Metazoa; phylum Mollusca; class Cephalopoda; order Myopsida; family Loliginidae; genus Sepioteuthis; species Sepioteuthis lessoniana. Next base: position 73,563,952 of record OY757936.1, on the reverse strand, counting down.
GGTTCTGCTCTTAAGAGTTTTCAATTATATCGATTGATCGTCTTCTGAGGAATTTTTTTGCGTCGTAGGCATTCTTTGTTTTCGTTTTGTTTAAGTGCGGTATTTATTTTGTTATAAGTCGTTTTTATATAATTGATGGGATCGCTTTTGTTAACACGTTAGTTGAAGATATTTAATGTTAGCGCCAGTGTTGATTGTTATTTTATTTATGCTTAATTGGGTTTTTTTATGAATGGTTGTTTATTTTTTATTCTTGGTTGTTTGTTTTTGATAGATGGTTGTTTGTTTTTGATAGATGGTTGTTTATTTTAGATTGATGGTGGTTTATTTTTTGATAGATGGTTGTTTATTTTTGGTTAATGGTTGTTTTTTTTTAAATATAAATGGTTGTTTATTTTTGATAGATGGTTGCTTATATTTGATAAATGATTGTTTTTTTTATTGTTGCTTGCTTATTTTTGATTGATGGTTGTTTATTTTTTTTTAATAGATGGTCGTTTGTTTTTAATTGATGGTTGTTAGTTTTTGATAGATGGTTGTTTATCTTTTGATAAATGATTGTTAATTTTTTTTATAAATGATTGTTTATTTTTTATAGATGGCTGCTTATTTTTGATTGTTGATTGTTTGTTTTTGATAGATGGTTGTTTATTTTTGATAGATGGCTGTTTAGTTTTGATAGATGGTTGTTTGGTTTTGATAGATGCCTGTTTATTTTTGAGAGATGGTTTTTTTCGATAGATAGTTGTTTATTTTTTTATTGTTGGTTGTTTATTTTTTTTAAAGATGATTGTTTGTTTTAGATAGATGACTTTATTTTTATAGATGGTTGTTTTTTTTTTTTGTTTTTTTTTATAGATGGTTGTTTATTTTTGATAGATGGTTGTTTATTTTTGATAGATGGTTGGTTTTTTTTGTTTTTTTTAAATAGATGGTTGTTTATTTTTGATAGATGGTTGTTTATTTTTGATAGATGGTTGTTTGTTTTTGATAGATGGTTGTTTGTTTTTGATTGATGTTTTTTTTAATTTTTGATAAATGTTTTTTTTTAATAAATGGTTGTTTATTTTTGATAGATGGTTGTTTATTTTTTATAGATGTTTATTTTTTGTTTTTTTTATAAATGGTTTTTACTTTTGATAGATGGTTGTTTATTTTTGATAAATGTCTTTTTATTTTTTAAACTGATAGCGTCAAAAATTTTGCCAGCATTTTTTAATATATAATTTTCCTGTTATAAGAGTGGATTTTTCTTTTGTATTTCAGAAATGTGAATTTATTTGAGTTATTATTGTATGTCGTTGCTCCATGTTATTTCTTGGCCCTTGTATCAGTGGGGGTGGTGTGTGAGACAAGAGAGAGAGAGAGAGAGAGAGAGAGAGAGAGAGAGAGAGAGAGAGAGAGAGCTGTTTGATTAAAAGAGAAAATGGTGCTTATATATATATATATATATATATATATATGTGTGTGTGTGTGTGTGTTATTATTGTATGTCGTTGCTCCATGTTATTTCTTGGCCCTTGTATCATATATATATATATATATATATATATATATATATGTGTGTGTGTGTGTGTGTGTGTGTGTTATTATTGTATGTCGTTGCTCCATGTTATTTCTTGGCCCTTGTATCATATATATATATATATATATATATGTGTGTGTGTGTGTGTGTGTGTTGAATCATTTCGATACTACTATCCGATAATTTGTTTCAGAAATAAGCTTTAAAAAATGAAAAGAGATTTGTTGAAATTAATCATTATATGAATGCATTCTTAATTTCAATGTTCTATTTTTTATTTTTCATTCATATTGTTTTACAAGGCACGTATATATATATATATATATATATATATATATATATATATATATATGTGTGTGTGTGTGTGAGTGTGTGTGTGTGTGTGTGTGTGTGTATGTGTGTTTGCTTATATCTAACGTGCATGTTTGTGTATGTGCACGCGTAAGTGCATATGAGCGTGCGCGTTTGTGTTCGTGAGCGAAGAAAACGACACAGAACCGTTTTTAAATAAGTTTGATCAATCTGCTATTAATTCTGACCGGATTAAGTCAACGGCCATGATGGAAATGTATTTATTTCAAGATTATACATATTTCAAAGTTCAAGTTTAGAAATATCAAAGTTCAAGTTTAGGAATATCAAACGTTTTTAATGATATTTCATTTGATTACGGGAATATTTATTTAAATTCTTTTCAAATTTGAAAATCTTAAGATTTTTTTTAGATTATGTGTTAAGTAGTATATACCAGAGAGTCAGCTGAAAAATACATTGGCTGACCAAGATACTCGCATGAAATGTGACTCAATGAGATTATTTTTCAACATTTTTGCCGTCCATACATCAGTGCTGCTGTGCTTGGATCCCATTGGTCTAAAAAGTCATCAACATCAGATATGACGGTATCATATGTACTTTTCAGCCTATGAAAATTTCAGCCTTCCTTGTGTTGCTATGTGTGTGCTGGTGTGTGCGTATGTGTGTGTATATACCAAAAGTATGAGATGCAAAAAAAATTGATTAATAAAAATTCATTATCTTTTATCATATTTACTGACCCCTCCGCTCAGGCAGGATATGACTCAAGGTCAGTTTTTAAGCGGAGTTTAACAGGTTTGAATTCAAAGTTTTCCTTCTCCTAGACTTGTTGTCTCACCAAGGCTGAAGAACCTAATCTGCCCTACTATTTACCCATAGCTGGAGGGGGAATAATTGGATTCATACCTTTTTCAAGGGTATTAGTGCTATTTGAAATGCAATCAGTCTCGTCCAGGATTTTGAACTCGTGTCGTCGTGTCCATTTCCCTACGACGATAACCGTTACACTACGGGCACCTCCATTCATTATCTTTTATAGACAGTTTTTTGTTTGTTTGTTTGTTTGTTTGTTTTTTATTTTTAACAACATCTTCAAGAAGAAAGTATTACTTGGGAATTTTAAACAGCATCACGTTGCATGATAAAAGTCAGCTCTCATTAACACATGAACGCCAATCTCCTGGCATTCACGAGTCTATCAGTCTTGAAATCCCTTAGTTTTGAAATAAGCATCTTCTGATGATTACCTGAGGCCGAAACAGGTCGGAATTAACAAATAAAAATTACTAACGTTTATGTGTCTATTCTTTTATTTATACTGTCTCCCTCCCTCCCTACCTTTCCTTCACTCTCTCTCTATCTCTCTCTCTCTCTCTCTCTCTATATATATATATATATATATATATATACCCTTGGCAAAGATATGCATTCCACTATTCTCCTTCCAACTATGGGTAAATAGTAGGGTTTACTGGCTACTTTAACCTTGGTAGCGCAACTATTCCAGCCGAAGGAAAAATCTGAATTCAAACCTGTTAAACCCGGCTTAAAATTGACCTTGTGTCACATCCTGCTTGTGCTGAGGGTTGGGTAAATAAACACAGAGAGATATAGAGAAACATTTACAGAAAGAGATATGAAGAAAAGTGATAAGACAAATTGGAATATTTCTTTTGTGCTAATAGTTTTTTGATAGTTCGCAAATAGCTTCGACCTTGGCCAAGAGTAAATTTTTTTCAGAGAAAAGTGCTTTTAGAAAGTTTTTATAAATGGTGTTTAAAATAGATGAGATGCTATAAGAGAAGTGACAAAAAATCAAATGTTAACGTCGCATCTCCATTCGTTGATTGAAAATTACTTTTTGGTTTCCAAGTGTCTTCAACTGATTTCTGCTTTCGTAAAACACTTAGCGCTGAGCTCTTAATTTGGGAGACACTTGTTTAGCATAGGCAAGAGTGTTTAAAATATCAAATTAACTGTAACCACTTTGGTTATATATATATATATATATATATATATATATATATATATATATATATATGTTGTAGTTGGCTGACTGGAGTCGAGGGCGACCCAAAAGCTTCCTTTTCAATAGCTATTACACTGGGGTATAAGGGAGAGGGCTACTCATTACCCTGGACTGCACCACCTACCCTTGACCCGTACCTTATAATGCTGAGTGTTAAGTAAAGAGACATCAAGTACTATTTTTGAGTCTTTGGTATGACTCGATCAGGAATTGAACCCCGTCGTCCCGAGTATTGATAAACACTCTAACCATTATGTCGATTGTCTGGTATATATATATATATATATATGTGTGTGTGTGTGTGTGTGTGTGTGTGTGTGTGTGTGTGTGTGTGTGTTTTCATTCACCTGCTAATGTCAGTCTCATGACTATATGCTTCATCTGATTATTATTGTATTTTCTTCATAAAATATCTGAAACTTATAGTCATGTCATAAACCCAACTCTCACCTCTCCGGGGGGGGGGGTCACCTATTTTGGTCCCTACTAATCTGACATAACTTACTAACACGAAAAACGTCGACGTGCAGCTCATTTGGAACCCCGTCGTGATATCTCACACTCGACATAATTATCAGAATGGTAGGGCACTTATTCAAAAATGTCCGAATAGCACAGCCTCAGCCGTGGACCGTCCCGCTTGATATCCAAAAAGTGTTCTGATTTCTATAGGCCAAGGAAACGGGTGTTTCCCAAATCGATGAGCTGTGGTAATCTCCTCTGGTGACAAATGTTTCTTAACAGGATACGTCGATCCCTTCTCCAGAAGAACAATAATGTTAGTTTATGGAGATGCCCGTGGTGTAATGGTTATCGTCGTAGGAAATGGACACGGCGACACGAGTTCAAATCCTGGACGAGACTGATGGCATTTCACATAGCACTAATACCCTTGGGAAAGGTATGAATCCATTTATTCTCCCTCCAGATATGGGCAAATAGTGGGGCAAACTGAATTCTTCAGACTTTGTTGGGCAACTAGTCTAGGAGAAGGAAAACTCTGAATTCAAACCTGTTCAACTCCGCTTAAAAATTGACCTTGAGTCATATCCTGCCCGAGCGGAGGGGTTGGTAAATCTGATAATGCTTGTTGATTAAATATAAATAGTTTAATAACTGTGTATCAAGTGAAATACAATTATATGGCATCTACAGTTATACAAACATAATATAGCGTCAGGACTGACAATAGGAGTGTCGGTCTTAAGTTAGCTTTAGCAACTTAGTTGGAATGTTAGAGTCATTCACTGATGAGAGCGTAGGTATGTAAGTTAGATGGCCGATGCTTATAGGGAGTATATCTCGGCCGACAACGATCAGAGTTGTGCGTTTGCTCTATCTCTCTCAATACAAGTCGATCCGTTCTCTTCGCAGCCCAAACCTCATCTAATTTGTGACGGAAAACTCTCTCATATGTACCTCTCTTCAAAATCCAAATCTATTTCCACGCCGAAAATACATCCCGAATTCCCAATTGTGCAAGTCAAGTTTAAGAGTCATTTCCTCTCCACTTAATAACCCAAAACAACATTTCAGTATTATCAGCCCACAGCTGGTTGTCACTACTTGCCAACTTTGAAATCCACAACAAGGTTTGAACGCTTGTGATTCAGGGTCTCACCTGCTTTTCTTAATGATCAACATGTTCTCAGGGAAAACTATAAAAAATTGGATGTTTCATGTTAATCATTAATCAAGAAAATATGAAAAGAATTATAACTAGGATATTCTCAAAATCAAGTTAAACCTGTCATGTCACAAACATGGTCACAATGAGACTGACATAAGAAGGTGAGAAACATTTATTTATACAAAATTTTATCCTGTCCGACTGGTCAGTATTTGAGCACTTTCCGGATTTAAGAAAAGCGTTTTTATAATGTTTTTTGAGACTGGCTCATTGGTCTTGTGGGTAGAGTGTTCGCCAATTGTCTGGGTGACCTGAGTTCAGTCCCAGGTCTCGTCATACCAAAGACTTTAAAGATGGTACTTGATACCTCCTTGCTTAACACTCAGCAATATAAGGTACGTATCAAGGGTAAAGTGGAGCAATATAGGGAAAGGACTAGTGCCCTCCCCTACACCTCGGTGTTGTAGCTATTGAAAAGGGACCCTTCTGAATTTTCATGTTGTGTGCACAGGATTAATTGATTGATTGATCGATTGATTGATTGATTCTAACGACATGCCAACCCATCTAGGGCTATTCGATACCGATATGATAAGGAATCGCATTCATCGTACATTTACGTAGGTTTTTTTTTAAATTCCTTTATACACGGTTATATGGTATCAAGTATTCCTATTAAATACAAATAATTTGCACACAGTTCTATGATATCAAGTATTCCTATCTAATATAAATAATTTGTACAAACTTGTATAGTTTCCCGTAGATAAAAATAATCCGTAGTAAACAATTATACTTTCAATTAACTATTCTTAATACAAATAATTTCCAGGTATATGGTATTAAGTATTCCAATGAAATATGAATAATTTTTGTATAGATCCCATTGATTTAATGATGGGACCCTAACAGGTACTTCCACTCCGGATCAGAGTGAAGCAGTGAGTAATGTCAATAAATGTTTACTCCATACTCTTAAAAACTCCAGAATTGGAGCCTCATTCCCAGATGCAGTTTAGTAACATACAATAGAAACCCTTATTTATAGGAGTGTTCATATCCCTCTGTAGTGGATACGATCAACGTATTCTATGCTCCACCGACAGAGTTTGTTGGATGCACAATCATCAGATGCATAAGACTAATATATTTCATAGAAGTAAAATATCTTGACAGAAAATAAAATTGAATGACGCTGCTGCCTTGACTTGAGCACAATGTTTTCCTGGTGTATAAATACTCCAGATACAGCCATCGATTTGTAATGATGGTTTATCAGAGTGGGGTTTTTTTTTGTCTTTTTGGAAGGGGATTCTTGCATAAAATTGTTAAGATGACGGTGGGAGACCGGAGATATAAATTCTTGTTTGGCTGTGACCAGGTTTTAATTTATGCTAGTGCTGACACCTGAACAGATTAATTTTACAACGAAGTCGCAGCCCGTTACGTTTGCCTCTACGCCATGAAGACCCCTTCAGAATGATTTTGGTTTCAACGTGGTAGAGACGTGGTTGTTAAACTGGGATGAGGAAACAAAAACAAATAGAAAGGCTGAAGAGATTTAAGGAAGACAATAAGGAAGAAGAGAAGGAAAAAAACAATTAAAAAACCGAAGTAAGAGAGATGGAGAGAAAAGATAAAGGAAAGAAAGAGAGAAAAGAAAGGGAGAAAAGAAAAAGAGAAAATAAAGAGAGAAAGGAAAAAGAATTTATAAAGAAGAGTGAAAATAAATAGAAATAACGAGAATAAATAGGTAAATAGTAAGAAGAAGAAAACGAAAGTGAAAGTGAAAAAGAAAGTAAGAGAAAAAGAGAAATGAATTAGAGAAAGCAAACATAGACTTAATGCAAACCTTTCATCCGGGTCTTGGATGTTATATTCTCAACATTTCGGTCGCTGTACTCGCTGACCTTCCTCAGATGTCAAATGTCATTGTCAATAACTTTCCGGTAATTTTGAACAGAACCTTTACTCAGTCCATGGGTTAGGGTAGGAGCCGTGCTCATTCTGCTATCCATGTCCTTGAATTTGTTAATTTTCCTTCTTAGCTTTTTCGCCCTGATAATAATACATTCAATGATGTTTTAATTTTATTGATATTGTTGCCTCTCCCTTCATCTGACTTTCAAACATCTTTTTACTCTTCAATCTTTTGGCTTGGAAGCAGGAACACATTCAGCTGGAGTTGATGTAAAGTTTGGGATTATTTTTTCTGACTCTTTAACCAGAACATATGTGCCTTTTTGGAAATTAGTTTCTGTTATTGTTGATAATACTGATTCTTAAGTCCAATTCTCTTTCCTACTTAATTAACAGCTCCCGTATTATGTTTGTGTTTGGCCTACTTAAAAAGTTGCTGGTGCCTAGTGTATGGGCTGATTTCTTTCATTGTCTGATCTTCCTGTATTGTTCTGTCCATTATTCTAATTTAATCCCCCAGGAGTTAACGATCTCCCTTATCTCTCCGTAAAGGATCAGCTATGCCTGATTTTATCTCCTCTCTTTGAACATCGTTAATACAACAACTAAAATGAGGACAATCGTCCAACTTATGTAAATAATGTAAAGAATAATAAGACTTTATGTTAAAAATTTAGACAGTCCATTTTACAACATTTTACACAGTAACTCATATCTTTTGTGTTCTGGGCGATAAAGAAAGATACTAATAAGAAAAAGTTTTATGTATCAACCATTGATTTCTTTTAAAGGAATAATGGGATAGCTTAAAACAAAGATGTGTGTACTTGAAGGTGAAGTTTGAATATGTTTCGTACTCAGTGAGATCAAATCAGATATTATTAACAAAACGCTTAATATTGTGACTATTTACGATCTCTTCTTATTGGAATGATGGGATAGCTTAAAAAAAGATACCCAGGAGTGAAGTTTGAATATGTTTTGTATGCAGTGTGATCAGGTTAGATACTATTATCAAAAAGTTGAATAGAGTGACAATTTACAACTAAGGGTTGAGAGGCTAAATTATCAAAGGTTTAAGTTTTATTGTGAATTGATCTAAAACTAAATTTGAGCTTCGATTGTAACTGAAATTATCATTCTTAACAAAAAAAAAACCCTAAATAATTGATAAAATTTTTTTAGAGCATATTTGTCGAGCTCTTTAACCAGAGCATGTATGCTTTTGTTAATTAGTTGTTGTCATTATTGATTCTTGAGTTTAATGTTCTCTCCAAAATTATGCATTGAACCAAGTTAATAATAACCCAAATTAATTACGGCAAAAGGACAACATGATATAAAGTTAGAAATATTATATATGCCGCCAATTTCATAAGTAAAAGCGTCTTTTCTATTAACCTTACTTGGGTATTTTACACTGCTAGAATACTACTACTACTATTACTCCTCCCCGGCCTTGGATGGGCCGTCTGGCATTCGTGCCGGATGGGGTATCGAAATCAATAGCAGATTCGAGGCCGAAAGGCCCCATCTTCGGCTGGTCCACCTTCGGGTGGTCGAGCTGCAACACTGACACCTTTGTCCCTTATGTAAAGCACTAGACCTTGCTGTCTAGTTGACGCTATCACCCAACATCCGTGCCTGGACCCAGATTTGGGTCCAAGAAACAGCTTGGCTCATTAGACCCACATTGCACTTAGTGGGTCAATGAGCAGCACAGACCAGCAGGGTTCGAGCCCCGGCCCGTGTCCGACCTTTCCCTCCCCTAAATCCCCGCTATTATCAGCCTTCCTGTCTGGTGGGAGGCAGTGACAAATACGTACTACTAGTAATAATAATAATAATAATAATAATAATAATAATGATAATAATAGTGAACTTTGTCGTCCTGGTGGACCACACAGTGAAAATCAAAGAATAAGAAAAGAGAGATAAGTACTTAGACCTTACCAGAGAATCGAAAAAACTATGAAACGTGAAGGTGACGATGATACTAATTGTAATTTATATGCTTGGAACAATCCCTAAAGGCTGGGTAAAGGTACCGGAAGATTAAGAAATCAGAGGACAACTGGAGACTATTCAAACTACAGCATTACTAAGATCGGCCAGAATATCGAGAAAAGACTTGGAGACTTGAGGAGACTTGCCATCTCTCAACCTCCAGTGAAAGACCATTAGCTAACTCTAGATTGAAAAACTCTTAAAGAGTAATATAATAATAATGTAGGTTATATGAACGGCAGATTAAGACTATTGATAATAATTATCTGCTCGTCTAATCCTTACACCGAAATAATACATTTATTAATTTGACAAGATTGGGCAGATTATTCATTGGAAAATGCTGAAAAATTATATGAACATCTTCCTGAACAAGTCACAGAATACCATGAAGATATTATTCCGTAGGATTTTACCATCCATATTAACTGACATAATAAAGCCAATAGAGAAGATATAGTATTTGAAGATCACAAGCAAAAAAGTTGCCTTTTCATAAATATGACGGTACCATCAGATCAAAATAAGTAAGTTGGCGACCGTAGTCGAGGTTAACTCGAAGGCTCCCATTTCAATAGCTACTACACCGAGGTGTAGGGGAGGGCGCTACTTCTTTCTATGGATTGCTCCACTTTACTCTTGATACGTACCTTATATTGCAGAGTACTAAGCAAGGCGGTATCAAGTACCATTTTAAACGTTTTTGGTATGACGCGACCCGGGATTGAACCCAGCTCTTCCGGACCACTGGTGAACGCTGAAATAAGTAAATATAAAGATTAATGTTGAAATTGAAATTAATGAAAATGTGGCATTTTAAAACTAGAATCATAGTTATCGCAATTGGAGCTCTAGGTACGATCAAGAAATATACAGACATGCACATTAACATGATTCCTAGTCGCCCTTGTCTCCAAGAGATTGTACTATAATATAAAGATGTAGATGTCAAGCATCACTTAACACCAGCATCTGTATAAACACAATTTATGTATTCATTACCCCCCCCCACCTTAACCAAGGTTTCGGATAATGACCCAGGAAAGTACTGTATAAAATAGAAACCGAAAACGACTAATAAACAACATTTAACACGACAAAAACTGGACCTCGCTAATAAAAGGAAACATTATGAGAGAAACAGAATCTTTCCTAATGGCAGCACTAAACAGCGCCATAAGAACCAATCATATCAAAACGAGCATAGATAAGGCGCAATAAAATAGCAGATGTAGGCTGTGCGGTGACAGAGATGAAACCATCAATCACATAATAAGCGAATACAGCAAATTGGCACAGAAGGAGTACAAGGCTAGACACGACTGGGTGGGCAAGGTGATCCACTGAGATTTAAATTTGACCATGCCAACAAATGGTATATACACAACCCAGCACCTGTCCTAGAAAATGACACACACAAACTCCTATGGGACTTAGACATATAAACGGATCACCTAATCTCGGCCAGGAGACCAGACCTTATAATAATCAACATAAAAAAAAAGAAAATCTACAAAATTGTCAACTTTGCTATCCCGGCTGACCACAGAATAAAACTGAAAGAATGTGAAAAGAGAGATAAGTACCTCGACCTTGCAAGAGAATTGAAAAAACTATGGAACATGAAGGTGACAATTATAGACTTTCTGTCACTCAATCTCCGGTGAAAGACCATCAGCTGTCGCTAATGTGAAAAACTCTAATGAGTAAACAATAATAATATGTTAGATATTTAAATCTGACCAAACAAACAAGTAGTATATGCACAACTTAGAATATGTCCTAGAGAATGAGATGTACAAAGGTCTTTGGGATTTTGAGATACAAACAGATCACCTAATCTCGACCAGGCAAACATACCGAGTGATAGTCAACAAAAGAAAAGAGAAAGTACCTTCGGACCTCAGAGTAAAATTAAAAGAAAGCGAAAAGAGATATAAATACCTAAACCTTGCTTGAGAACTAAAAAAGACTGTGGAATATGAAGGTGACGGTGATACCGATTATAATTGGTACACTCAGAAGAGTCTCCAAAAGATTGGTAAAGCTACTGGAAAACTTGGAAATTAGAGAACAGGAGGATATAATCCAAACAACGGCATTATTTAGAATAGTCAGAATACCAAAAAGAGACCTGTAGACTTGTGGAGACTTGCTGTCACTCAGACCCCAGTGGAAAACAATCAGCCAAAGTTAGTATGAAATACACTTAAATGAGTAAAATAATAATAATAATAATAATAATAATAATAATAATAATAATAATAATAATAGCCATGCAATGGATGGACTACAATAAGGTATACGGCATGAACCCAAAAACATGGATAAAATAATAACTATATTTAAAAACCAAGAGCGAGTTGTAAATTTCATTTCGAGAGTTTTTAAAAACTGTAACATAAAAGTAGCAATTGGAGAACATAACCAAACAGTGGTAAAAATTGAAAGAAATATCCTTCAAGAAAACTCTTTATTTTCAGTATTTGTTATGGCTGCGTTGCTACTAAATCATATCCTTATAGACTGCAAAGGAGACAGCAGATTTACTAAGTCATCAGAAAAAAAAAAAAAACAACTTATGTGTCATCAGAAAAAAAAAAACAACTTATGTGTAATCGAAGATTTTTCGAAGAAGGAAAAAGAAATGAGCCTTGATATAAACTAATAGAATTCGGTATTGGAAAGTGTGCAAAGTCCTGGAGATGTGATAAAACTTGGTGTCATTCAGTCTTTTGTGTAAAAAGAAAAAAAAAAAAAAAGAAAAAAAAAAGCACCAATCAGACCTGACGTAAAAAAAAAAAAACTCACAAAGCGCAAAATGATAATCCCAATGAAGTGATAGTTTTTTGATAAGCACATAAAATAATCTTTGGAGTAAAGATCAGTGGCGTACTGGTTAAAGCACAAGACTGAAGCCTTGAAGTAAGTGAGTTCGAACTCTAGTCTAGCTCTTACATTCACTTTCAGATAAATCGTTTAAAGAAAAGTATGAGTCCTCACCCCTTATCCCCACCAGTTATGTGTTAAATAGTACTGTTCTTCAATAAGGATTTCTTTGGCATTAAATAACCCATAAAGATTGATATGTTATTAAACAAAGAAACCATCCAACAAAAGAAAAATGAAAATACGTTTGAGTTATATACGAGATCCTTAAAGGTACTACAAGTCAAAGTGGACCTAGGAATAATGGCAATCAAAGTTACTCCACACTCTCCAGAACTGGAGCCTCACCATCAAATGCAGGTCAGTGTCATACTCAGGAAGCCCTATTTTTATGGGAAGGTCTACCCCCTTTGCAGGGGATACATTCTGTGTATTTTAAGCCCCAATTATTAGGCAGTATTGTCATGAGATCAGGTTGAGTGACCAATAATATATATATATATATATATATATATATATATATATATATATATATATATATATATATGTTAAGAAAATAGTTTGGAAAATAAGATTGACGTATTTTACCTGTGATTTACATTATCAGAATGCAAAAAATTTATTACCAAAAAGAAATTATCCGCTACAAGAGATAGAAGCATGATATAAACATGCTTGCACTGACCGTATAATTGCCACTTTCGGACTAATACACTTAAGAAAGGCATGAACCTGGTTATCCCCTTACAGAGAATTAAATATTATCACTACTGTCCTTTTATAAAGGCGTCTTTGGCATTAAATAATCCACAAAGGTTGATAAGTCATTAAACAAAGAAAGCAACCTAATAGATATCAGTGGAAAACGAAAATACTTTTGATACACCCTATGGTTGGAACAGGAAACATCAGCAGCAGCAGGTGACACCAGGAAAAGAGGAAATTTTATGATTCGTATTATTACTATGATTATCATCATCATCATCATTATTATCATTATTATTATCATCTCGACCGTTGTAACTGTATAATCATTACAACCTTGAATGTCGTCATTGACAATAGTCGTAGCCTCTCGGTCGTCATACCTTTTCTTTTTTTTTCATATTTTTCTTCTTTTTTTTTCTTTTGTCGTTGTTGTGGTTGACGTGGTTGTCTTTTTTTTTTTTGTAATCAGTTGTTTGGAAAATCTTGTTGTTGCCGAAATAGTAAACAAAAAAAAAACGTAATTGTTTCGAGAGCGATGATTTGTATTCTCGGTAAGTTGTAACTTATACAAGTTAAATGATGACGAGAAATGCAAAAGAAGGAAAAAATACTCATGAAGGGCAAATTTACTGCTTGATAACAAAAAATAAATATTCAACTAGCAGAACAACCTGGCTTTGCCTGGGATCTAAAAAAATAATAATGATATACGAAATCATATTTTGTTAAACTAAAAATCATTCTGCTTGCTTTTTGTGTGAATTCAGTCTTACAAATTTTCTTCAAAAAACTCCCAGTGCCATTGTTAGTGAGTGTGAGACATCCCTGCAGATACCAATTTTATTTGATTTCTCGACGAATTAGACTTTCCAGGTCGATTTAAAGTTAAAATATTAAAATATCTATCTATCTATCTAAGCTTTTTAATCTATCTATCTATCTATCTATCTATCTATCTATCTATATATATATATATATATATATATATATTGAGAGAGAGAGAGAGAGAAATGTGAGAGTAACCATCATAGAAAGAATTGAAAACCAAAAAGCATTGGACAATATAATGATGATAATAACAGAAACATACAAAGTTAATTGAATAAAACGTCTATATACGCTGACCCTAAATGGCTTTAACATCAAACTAAACCATTTTATACAAAACACCATTTTTAAATTGAGTGGACAGATGTGTTGCCACATAAACATCTAAATAAACAAATACCGAAGCTAAATATAAAAAACAATTAGGGCTGATTTGAAACATACCTGCCAAAACTTAACAGATATCTTCAGAATGTAGATCTCACTGCCAGAAATTTATGATAGCAGAAATGATAAAATGGTCACTTGAAGACGATTGGAAGCCAACAAATAATCTTCTTTTTAAGAAAAGGTATGCAATATTATCAGTTCATTTTTTGTCGTTTCTTTTGTGGTATACCAAGTCTTTATGAAAACTATTTTTTGAAAAACTATTTTAGAAATTAAAAAAGAAATTTCACAAAAGACTTTTTCTAATAATGACGGCCCAGACTGCTGGGGCTGTAGAATATGTCAACAGCATCTCGGCAGAGGGGTAAGACCCCCACCACCACAAGTGTCCTGGGTATGACATTAAACCATCTGATGGTGAGGCTGCAATCCTTGATTTGGTTAGGTTGAGTTTGGTTTTATGACATACAACCTTTGTAAGTTATTTAATGTTAAATCCTATTTCTATATATGTATTAAATATACATGATTTGTCGATAACATTTTTGAACGATTCAGAGCCTATTTGTTTGCATATAGTTTAATGGCTTTGTATATTGTTATGTAGCACAAATAATTTGATTCAATATCAGTCATTTGTTTGCACATTTAAATGGTTACAGATATGATTTGTAAATGAATTGCTTGTAGGTAATCTTAATTTTAAATGATTTTGAGCCAATTTGCCTACAAGTATTGCTATTGTTTGCCTACAGTTAAAGGGTTTCAGATATTGCTAACACTAATAATTCTTAAGTGTCATGAAATTCAACCAACCAACCAAAATAACAATGACCTAGGGTCAAAACTATTAGAGAAAAATTAAAAAATAAAATGACTACAGAGAAATATTCCAATTAGTCTTATCATTATTTTCACCTCTCTCTCTCTCTCTCTCTCTCTCTCTCTCTCTCTCATATATGTTTATGTTAAGTTTTCTTTTTTTAGTAATTATATATATATATTTATACATACTTTTAAAAGTCAGACATACTGATATACATTTAATTTTGGGGGTTTATATATATATATATATATATGTGTGTGTGTGTGTGTGTGTGTGTGTGTGTGTGTGTGTGTGTAACGGGTGTTTTTGACCTTTCCGATCTTCCCTGTTAACTTTTTTTTTCTCTTTTCAGATTATGGCTGGGAAATAGTTAACATTTTAACAAAATCCTGACTTGGACAATGGAGCAGATCTTTTGTGGGAAGACATATAACAAAATGAAGTCTTTCAAGATGGTTCAAACAAAATATAGAAGGAAGTTCGATTTCAACCAATTTCAAGTCAGATATTCAAATCGTTCAAGAACGTTGAAACTTAAAGCACAAACGGAATTCTGAAGTCAATGGGTTTCACACAAAATGGGAGGAATGCATTCGTGTTATCAACAGCTTGGCATATCACATTCAACAATGTTTTCAATTGAATGGCACACATCTGGGACATGTACTCTAGCGTCCCTCTTAACAATTTTGGTTTATGTTCAGTACTAAATGATTGCAAATCCTAAAATGTTATCCTTTTACCCTTAGATAAATGCAATTTTCATTACTCTATCATTTGTAGTCTTTGATTTGTGCCTGATCATTTTGTCTCAAAAATTGTAAAACGCCTAATAATTTTTACATTTTGTCATATAATGCGTGAGAACACGTGTAATACCCTGTCTTCATCAGCCACCAATCGGGGTTGATGTCATAGTATGACTAAGGTGATATATACGTGGTGCCTTCAATACGTTTCCAGACTTTTTTTGTACAGGCATTTAAATTTGGCGTAGACTCTTGAAAATTCACTATGTTATTTGATATACATCTTATGAGATGACTGGCCAATTTTTATGATTTCAGGTTTAAATGAACAGCTATAGCAGCAATTGGAATACACCCTACTAAAGCCGGATTGTCACTGCTGGTGAATTTCAAAAAATGCAATCTAGACGTGAGGACACTTTAGAAGAACGATATGCAATAAAATTCTGTTTTAAACTTGAAAAAATGTCACAGAAACGTATGGAATGCTTCAGACTGCTTTTGGGGCATCTTGCATGAATTGAGCATCAGTTTTTGTGTGACATAAGAGATTCAAGGAAGGCAGGAAATCTGTGAGAGATGATGAGAGGTGTGGGAGGAGTAAGGAAGTCAGAACACCAGAGTTGATTGGCCAAAGGGCCAGGCTTAGGGTTACTATTTTGAGGTTTTAATGGATTTCAGGAAGAGATTCCGTCGGAAGAGGCCAGCACACTTCAAATCGGGTCAGTGGCATTTCTACCAGGACAATTCACCAGTCCATAACTCCATCCTCGTCACAGACTATTTGAGCAAGATGGGCATCAAGACAGTTCCTCACCCACCCTATAGTCCAGACCTTGTTCCCTGTGACTTTTGCTTATTCCCTAAGCTCAGAGGTTGTCGTTATGAGAGAATTGAGGAGATGAAAGAGGCTGTGACGAATGTCATTGATAAGAGGACTTCCATGGGGCCTAGCAGAAGTTGTTGGAACGGTACAACAAGTGCATTGCAGCCAGAGGATATTACTTCGAAGGGGACTAAAAGGGAATTAAATTCAACAAAGTAAGGATTTGAGTTTTAAACACCAAGGGAAACAGCAATATTTGGTTGCATAACCAACCTGCCCGACTGGAGATGGGTTACGATTCAGAGAAGAATTAACTTTCCCCTTATCGACTCAACAAAAACCACCTTTCATCTTACTGTTTATAAGACTAATATAAAAAGAACTTGTAACATCCGGAATAGATGCCGGAGGGGGTTATAACAACGTGTTTTTCAGCGTTTTTATCACTGGGATCAAGTGCCAACCTCTTTCGTCACTTTTTCATCACTTCAACGAACAATGTTACACAGCAGCGACCAATGAAAACACCAACATGTGCACGCGCGTGCGTGATAGGAAACCATAGTGCTGTTGCCAAGAGGAGAGGGGGGGGTCTGTCTGGTGTGGTGTAAGCTAGAGTGGTTTGTTGTTTAGTTGAGAATATTACGCTCTTAATATCATTTCCATATGGATAGTACACTATTTAGAATACCTGGACTGAATATCAGATTTGCGAGCTGTTTATATATCATAGCGGAAGTAATAGCTTCTTTTGGCTCAGTCTCATATATATATATATATAAAAGAGGTGTCGAAAATGTGCGTAGGGAGTGAAATGGGACAGAACTGAAATGAAGATCCCTTATTTTCGGTTCTGTAAATGTTTCGTTCTATTCGTCGCTGTTTGAAATTACCAACGAAAGCAGATGGTTCTCGTCTCCATTTTTTTTGTTTTGTTTTTGCTTTCTTCTTTTTTTTTTTTTTTTTTTTTTTTTTTGGTTTTTTGGTTTTGGGTATTTTTTTTGTTTGTTTTTTGGTCTTGTTTTATGTAATTTGAGAAGATACTGAAATGGGGCCGGGTCGGTCGCGATGGGGGCACGACGGTTCCAGGGTTTGAAGAGGAGTTAATGCGTGGGCGTTGAGCCTAAGCAGAAAGGACGACTTGTCTTTCTTTACATGGGAGCAGAGCAAGTCACATGGGGCAGATGATGGAATGAGTGCGCTATAAACACATGGTGACGAAGACATTCAGACGAGTTAACATCTGCTACATGCTTCTACACTGGCGTAAGATGGTTATTTGTACCCCTTCACTCTCTCTCTCTCTCTATATATATATATATATATATATATATATATATATATATCAATTTAGTTTGCGATATAAAGAGTGTTAAATATCGTTTTCTTCGTTTAATTGCATATAAACACTTCGTTAACAATTGACGGTACACAATCTTCTTCCGCCACATCTCGATCTCTGCTGTTATGTTCTCTTAAACTGCTCTCTCTCTCTCTCTCTCTCTCTCTCACACACACACACACACACACACACTTATATATATACATATATATGTCATCTAGAGACAGACTCTTTCATTGTATCACAACTCTTCAGCGTGGCTAGACAAGCAAAATATTTCAAACTGGGATCGAAACGCGGCTGACTTTACGTCAGTCGGATACCTAACCCTAACCCTACCTCACCACGTGGAAACGTCCTGGTCTGAGGATCACATAGGCAAACAACTGAGTCACAAATCTACTCTGTGTCTACGCAATCCTAAATCACACACACACACACACACACACACACATATATATATATATATATATATATATATTAGGGTTTTCGGAAAGTAAATACGTTTGATCAGAGTATATAAAAACCGATGCCGGTTAAAACTATTTAAATTTGTAAAAGTTGTTTAAATACACGCACGCATGCGCGCATATACGATTAAGGTATTCGGGAAGATTGAGTTTAATGGCACGTCCAACTTCGTGAGTTATTTAATGGCAAAACGATGCTTGTTGAAGAAAAGCAGTAGTCCTATTTGACCCATATCTCGGGGATGTGTGATGTTTACGGATTAGCATTTTTTAGTCAAAACAATGTTTACTAATGAGCTTGATATGAGTTTGCTCAACGAACCTGAGTCAAAAAATCAGCCCATGGAAGGGAAACACATTTACTCTCTGGTAAAGAAAAGGTTCCTGGTGCAGCAATCAATAAAGAAGGTCATGCTGTTAGTCTTCTCGGACAAGAGAGGACTCACAATTACTAATTTCCTTGAAAAAGGTGTTACTGTAAACAATGTTTTCCATTGTCAACTCTTCAGGCAAAATTCACTTCACTGATTGAATGACCCTTAAAACACACACAAACACATATGTATATATCTATTTAATGAGGGTTTTTTTTAAATCTTAAATATTCAGGGTACAATAATCGATCTATATAATTAATATTTATTATTTACAACAGGATTAAGTGCCTTTACAAGGAATAAAACCGTATTGAAAATAAACAATTATAGGGTAAAATAAATATTTTGTTTTATTATTGGGCAATGGGCCTACTGAAGTACTTATACATAAGTAAAGGTAGCGACCGTAGTCCAGGGTGACCGAAGGCTCCCTTTTCAATAGCTACTACACCGAGGTTTAAGGGGGATGCTACTCCTTTCCCTGGATTGCTCTATGTTACCCTTGATCCATGCCTTATAATGCTGAGTGTTAAACAAGGAGGTATCAAGTACCATTTTTTTAGTCTTTGGTATGACTCGACCTGAAATTTAACCCTGGTCTCCCGGGCCATTGGTGAACACTAAAGTGGGGAGGTTGCAGTTTGCGAAAATACTTGTAAGTTACCAAAAAAATTAGACAAATGGCTTAATAAAATAATTATGAATTCTTGTAAAAATTATAAATCCTCACAAAAAAAGCGCGTTCCGGGCGAAAGTATTTAAATTTTGATGTAATAAAATTTTTTGTGTGTTATTTTCGGACTGTTATCGTCATCTTAGTTTTTGTTAATTGTATTTCAGCTGGTGTATCCTCCGCTTTTCTTCAATTGTCCTTCGTTTATCTGGATAAGGAAATGATTCAATTTCGGAAATCAAGGTCTAACAAGACTTTGAAAAAATATGAAGATGTTATTCAAAATATCACATATCGAGACTCTTCTCAAAAATTCAGACAGATTATAGAATTTTATATCAAATTAGAAGGACTAACAAAACTAAAAAAAATGCATATTAAAAAATCTACATTTATTTTTATTGATCTTCATATAAAATTATTCATTGGATTGCTTTATATGCATAAAGATATTCTTTTTGATATGAATTTAGGGCAAAGCAACAAATAAGAAAAAATAAAATATAGCATTTGAAATTAAACTATAACTCTAAACTAATTTGAAACAGAGAAAGTACAATAGAACAGCTTGTACGATGGCTCTTCTTATTACTCCAGGCTTTCATTGCTAAATTTTCCTAATTTAACTATGTTTGAAAGTAATGAATAAAAGTACCTCTATGTCTTTTTGTAAGTGGATTTCTTTTCAGATTTATCAACGAGATTTTTGCTCATATCAATAAAGATAAAATCAAACGCTTATAAATCAATAATAGCAAGCAAATATTCATTAAAATCAATTATTTTAAATCGATATGCAAATTAACCTTCCCGATCATATTGTAAACTACTATTAGGTTGTGTATATAAATACAATGACCTACACTTTTAATAAAGTGAAGTATTTGATTAATAATTTTGATATAAATAGAATATACAGAATGTATAATAAATAATTTAGGGAATTGAAATGTTGGGTGGGTGACTGACAGACAAACATATAATCTCCGTTATAAATAGATTTAACATAGTTATTTGCCAATTGATAAAATGCTATATATATAATCCATTTTCGGGTCCTGGACGTAGCAGAATGATCAATCACTTTTTTCATTAAAATTGTTGATATCTTTGGTACGCTGCAGGATGTTTTCTCTCTTACATTCCAAAATTGTTTCTAACGAAAACGCCTGAAACTCCGCTGATGAATTTAGTAGTTGGCCCTTCAGTTTCTCAAAAATAGAACAAATACAACGGTTTATGGTAACAGACTATGATTTCCAGTAGGCATATAAAAAATGGGCACTTTTTATTGGCTATGTTATGATTTATTACTGACAAGCCATGCCTCTTTTCTTCTAAAGTATGGCGATCAAAAGCATTATAATCCGTGTTTTTATGTCCATAAATTCTCGGTAAAGGTTTTTCTCCTTGAAGCGACTTCCATATTGTTTCTTTCACAGAAGTCCAAAGAAAAAATATCGTCCGATGAAAAACTTCACTCAAAAACCAAAGACAAAATGTTTATATTTTTCTAACTATTAAAACCAAAAACAAATTTAAGAACAAACTTTTAAAAATTTCAAATAAGCTTTTAAAAAAGGTATTTAAAAATTGGTGATATTAAATAGAATAAAAATAAATTATGAAAATAAAATAAAAAGAATAACTAAAATAGAAACTAGCAGACAAGTTCACCTACCTAGGGAGCAGTGTCAGATCAACCGAGACAGACATCAACACCCGACTAGCAAAGGCATGGACAGCTATCGATAGGCTATCGGTCGTATGGAAGTTAGACCTGACCGATAAAATGAAGCGCAGTTTCTTCCAAGCAGAGGTAGTATCGATACTGCTGTATGGATGCACCATGTGGACGCTAACAAAACATATGGAGAACAAACTTGACGGCAATTACACAAGAATGTTGCAAGCAATATTGAACAAGTCCTGGAGACAGCGCCCCACAAAAGAGCAACTGTACGGCCACCTACCACCCGTCACGAAAACTATCAAAATTAGACGAACCAGACATGCGAGACACTGCAGGAGAAGTAGGGACGAGCTCGTAAATTATATGTTCCTGTGGACCCCTTCACAGGGACGAGCAAAGGCAGGACGTCCAACTCGAACATACATATGCAGCTCTGTGCCAATACTGGATGTAGCCCGGAAGACCTGCCAAAAGCAATGGACAATTGGGAGGGGTGCTGATAGCGCGACATGATGATGATGATGATGATGATGAATTTATAAGAATAAGAGAAAATTTTAAGTGTTTTTTTTTTTTTCATCGGCATTAACTAAATTGTAGTTTAAGAGGAAGATAACTTGTCTTTGAGCTTCGGTAAAATGCTGCCTTATATTTAAGATATTTTGCGTTTATCATAACATTTAGAAGGAAGTAAGATAATTATGAATACATAATTTCTGACTCACAGGTTTAAACAATCCCTCACTTACTATTGGCCTTATGCTTTTACTGATCACATCGAGTTCTTCCTGAATTTGATGGGGTTTTTTTTTGGCTTGAATGTCCATCTTGATAAGTAGCTGAAAAATACTTTGCTAGTGACGTCACATACTTGAAGGCATGAAAAGCTTTGATGAGCTTTAATCAAAGAGGCGACATCTCCACACTGGGGCTGCAGAATACACTGACTGCACCTCTGCTGAGGGGTAAGACCCCCGCCAATGAGTGTCCTGGATATGACACTAAACAGTCTGATGGTGAGGTCCCAGTAATGCTGGGGCCTTGGGGAATACGGAGCACCCCTTCATTGCCATTACTCACAGGTCCACTCTGGCCTGGCGTGGTTGTACCTGATAGGGCCCTATCTATGGGTTAAATGGAACTAATGGCATACTTATGCTAAACTGAATTGTTAGATTAAACTGAATAGTTTGAAATAGAATATTTTGACCATTAAACTGTACTTACATTTAAACTGCGTGCTTATGCTAAACTGAATTATTTGAAATTGAACTGTTTTTGACATTGAAAGTGTACTTACACTAAACTGAATTGTTATATATATAACTGCTTGAATAAACGGAATAGTTTGAAATAGAAATGTTTTTTGATAAACTGTGTACTCATGCTGAACTGAATTGTTTGAAATAGAACTCATTATTTACATAGAAGTAGATTTAGCATTAAATAACCTACAAAGGTTGATATGCCATAAAACCAAACCAAATCCACACCAAAGGATGATATTTTGAAACTAGTGGACAAGTTCACTAACCTCGGAAGCAGCGTCTCATCAACCGAGAATAACATCAACACGCGACTAGCAAAAGCATGGACAGCAGCAGATAGGCTATCGGTCATATGGAAGTCAGATCTGACCGATAAAATAAAAGGCATTTTTTTTTCAAGCAGTGGTCATGTCATGTGGTGCATCTATACTGCCGTATGAATGCACCACATGGACGCTGACTAAGCGTATGAAGAGAAAGCTTGACTGTAATTGCACAAGAATGCTGCGAGCTGAATTGAACAAGTCCCGGAGTTAACACTCCACAAAACAGTAGCTGTTCAGCCATCAATCACCCATCACGAAAACTGTACAAGTTAGACGAACAAGACATGCAGGACACTGCTGGAGAAGTAAGGATGAACTCATAAGCGATATACTCTCGTGGATCACTTCACATGGACAAGCAAATGTTGGACGACCAGCTAGAACATACCTACAACAGCTCTGTGCGGATACAGGATATAGCCTGGAAGACCTGCCCGGAACGATAGACGATAAAGACGGGCGGTGAGATGAGTTCAGGGAAATCCATGCTTACAGCGCGACATGATTATATGATAATAATGATAATAATGAATCTATATATATATATATATATATATATATTAGATATATACATTTAATTCATGGAATTTAAACTGAGACCCCTGGATTTCATGGAGTTTTTTGCAAAACAAAAATCATCAGGCAGTTAAGAAAATTAAATGAATCGAAAATCGAAAAAATGCAGTCAAAAAAACCGTGAGGATTTTGTTGGAAACTTTACGTGTGATTGTAAGTGTGTGAGTGTGTGTGTAAGCTTGTGTGGGTTATAGTCGCGTATTATTGTATGTATGTGTGGATGTAAGTGAAGGTACAAACGTAGCGCGTTGTTTTAACCGGATATAAATTCGTCGGTGTATCTTATTTTTTGGCTACATTATTTTATTTCTGTATGTGTAGGATACTATAGCTAAGGAACAAAATATCATCATTGCATGTCGAGGGGAAAGAAAAAAGATTGGATTTGTAAGCGTATTTAAACGGTTATATTACGGTAGACCAAAATCACAATGGATATTCGTAGGGATATCGTATTACAATATAATATTGTACAATGTTGGTATTAAGGGAAGAGAATTGGGCTCGAATATAATAATAAATTGATGAAATGTTGCGTAAATACTATATATACTATAGTTATCTTTGATAGTACGAGCGTAATGAAAATAATTAAGGGGTTACAATAATATTTAGTATATTTATGTACAATGATGATTATAACTGAAGAGCACTTGATTCGACAAAAACCCACAAAGGGATGTAGTGACAACCAACACTGTTATAATATATATATATATATATATATATATATATATACCTTTGAGTGGTCAAAATATGAATACGCAGCAGTCGAAAATTTGTACACCCCAACACAAAATTCTATGGATAAAAAAAAAAAAAAAAATTTATTCAAGTTTGGTTTTACCAAACTTGAATTTAATTTTTTTTTCTTTGGTTACAAAGTTTCAGTGCTGTAGGTTTTTGGTAATGTAACTCATAATATCTTTTTTAAAAGTCCTCTAGAAATAACAAAATCCTTGTATGTTTGTCTGATGAGAATATTTTTGTTGGATTGTACTTATTCATGTACGATAATGTATTTGCGATCAAAATTCCATTGTTTTTCGTTTTTCTTTGATTACAAGAAAATTTTATAATTTTATTTTCGGAAACTTTTGCTTTGTCAGTAGATTATTGTTCATCGTGGAAAAACTGCATGCATTTGCATAGTTTCTGGTGGATCATTTTTCCCACTCAATCATGCCTACTGCTGTATTTTTAGTCATTTAATTACAATAGTTCGTCAAGACTGCTGTACGCATGCGTTGCAGAAGTTGATTAAATGACGTCGATATAAAATCATTAAAATGTTAAGAAAATAGTATGTTGGGGAGGTGTATGTGTGTGTGAGAGAGAGAAAGTGGGGAAACAGTGACAGAGAGAGAGAGAGAAGGGGGAAGAGAGAGAGAGTGAGTATCGAATAGAAATAAAAGTAGACAAAAAATGTCATATTTCTGATTAAACTTGCATTTTTTTTTATTGTTTTCCGTCTTTAATCCCTGCCTCTAAAATAATCCTTAATCTTAATCTTAACAATGATTTAAAAGACGGAGCTCGTAAAACGCATCAAATCAATAATAATAATAATAATAATAATAATAATATAGAAAAACAAACTTCCCTGTCGTCTACGCTGCTGTAAAATAAACAACAAATAAACGGTAAAGAATTGAAAAATTACCAAAAAAAGAAAAAGGTTTTCAAAAATGGTGGAATCGATCAAGATTTAGAACAAAGATTACATTTTGGCCTTTTTTCTTCAAATTTTATGATGGCACCAATAGATGGGAATTCCCAGTAATTTCTAACTTCAAAGATTCTCTAAAAGACTAAGAAAAGGAATCAGTAGCTTAAATGTTAAATGGTAATCAGCCCAAGGAACTTTAAACCCGAAAGGAATGAAACCAGATGTTCTCCTACTGACATAAAAAAACAGTCTGTTTACTTCGAAGACAATATGTGATTATAAAAAAATAAATAATTTCAAAAATCAAAGATATCTAAGATTGTGTGTTTACTATACACAGTTTTAACAACAAAAAAATACTTGAAGTTTATTTTTAAGGCTTTCAACATACCAGGTGGTTCTGATCATTTAAAAATTTCAATAACAGTAATTATGTGTGTGCATTTCAAAGGGTAGATATTATAAAGAGTGCTTTAAAAAGGAATAATTTTAAAAAAGAAAATGTTTAAGTGTTTATGACTTAAAATTTATTACGGCTTTTGGTAAGAGCAGCACAAGTAGCAGCAGCAGGCGCAGCAGCCAGGGGGAGGGTGAATGTGTCGGTAGTGTTATGGCTAAAGCGCTGGACTGCAGCCTTGAAGTAAGCGCTTCGAATTCCAGTCGTGCTATTACGCTTGCTTTTTAGATTAGAAACCTTCACAAAGGTATGAGCCCTCTTATCCCCAAACTATGGGTTTAATAATATCTTCTTCCTCAAGAATGACTTTGGTATTAAATAACCCAGGAAGGTTGATAGACCATTAAACATAAAACCAAACCAGACGTCTCCTAGTCAACTAGGCTGCCAAAAACTATTGTTGTCAAGAAAACATTTTGAGCGCTTTAATTGATAAAAAATAGTTCGCTTACAATCGGGTAATATAGTTCGCAAAATCACAGGATATTAAACAGTCGGTGTGGGATTCGTGCAAGAAATATAAATTCTGTTTAATCGTAATCATTTGTTTTGCCAACAGTTATTTTGATTTTTAGCATTCTTATTCAATAGTAAAATTTTTAAAACAAATCTATGATGAGATCTTAATAGGAAGAACTATTCCGAGTCAGAATGGACCTGTGGAGTATCTCTTCATTGACATTACTCCCAGGTCGACTCTAACCTGGAGTGGTAATACCTGTTAATGTCCATCAAATAAATCTATTTTAGAATTAAATAAGAATACTAGCAACTACATAACTATGAGTAAACAATTGATTATAATCAAATTGAATTATTAATATTAGGAATGCTTGAAACTATTCAACTGGGTGCGAACAAAAAGATTTTTAGGCAAATAAAAAAGTTCATTTAAAAAATGCAAAGTATCAGGAAAAATACAGTTATGATTGTAATCAAACACTTGAAAAATAACCAAATTTCGGTATTAAATAACCCATAAAGAGTTGATATGCCATTAAACAAACAAATCAAACATATCAACAAATAATGATATCAATCAAATTAATTTACATAGAAATTATAATACAAGCCTTTTTTTCTTTTTTTTATGATATGAATATCAAAATAAGAAACAAAATTTTTTAATAAACAGTGCAATTTCCAAAGGTTCTAATCACTAATTTATGTTTGGTTTGGTTTGGTTTGGTTTTATGGCATATCAACCTTTGTAGGTTATTTAACGCCAAATCCTCTTTCATGTAAATAATCAGTTCTATGTTAAACAATTCAGTTTTGTGTAAATACAATTTCAATGTCAAAAAACAATTCTACTTCAAATGATTCAGTTTAGTATAAGTACGGTTTAATTGTCAAAATCATTTCTATTTCAAGCTATTCATTTTATTCAAACAATTCAGTTTAGCAAAAGTATACCATTAGTTCTATTTAACCCATAGATAGGGCCCTATCAGGTGCTACCACGCTGGCCCAGAGTGGACCTGGGAGCAATGTCAATGAAGAGGCACTCCATATTCCCCAAGGCCCCAGCATTACTGGGACCTAATCATCAGATTGTTTACTGTCATATCCAGGACACTCATTGGAGAGGGGGTCTTATCCCTCTGCAGAGGTGCAGTCTGTGTATTCAACAGCCCCAGCAGACTGGGCAATACACAGAGTTAAATGTTAAATAGTTTTATTTCAGATAATTCAGTTCAGCATAAGTTCACAGTTTAAACGTCAAAACAGTTCTATTTCGAGCAATTCAGTTCAGCACTAGTACGCAGTTCCAGTGTCAAAACAGTTCTATTTTAAACAATTCAGTTTTTCATAAATACGCAGTTTAAATGCAAAAACCAGTATAGTGAAAGAAACACGGTTTAGTTCTATTTAACCCATAGATTGGACCCATATTAGGTGCTACCACTCCGGACCAGAGTGGACCTGGGAGCGATGGCAATAAAGAGGCACTCCGGATTCCCCAAAGTTCTAGCATTACTGGAACCTCACCATCAGATTGTTTAGTGTCATATCAGGACACTCGTTTTTTTTGGTGGAGGTCTTACCCCTCTGCAGAGGTGCAGTCGATGTATTCTACAGCCCCAGCCGACTGGGCAAGATTACTAATTTAGATTATAAACCTCTTTTTATGTAATCCTAATTCTATTAAAACAATGATTTTTACGACTGATAAGATTCTTGTACACTTTGCCAGTTTTATTATTAAACATAACAGTATCATTGCATTTCAGAAAATGTTTGTTTAAAATAAAATTTTCTAAATTTTAGATTTATTGTCACCTATTTGATTTCGATGTATTTCTCTTAATGTTACTTTTTATTTAAAAAACAAAAACGACAACAAAGAACCTTAAGTTAATTGCATATCAACTTTTGTTGGTTATTTTAAGCGTTACAGACCATCCTTGTAGAAGAACAGCACTGATATTATTTATCCCATTTCTGGGTGGATAAGGGGATCAATACCTTTGTCTAAAAGTGAATGTAATAGCACGAATAGAGTCCAAATTCTCTTACATTGAGGATGCAGTCCAGTAATGTAACTATTATCCAACGAGAACTTTTTATAAAATGAAATAAATTTAAAAAAAATCTCTTTCGGGAATTAAAGCAGAGAACTACTTAAATAGTTTGATTAATAATCTTTCTTGTAAATTAATGAAGTTTTTGTCTTGATAACACAATTATTCTTATTTGATTAAATATCAAATAATTACTTTTATAGGTAGTTGTAAAATGAATACATAGCCTTATTGTATGAGGTAAAACTAACAATCCCGAGGAAAACAAGCAAATGAAAGACCAATCTTCATCTTTTCTCCAGCAGAGACGACGAATACTTCAGCTATGAGATACAAATTTTCTGGATAATATATGTTATTTCTTAATTGCTAATGTTGTAAACATCTAGAAAATGGCCATTATCTCATTCAAATTTGGCTTTCTACCCTGAATAACACAATATAACACAGATTTTGTAACAGCATAGTACACGTTATTTCTAAATTGCTTATGTTATAAAAGTATAAAAAATGGCCATTATTCCTTTCAAACTTTACTTTTGTATCCCCGATAATCAAATTTATAAATTAACCTTTTTTTTTTTAAATTTAAAAACTGTTTCATGGGTTCGTCGATAGTTTAGCTGAAGATGTAAAATAATTGCATTGCATTATTGTTGAGTTAAGACTAAACATCCGGACATTAAAACGAACCAAAACAAGAAATTGCGAATAGAAAAGAAAGGAAAAGAAAAACTCGCTGGTAAAACTCAAATTAATTATTGCCAACCATCATTATTAATAATATTAATTATTATTTTGTATTTTCTATTAATTTTTGCTTCCATTCCAATTTTTTAAGTGATAAAACATTTCTTGCATTTGCTAATCATTTTCATACAATTTAGCCCTCTATCAAGGTGTCGTCTGCTAGAATTTCTCACGTTTCTGTACAAGACGTAATATCAAACGCTACCCCATTCGTTCCGCCTCTATGCTTATTTCAACTTTTTGCTCTTACTCATCGGTCCTCTGCCCTTCTTATGTAATGATCTCGCGCTAAATTCCACCCATTTCCGATCTCCCTTCCGTTTTTGTTTTTGACTTCTTTTTAATCCAACCCTCTTCATTTTTTTCCATTTTTCATATTTTACTGAAGAACGAAACGAATCAAATCTACAAACGGGTCGTTAGTCTTTTTATTCAAACAATTCTCGATTATTAATTACGAACCACAAAAACAAGAACAAGAAATCCACTCAACGGTGAAACGTGTTGTTGGCGACACGTTGTCGTAAGATCGGGCGGAATTTACCGGATGTGCAAACGTCACAACAGCTGACAATGACTGTAGATTCACAAACGAAGACAATGGCAATTACAAAGCTAATCGTTTCTCGGTAAATGAACATAGTCAAGCAAACTGGGCTGACTGTAAGACACACAAAGAAATGCAAACTGATATGATGCCGTGAAGCAGGTAAATGCGGGTGTTTGCATTTTTCCTGCTATTGTTTCAAACTCATAAACAATATAAAGAAAAGCTATTTAAGAAAAAGAGAAAACAACATTCGAGAAGAAGTCAGTTGTTTTTGCTTTATGATGAGGTAATCAGCTATTGTGCCCAGCATTTATTGTTTTCCCAGGCAATCTTCATTTGTGTGCCGTCATATTTATCAGATTTAGTTTTTTGTTTTATTTTCTGTTTAATTCATTTTATTAGTTTATTTGCGCTATAGGCCCTGTCATCGGGGCTTGAATGATGCCGATTGTATCCCTGAAAGAAAAACCATTCCACCCTCAAAAAAAGGGAGAGAACTGAGATGACACTAAACTTCATCCGGCGGTATGGTTTGAGTTCTAATCAGCAGGGGTAGGATCACATCAATCGGTCAAATAGATCTTTTTGGAACTTGATAACCTAAAATATTATTAACGAGGTTTTGCACAAGGCCAGAAGTATGCGGTGCCCAATGAGGATCGAACTCATAAACAAAGGTTTGCTTGTTGACATCCACGACCCACGGTGAAAATCAGTGTGACTTGACCTCAAGTTATGTAACATAAAGATTGTAACAATATTATAGAATACTAACAATTAATTGTACTAATATTGTTATTCATACATATTCTCACCCTCTCAGTTAATATATATATATATATATATATATATATATATATATATATATATATGTTAGTGTGTATGCATATGTGTGTGTGGCTGTCTGTATCTGTGTATATATATCTATATATGTACTTGTATTCATGTATATATATATATGTACCCATGTGTTTGTGTGCGTATATATATATATATATATATATATATTGACATGGGGATGTAGCTCAGTGGTAGAGCGCTCGCTTTGCGTGCGAGAGGCCCCGGGTTCGATCCCCGGCATCTCCAAAAAGCCGAATTTTCCTTTATCAGGGAATGGAGTAGCGCCCTCCCCTACACCTTGGTGTAGTAGCTATCGAAAAGGGAGCCTTCGGGTCACCCTTGACTATGGTCGCTAACTTTACTTTTTACTTATATATATATATATACAAATTTCGTTTAATATAATAGACATTTTCTGTCTACATATTTTCTTGTTGATCCTTTCAAATTGCTGTATTGATTTTATTGTATTCGGCGGGAATTGATTGATATATTTTCCATTATTGCTTATTTCCCAAGTACTTTCTGCCCAACTTTGGGCCATCATCAGGGGACGATGTATTACAAAAGTGATGTAACTTTTGTATGTACATTACTACTTTGTAAGAAGAAGAGCATCTGAGCCGTTGCAATGTGTAGCGCTTACTTTTTAAATTGTTCTATAAATAGTTTCAGTAGCTAAAGACATTTAGGTACATTTGCACTGGTTTGAAAATTAATTCTGTTAAGTTTGGGTTGCATATTTCTAATATATAGTGCTTCGAGAATCTGTAGTTTTTGTTTGTTACTTTGATGTTCTAATATTGTTGTATTTTCGGTGCGAATAAACAATAATGGAAAATATATCAATCAATTCCCGCCGAATACTATAAAATCAATACGGCAATTTGAAAGGATCAACAAGAAAATATGTAGACAGAAAATGTCTATTATATTGAAAGAAATTTGTATTAATGAAGAAATGCTGCCAATATATATATATATTTATATATATATATATATATATATATCAAGCAGCATTTGAGCAAATAGATACAATTCATAAATCTAATTGCTTCTTTGGTTTCAATTAAGTAGAATCAGTGCAATGTTTAATACACACACACACACACACACACACACACACACAAACACACACATATATATATGTGTGTGTGTGTGTGTGTGTGTGTGTGAGAGAGAGAGAGAGAGAGAGAGAGAGAGAGAGCATGCATTATAAAAAGACAGTAGTGATTATATGCCTATTAATTTTCTTTTTATAATTATTTCGTCAAACCCAAAGTTTTGTAGGATTTTTATTTATTTTTACAAGTGGAATATTATGCAGTGAAAATCAATCGAGTTGGTATTATTTACACTTGAAAGCCAAAATGAAAACCGCATAAATACATATAAAGTGTAATTATATTCAGACTGATATATATTCATATTTTTGGTGTAGACTATGGTAATAAATGATACATTCTAATATCCATTTCGATTGTATAATAATCCACTACAGATAATAAACTACCGAAATTTTTGGTTTAGAATAAAACTAATATTTTATCAAATAACATATATATATATATATATATATATATATATATATATATATATATATATATATATATATATATATCAGAGGCTACGAAAGCGATATTTAAGCAAATAAATAAAATTAGAGAATCTGCGTCTTTTTCTGTGTCAATTGAGTGGAATCAGTGCAAATCTTTAACACACACACACATGTGTATATATATATATATATATATACAGAATAAGTGAGAGAGAGAGAAAGAGAGAGAGAGAGAGTTTCCCCCTGAGATTTTTTTTCGGTGAAACCCGAGTAGTACGCTTCTGTGTCTTATTAGGGTCTCTAAATTGGCTCTACGAACGTTTTTCAATATTTATTGTCTTGTGACCCACTTGTTTTTTGTTTTTTTTTGTTTTTTTGTTTTTTTTCGACGATTTTAGCATTGTGACTTGTTCGGTTTTTCATTTTCTTTTTCCAACGACTTACTTTTTTTTTCATTACATACGCGCAAACACACACACGCGCGCGCGCACTTAACAACGCCTCTTCTAACATGTTTTTCATAAAAAGTCAATTTTCTTCTAGACCAGAGATACCATATTTGTTAATTAGAATATTAGGGAATGAAAACGGATAATAGTCTATATCATTTATGACTGATCTTTACAGCACTGAAATTTGATAACCAAACATAAAATTACATAAAATCGCATTAATCTATATATAAGTTCACAGTGTTATTGTATGTTGGTCAATAAATTGCTGAAGTAAACAAAACAGAAATTCTAATCAGTGAACAGTTTCAGTTAAAATAGATAAAAGTAGATTTTTCTATTTCTTAAGCAGAAATTCAGAATTGTGTTTTTTTAGCAAAAAAAAAAAAAAAAAAAAAAAAAGAAGAAAAAAGAAAAAAAGAAATAACTTGAAAACTATATTTTAACATTTTTAACTTTTGATTTAAATATACGCTGGGTAAGTTTCCCTAAAAAATGACTCTTTTTGTTCATCTAAAAAAAAAGAAGCGACTTGATATCTAACAGAAACCTCTGAAGACAACATTCAAGCGACAACATTTTACGTGGTGCTTTCAATAAGTTTCCAGACTTTTTTTGTACAGGCATTCA
The DNA here is from genome assembly GCA_963585895.1 of Sepioteuthis lessoniana. NCBI lineage: Eukaryota > Metazoa > Mollusca > Cephalopoda > Myopsida > Loliginidae > Sepioteuthis > Sepioteuthis lessoniana. Next base: position 73,531,151 of record OY757936.1, on the reverse strand, counting down.
AAATTGTCGTAGACTCTTGAAAATTCATTATGTTATTGCTATACATCTTATGAGATGACTGATTAATTTTTATGATTTTAGCTTCAAATGAACAGCTACAGCAGAAATTGGAATAAACCCTACTAAAGCCTGATTGTCACAGCTGGTGAATTTCAAAAATACAATCTGGACGTGAGGAAGAACGATATGTATTAAAATTCTGTTTTAAACTTGTAAAAAATGCCATGCGATGAAAGCTGGATCTACTGCTATGACCCAGATACCAAGAGACAGAGTTCCCAGTGGAAGCATGCTGGCTCTCCAAGACCCAAGAAGGCCAGACAGAGCAAATCCACCCACAAAGTTTTGATGATCCCTTTTTTTGACAGCACTGGCATGATCTACATGCACTGGTTTCCCACTGGACAGACAGTCAACAAGGAACACTATGTTGAGGTTTTAAGGGAGTTCAGTGAGAGATTCAGTCGGAAGAGGCCAGCACTCTTCAAATCAGATCAGTGGCATTACACCGGTCCACAACTCCATTCTTGTCACAGACTATACGACAAAGATGGGCATCAAGACAGTTCCTCAGCCTCCCTATAGTCCAGACCTTGCTCCCTGTGACTTTTGGTTATTTCCTAAGCTCAGAGGTTGTCGTTATGAGACAATTGAGGAGATGAAAGAGTCTGTGACGAAGATCATTGATACGCTCATGTAAGAGGACTTTCATGGGGCCTTCCAGAAGTTGTTGGAACGGTACAACAAGTGCATTGCAGCCGTAAGAGATTACTTTGAAGGGGACTAGAGTTTCATGTGTGTACTATCAATAAAAGTGCCCATACGAAAAAAGTCTGGGAACTTATTTAATGATCCACGTAAAATGAGTAAATCCAATTGCTTTAACTTGCGTAAACCAGTGTCTTTGTGTCAAATGAGCAGGATTGTAAATCTGCTAGTTGATGTCCAACTGCATAAGAAATCTGTTACTGAGTCAAATCGATAGGTCGATTAAGAGTCTAAATGCATAGAAAAGAAGAAGGTTTTTTTTCCCTTTAGATAAAACGTAGAATGAGACTGTTAGTGCATGGGAGGCGCACTTCTGCAATAAAGTTGGTTTCAAATTATCTGTGCATGTCCTAAAATACATATAATATGACTTAAAATAGCCTTCATGTGTGTGTGTGTGTGTGTGTGTGTGTGTGTGTGTGTGTGTGTGTGCCTTTTTACGAAGCCATTCCCTCCAAGATTCGACAAACGGGAAAGAAGATGGTAAACTCTTTTAGATGCACTCAGAAATCAATCACTAAATTAAAAGGCTATTACCTTACTATATATATATATATATATATATATACACTCAGAGATTTAAAAAGTACGTCTTCGGAGGATGATTTTATTTGTAGAAATATTTGCCAATGTTAAACGTTTCATTTTTTTTTTTTACCTTTATCAGGGCGAGTAAGTTATTAAATGAAACGTTAAAGACGAAAAAGTTTACAAAATCCTCTATTGTAAATACTTTGGCTTCATCATTAATACGTATTGAGAAATATAGATAAACAAAAAGTCGAATTAAACGGAGATAGAAAGAAAAGGGTTAAAACTGAAAAAAAAAGAGAGAAAGAGAGAGATTTTGGAATATTTATGATAGATGGAAACTAAATAATATAAATATTAGCACACACACACACACACACACACATATATATATATATATAGAGAGAGAGAGAGATAAAGAGAGAGAGAGAGGGGGAGATAGAGAGACTGATGAGATATAGATTTTTCAAAAATAAATTTTGAAACGCTAATTACATCACTCAAATTTAAAAGAGAACTCTATTAATGGAAATTGAATGTTTTAAAACATTCTCATCTTTTTCGTTTTATTTAATAATTTAGAAGCCCTGTAACACAGTTGCCGTGATGGTTAATTATTTTATAAACCGGTTTGGTTAGGCCACGAGTTTATCAGTTCCCAGTTAAGTTAGCTAAAATCTTTGAGCAGAAATGTAAGTCAAATTGGAAAGTTTAAGCTAGTACATAACGATCAATACGGGAGAGCCAAAATGTAAACAAAATTGATTCATATCTTGTCTCTGATAGGTTTGATTGGGGAAATGAAAACTGTGAATATGGAACACGTGAGAGATATCACAATAATTTAGCCCAATGACATCACCCCCACCGATATCCTGAATTTAAATATATAAAAATTATCGAATTTTAAAAAGTTGTCAGTTAGAAGTTTGCGTTCAGAGAGTTCGGTCGGGCTGGTGGGGGGCGTGTCTGTTTGTGTCTGTTCATAGACCCTTATAGATTCTCTCTCTCTCTCTCTCTCTCTCTCTCTCTCTCTCTCTCTCTCTCTCGCTGCAGTGTGAACATCGAACAATAAATGATTGTTAATTGTTGACGTAGAGTTCTTATTTTTGAGTTACCAACACCCAGGCAACTTTGTTCCAACGGATCACTCCGTCAGAAGAAGTTCCAGATAGATTGTGTCATTCCTTATCTGTGCATCTTTCAAACACAGCGTGGGCACAGAGAAAAATGATAAACAAATTATCTGGAAACACATTTGAGACCGAACCAAGCAATAGTGTTAAAATAGCCGGGCCAAGCTATGGTATGTTTGGTACCGTGCCCAAAATAAGGGCCCAGACGGTAAAAAACTTTAGTATCATACCCTAATGAAGGTCTGAAAATCGAAACATTCAACTTTGGGGAATATGTCTATAAACAAAATCATCCTCTGAAGACCTTATGCTTTTTCCATATCTATATATTTTCATGCACTCGAATTTATTTATTGTTTTTCGGATATATATATATATATGTAGAGTAGTATTATTCGGTCCAGTTAAACCAGAGTTGGGAGTAATTCCTTCAGGACAAGAAAATCATTCAGGAGCTGAACATTTAAATTTTCCCTCCCCCTCCACCCCACGTGTCTATTCTGTTTTATTTATCCATTGGATCTGAAGAAGTCCTGTTATATTTTTCTTTGTGTTTTTGGTTTACACCAGAAACTGAAAAACAGGATGGAAATAAATTTATAATCCTGAATTAACCGGTCTTTGTTTTTTTCTTAAAGATATATATATATATATATATATATATATTAGATAGCCGTTAAGCAAAAAGCTTCCGTTGCCCTTTGACAGGTCTTGTTTTTCGTTCCGCCGCGTGTCTAGCTACCCTTCTCACCTGACAAACTAAGAGGGGGTTCTGGTTTAGTCGCCGATTACCCGATTATGAAACAAGTAGTTCCGGGTTACATTGTACCAGTAGCACTTAGAGTGACCTGACACCACATATCTTTTCATGAACGAATAAAAGAACTTATAATATCAGGAAGTAAGCCATCGGATGCGTTTTTGTCTCCAACGAGCAGAGCTGTGTCCCGGCTCCTCTTCTCTTTTCACTTTTCTTCTTTGCTATACTTGAAAAGGCATTTTTGGACTTAGGAAAGGGAGTCAATGTTGAATTCAGAACAAGTGGAGGTCTTTACAACCAGCAACGTTTCAAAGCAAAATCGAAACTCAGCTTGCAACTAGTATGTGATCTTTTCTATGCAGATGATGCCGCTCTTTTTGCACATAGCCTAGAAGACATTCTGTTGCGTTCTGTTTAATGCACGCTTGTTATATTAAATAAAGGACAAACCACGATATGAGAGGAAATAGAGATATATTCTCGGAAAAAGAATATACAATAGAGAGATTATTAGTTGACAAGAACATAGGATTAGTGAATACAGAATAAAGATATTGTCCAACGATAGTATTGGCTTCCATTATTTTTTCATTATATTTATCGACGTTCGAAGCAAGTTGTCTAGACAGATAATAAACAGGTATGGGGCTAATGTGTTCCATTTAAGAACACTTGCGACAAAGTCGAAGAAGTCTCTGTCTCCATCCGGTGAGCGAACTTTTACTTCCGTGTTTTTATATAGCATCATTATGGCTGCGACGGTTTCTTTGGGCAGAGCGTAGGCCTGAAGTATTTGTTCCATCTTCCCTCTGTGTATGAAATCAAATGCCTTGGAGAAGTCTACAAATGATAGTGTTGCCTCAAGGTTTTTTATTCTAAAATGCGACGGATTGTCAAAATTTGCGATGTCATCGATCGATTTCTTCGAAAGCCATTTTGGTTCTTTCAAAGAATTTTCCCAATTTCAGGTTCAATGTGGTTGAGTAGCAGAACATTGTAAATCTTGGCCACTATGGAAGTAAGGGTTATACCTCGGTAGTTCTTGCTTATTCCGAGATCACCCTTCTTGGGAAAAGGGAGGATGCAACCCTTTGTCTATCTGTTTATTTATTCTGGTTATATACGGTATTGCAAGTATCGGAGCAGAATGTCATCGAATTTCATTGCTTTTCATACTTCTGGGGGTATTTCATTAAGCCCTGTAGCTTTCCCGTTTTTAACTTTTCTTAGTAATACGTCGAGTTCTTCTTGCATAAACAGTCCTAGTTTAATGTCTAACTGATTGCAAATAGTTTTCGTGATAGATTCATCCGTATTTTGGGAGATTTTCAAAGTAGATTCTTGAAACGTTCTTTCCATAAATGTATTCGTTCTTCTTGGCTGGCAGCTTTCAGCTAAGCTCTCGTGATGCTCTTCCTTCTACTCACTTCATTCACTGTCTGCCATGCTATCCTAGATTATCTGTCTTCAACTGAGTCTCTAATCTTATTGATCTGGTCTTGGATGTATTCTGTTTGTTCTTTTAGGCGTGCGTTATTTATTTCATTCATGGTTTCTTAAGTTTCTGAGAGTTTGTGTTTGTTGGGTTTCTTCTATTGTATATGGACGCGGTTTTCACGTCATCACATTTATTTTTAACTGCTAATGTCTCCCAGGGAACTCTATGCTTTGCTCTTTGGCTGGTATGCATTCAGCTGCCGCTTCTATGTGGGCATTGACGAAGTTCTCATAATCGTCGGTGCTTCCGATATCTCCTGAAGTGCATCGAATTTGTTTCATCGAGTTATCGCGTATTTATCGCAAATATCTCTATTGTTAAAGAGGGATCAGTCTTGGTGTGCAGTTAAAGGATAAAGGTAGAAATAATCTAAGAGAACAAAACATTAAAGGAAAGAACTTGTCTCTTTCTACGCGAATCGGTTTTATTCTTAATATTAACGACGAGATGACACGCCAATTCGTTGGGTTTTCTGTTCCATCAGTGGTCCACGATGATACAGATGCTTCTTTTTAGGAAAGCATTTACGAATTACCGGCATTTACGAATTACCGCCAAATATTTCTTTTGCTTAAAATTTGCATCCATTTTTTTAATTTATCGTCTCTTAAATCGTTTTTTTTTTGTTGTTTGTTTCCTTCCTTCTTTTGTTCTTTCTTTCTTTCATTTTTTCAATTTTTCCTTCCATTAAATTCTTGCATTTATATTTTTTATTTCGTTCTTTCTTTTAATGTTTCTTTCTCTTAAATTCTTTCTTTCTTTCTTTCTTTCTTTCTTTCTTTCTTTCTTTTAATTTTTTACTTCCTTCAAATACTTTTATTCTTTCTGTCGACTTTCATCTCTTTAAATCCCATATGCAAATTAAACCCTACCAATACCTCACATTATCCCAATACGCAAATTCAATCCCAATCTACATTGCCTTCAATTTATCAAGAAGTCATTTGATCCACAAAATGATTTGACATGTCTTTTGCATAGAGTGGGGTCAGGAATAAACACAGCACCCAAACACCATTTCCTCTACTATTTCTTAAAATCTATATTTATATTGCTTTCTTCACAAAAATGCGTTACAAAAATGTCACCCTTATTGGGAAAAATTCATTCGACGTAAATTTACAAGGAACTTATCATAATGTTTACCATGCTATTTTTTCTTTAAATGATTGTTGGGAAGAAGGCGTTTCCAGTATGCTGAACGTTGAGGAGTGAGATTGATTTCCTTTTGAGGAACTCGGCTGTTTTAACATGCAAAATTTAAAGCTACTTTTAAGAGACAAAGAATATTGGGGCCAGAAGCAACCTCATTTTCTGGTTTGTAAAATAGAGGTTGTAAAGGAAAGGTTAGGGCTGAAATAAACATTTCCAAAGAAGAGGAGATAGATAGATAGATACTGCCTACAATGCATTGATTTTAAACCAAAAATATTTGGTGGCACTATTTTACGAGGAAATCGATATTGTTGGTAAGGAAATATTGAACGTTTTACATAGATTTCTCGATATTCTTTGAGATTTTCAAGCGATTTTTAACTAATTCGTTTCATAAAATTTATCGAATAATATCTCACGGAACAAAACAAATTCCAGTCCATTTTTTAACTTAGATGAGTGAAATTCAGTTTGCGCTCACCTCGATCCTTATAAGTTATCAAAAAAGATAGCTATTGATAGCTGAGTACAGTGAACATCCACATATTTGGAAATATCTGTACAATAATTTCATTAGTAACATGTGACTCGATAATAGTAATAATATATAAAGTTGGTGACCTCAGTCGAGGGTGACCCGAAGGCTCCCTTTTCAATAGCTACGATACAGACTGGCTACAAACCCTGCCGAGGTGTAAAGGAGGGCGCTACTCCATTCCTTGAAACGCTTCACTTTAGCCTTGATTTACCTTCTAATGGTAAGCAAGGCGGCATCAAGAACCATTTTTTGAGCCTTTGGTATGATTCGACCAAGGACTGAACCCCGGTTATTACTTATATATATATATATATATATATATATATATATATATATAAATTTCATAAGTACCCTGTAACTCAATATAAATAACAATGCATTGGGATAGATTTGCTGATTATATATTTATATATATATATATAATAACAAAGGATTGTTATTGACACTTTCTTGTTCAAGTGATGATCATAGCTTAAGCGTGAAACTATCAGTAGCATTCCGTTTGTCTATATATATATATATATATATACAAAGATTCTGCAGTACGTACAGAATTTAAACAGTGCTTTTAAGCGTGAGCACTTTAAAATAGATAAGGTATTTTAAAATCAATTAAGATATTTTGAAATTCTAAAATAGGAGACCTTTTGTTTCGGTCACGTCTTTTCAAAGAATGAAAAAACCTAACAGATAAGTTTATATACAAGGAATTAGACTTTGGGTAGAGACTGTCGAAAATGCATGGAGAAGGAAAAGAAAACAGATCGAAAAAAATATTTACCATAAGCCTAAAAAATTGGCGCAGGTGATGTTATTTTCTTTTAAAAGCACCGTTTAAATTCTGTACATACCACAGAATCTTTATATATTTCAAGCGTCGGTACAATAATATATATATATATATATATATATATATATATAAAGAATAGTTTCACATATAATGGATGAAAATAGTTATTTTCAGCTGCAAGTAAACTTTAAAATCTGTTAATTTTTTAGCTGAAATAAGATTTTCCCTTCAGTTTTGTTTAATTATTTTCTGTTTTTTTTTTAAATGATATAAACATATTGAACTTTTTTTTGACTCGTTTTGCTTTCTGAAAATACTTATATAGTTGGTTAGAAAATCTTTAAAATTAGAATTTTTAGATTCAGTTATTATTTTACTTTTGGCGAGTTTCTCACACGAGCGTTAAGAAAGGATCTTTCACTTGAATCTGAGTGGCAGCAAGTCCCCTCAGGTCTCCAGGACTCTTCTCAATATTCTGGCCGAACTTAACAATGTTGTAGTTTGGATGGTCTAGATTCGTCCTGCAAGTTCCAATTCTTTCAAATCTTTGAGGACCGTTCCAAGAACGCCAGTTATAAGCAATATCATCGTCATCCTTAGCTTTTATAGTACTCTGACAAGGTCCAATTACTTGTCTCACTTTTCACTTTTTTTGTTTTTTACTAAGTGGTCCACTGGGACGGCAAAATGTACTGTATCAGAAATTCTCTTTTTCTTTTTTTTTGATTATCGTTTGGTCTGGTCTTCTGGCCGGGATTAGGTGTTTAGGACGGACTCTAGTTTGTGCAAATACCATTTGGTAGTATGGACAAATCTTAGTCTCTTACCCACTTCCCAGTGGATCCCTTTTTCTACCCACCAGTACCTTGTTTTGTACTCATTTTGAGTAGTTTGTTGTATTCGCTTCGTTTGTGACTAAACATATCAGTTGTTTCCACATTACCTGCCCTTGCTGTTCTCTTGTGAAATATCAATTTTTGTTTAAACTTAATTATTCTTGCGGTGCTGTTTTGTGCAGCGATGAGAAGACTCAATTTCTCTCTTGAGATTTCCCGGATTATTAAAATATAAGTTTTTAACACCAGCGTTAGCTGATGGTCTTTCACTAGAGTCTGAGTGACATTAAGTCTTCTCAGGTCTCCAGGACACTTCTCAGTATTCTAGCTGTTCTTAACAATGTAGTCTCGATGGTCTCTAGATGTTTGTCATAAATTTGTTATTGTATCGGCGAAAACAACTCGAAGTAGGTAGAGAAATTATGCTGGAGTTGTTTAAATCTCTGTCGGCTATTGTGACATGCTAATGCTAATAACAAGTCATTGTGTCAGTATATCTAAAGATCAGACCCGGAGCAGGGAGAGCGGGTTCATGCCTTTCTCACGAAATGGTCATAACCAATCGTAGTCGTGTCACTTAACCATTACGCTACCGTGGACTGCTTTTTACAATTTGGCATCAAAATGGCCAACCTCTGGGGATGAGAATCGTAAGTGACGTCAATACTGACGAGATATTGTTACATGTTTATTGGCTGTAATTTAAGAAAGTCCACGAACGACGAATTTGAATAAATTTCTTGAGATTGTTGGGGCGTTGATGAAGCAGACGCGGGTATGGTAGAATTGGTAGGGGTTTGAGAAGAAGAATGAGAGATCGGAAGTGGGGAGAATTGTGTCAGGGGCAAGGTGAGAATAAGAAGGATGGAAGCGAAGACCAGTGGGTATGGGCATCTTAAAGGAAAGGATTTATCCAGAGGGAGGAGAAAGGCAATTAATTAGCCTATTTGGCAGTATGAGGGCTCGCTGCGTGTACGCTGATGAAGCATTTTCAGTATTGACCGAAACGTTGCCCAACACAATGACTATAACCAAACAGCAAAAATAATGAAAATAAAAAACTTTACAAGAAATGACAATAAAACATCAAATAAAACAATCGAGACAATAATTCCAACTCAGCATTTAAATATTTGGCAAATTGGGAGCGGCTGACGACATATCTCGCGAGATTCTTTCTCATGTTTTAAAAAGTATCAGTAACATTAAAAAAAAAACTATTCAGGCATTTGAACTCCTTGTTTCTTGTTGATCAATATATTCTCTGGTCTTTCTTCAGGTGTATTATGCAGATCCGTTATTATCCCGGTTTTTTATTTAGTAGCACAAAACAAAAACATTTATACTACAATATTAGTCATGTGGCAACACTGTGCCCCGAAACAATAATATTTAGCCGTTAAAATGAGTGCATCATCCGCTTGGTCAATGGGCGCATCCCTTTTTGTTTTCTTTCCAATGATGAATGCATTTCGCTAATAGATCTTTCAAACGTGGGAGCGACGAATTACAGCAAATTTAGGAAGATTCTCCTATGATGACCCGCTCATTAGCCTAGTGGGTAGAGTGTTCGCCAATGGTCCGGGAGACCTGGTTTCAATCCCAGGTCGCTTTATACCAAAGACTTTAAAAATGGTACTTGATGCCTCCTTGCTTAACACTCAGCAGTATAAGGTACGTATCAAGGGTAAGGTGGAGCAATCCAGAGAAAGGAGTAGCGTTCTCCCTTACACCTCGGTGTAGTAGCTATTGAAAAGGGAGCCTTCTGGTTATCCTAGATTACGGTCGCCAACTTTACTTACTTTACTATCATAAAACAAGATTAATTTTAATTAAAAAAAAAAACAACAAAATAAGAAGATAGACACAAAGCAATTGTCTTTAATTGGAATCATTTTTGAGATGAGGCTTCTTAATCTGAGAATTAATTTTTTTATTTATCGCGGACTTTTTGTCCTCATCTTGGTAGTTTTTGTGTTGTTTCTACTTTCACTACGTTTCGGCCAAATTTCACCTCTGGTCTTCTTCAGTTGATTTACCGCGACCTTGGATAGGAATGCTTAGTCTTGTAACCGTATCCCCAGTAATTATTGCCTTCCATAGTTGTTGTCAAGATGAGGACAAAAAGTCCGCAATAAATAAAAAAATTAATTCTCAGATTAAGAAGCCTCATCTCAAAAATGATTCCAATTAAAGACAATTACAAATTCGGTACGGACCCGACTATGGAAGACCAGATAAGGAGAACAAATAATTGGATTTATAACACCAAAAAATCCATTCTTGATTGCCCTTCGAAGCCCGTGGATAGAGGCGTTGAGTCTCTACGGTTCCAGGTGAGCATTGTCAGAAGATAGCGGTTTCAAATCCTACTCAAGCCAGCCAGAGGTTTACTTGGTCAAAAACGTGGTGCGATAGACAACAACTATGGAAGGCAGTACGAACTCATAAGAGATGTACTCTTATGGACCCCCACACATGGCCGTGCAAAAGCAGGACGACCAGCACGAAAATACATTCAGCAGCTATGTGAGGATACGGGATGTTGTCCTGAAGACCTACCTAGGGCGATGAATGATAGGGAGGAGTGGCGAGAGAGGGTCAGGGATATCCGTGCTACCAGCGCGATATGATGATGACGGTTACAAGACTCACCATTCCTATCCGAAGTCACCTGAAGAAGACCAGAGGTGAAATTTGGCCGAAACGTAGTGAAAGAAGAAACAACACAAAAACTACCAAGATGAGGACAAAAAGTCCGCAATAAATAAAAAAATTAATTCTCAGACACAAAGCAATATATTTACTCAATATGGCTGCCATTTTTTCCCATTATTTTATCAACGCGCCTTCGAAACGATTTGCATGCCTTCAAAATAAATTCTTCAGACATTTTATTCCATTCCTCAACAATAGTAGTCTTAAGCGAACCAATATTTGGATAGAAAGTTGCATTTGTTTAGTTTTCAAAAATGCCCCATATAGCACAATCAAGGGGGTTAAGGTCTGGGCTTGATGGAGGCCATAAAGAAACTCCACTTATTTCGGAAATTGTTTTTGGCTTGGTTTCAACTTTAAGCAAATCGTAGATGCTTTGTCGTTTCTTTTCTTGCTCCCTCATATTGGGCTGAATTTTAATGAAAACAATTGAGCTAATCTTGAAAAGTTTTATTTATCACGTTTTTGTCAAAAATTCGATTAATCAGAGTAAAAAACTTTTAAAAAATTATTCTACATTTTCCTTCCGCACCATGTAAATGTTGGAATTCCTCGTGTTTACACTTCCTATTAAGTCGACAGAAGTACACTTACTTGATAAATTTTGTGAGGCTGGGAATATACAGGCTCAAGAGCGCTAACACTGACCCCTTTTTTTAGAACAAGAATTCGAAGTCTGGAGAATGTACAGATCGAAACGTCTTATGAACAAAACGACCAAGAACCATCGTCTGGGAAATTAATCTTTGGACTGACGGTTAACGCCACTGAGACTGAAATTGCCTAACCGTGTTCAAATACCGTTTCCGTTATTTCGAGAATTTGGATTATTGAGAATGTCACGCTGGTAAATCCCAATGACAATATCCCTCGGGCAATCTTCCGCTGGCTGTTATACTAGCAAAAGCTGGATCATTGAGTGTATTTTAATTAACACGTGTGCAAATGCAATATAATCACCTCGGATAGAGTTGTCGAATATGACAACTGCATCTCTGCAGAGGAGTAAGACTCTCGACCACCACTACGAATATCCTGGATATGACACTAAACTGTATTTGATAGTGAGGCTCCAGTTCCGAAGCTTTCGGTAATATGGAGTATTCTTTTATTGGGTTATGAGACTAAACTGTGTCTTATGGTGAGACTCCAGTCCTGAATACTTGAAACCATTAAACTATGTACAAACAAATGAGTTTTCTCTCGTTTAAGATAATTTTACCTTGAAACTATTCGTTTGCAAATCACACACACACACACACACACACACACACACACACACATATATATATATATATATATATATATATATATATATATATACCGGATTTGACATTAAATAATCTATATTTTTCCTGACAACCAAATATTCCATGGGATGTGTTGTTTCCAACGATTGTTGAATTCCTAAAGCTGTGTGTAACTCTAGTCGAACTTCTGGCACCATGACGTGTGCCACTCTAGTCAATTTTCTTAAAGTGTCAGTGGCTGAACCTAGCACTACTTAAGGAAGCATCCATTAAGAATCGAACTCACTGAAATAATTTTCGATATAAACTCGCCAATCCAAGCAATTTCTTATTTATTAGAAGTCAGACGATAACTTGCAAGAAGAATGTATTTACGGATCGGAAAGGAAACAAGATGGTACAGAAGAAGAAGAAGAAGAAGAAGAAGAAGAAGAAGAAGAAGAAGAAGAAGAAGACCTTGATTGTTTTGTGCAAATCGTCTAGTTATAAACAAAATCTTAACAGATCGTGAAGATATAATTGTTGTTGTAGAAGATAAGAGTGGATGAACAGAACAAGATTGCATCACATTGATTAGAAAAAAATAGGTAAAAAGAAATATTGATTACATGAAAATCTTAGCATTAATCACATAATTATAAAAAATCCAGGCAAACACGAATAATAATTACTGGGCATTAATCGAGTAAATTGTCGTCATTCTTGGTAATAATGATAATAATAATACTTGTACCTTGCCAGAAAGCTGGGAAAGCTGGGAACCCTGATGGCGACGGCTGTGCCCGTTGTAATAGGAGCACTTGGAACGGTTCCCAAAGGCTTGGAATAGAGGTGGAAGAGTGGGAAATCGAGGAGTGAATCAAGACATTGTGAATATCGGCCAGAATACCAAGAAGAGTCCTGGAGACTTGCTGTCACTTAGACTCCAGTCAAAGAACATCAGGTTATGCTGCTGTGAAAAAATTACGAGGAGTAAAATGATAAGGCAAGTCAAAAGTTTTGTAATGTTTTGGTAGTACATGAGACACAATTCGGCAGCCCCGGATGTTTTTGCTGAAGTCATGAAAGTGACTAAGCACACCGGACAGTGAGATACCAAACTCGCCTGATACTCTCCAAGTGCTACTCCCTGTATTTGCCGAGGTCGTGAAGGTGATGAACCACACCGAACTGTGAGATGCTAAACTTGCCTGATACCATTCCCTGGATTTTACTCAATAACTTGAATCACGACCTCGAAATTCACAGTTTTAGGTTTACCAGACTATATCTGACCGTCGAGTTTCAAGCAATCAGAGTGAAATCTCTTGAACCGATTTAACTGAGGTCAAATGCACCTGTCCCTTTCATACAACGAATAGTTTTGATCGCTTCTAGGGCGTTATAGCCCAATTCGAACCCAGAAAGCATAAGTTTCAGAATTAGACCTCGTTGCACTGTTATTTGTGCAGTTTTCAAATTACACACATAGTGAAGCAATGCACAACGTGTCAGCACACCTACTACCACAACACTACCAACAACAACGGGTACATAACACAGCTTGAACTGCTTCGATCGCGGGATATAAGCACCATGAATTAGTATGCAAAAAATATTGCAAAACTTTTGACTCATCATAGTAATAATATAAATAATAATAATAATAATGATGATAATCTGGGAATATTAGAAGCGAATAGCATCTAGCAAACAGAGATGAAAAAAAAATTTAAAAAAAAACGAGCACGCTGAAATACAAAACCTTGTAAAAACCAATCTCAGCAGCAGTAATCTAATCAAAAGAATAAATAATCAGGCAGTCTCCCGAGTAAGATATTCTGAACTCTGGTAAAGAATAGAACTCAGAAATAGATAAAAGGAAATTGATGATGACCTACATGGCCTAACGTCTGAAGAATAGCCTAGACAGAGTCTACGTGATAATCAAAGAAGGAAGAAGAGGATTCGCATGCACTGAGGTTTTGCGAAGATTTGGCAATAAAAGAACTCGAAGCATATATCAACAAGAGCAATAAAAAGTGATTATAGCAGCCAGTAAAATCTTTAATAACCCAATTTTTAAAATCTAAAAACTAAAATGGGAAGTAACAACTATATAAGTTACTTTAAACGAGAAATGAAGAACGTTATAAATGAAATGATCTGGATATGGTTACAAAAGGGAATTTAAAAAGAGAAACGCAATTTCTTTCCATAACAGCACAAAAAATGTCATACGAACCAATTATGTCAAAGCAAAAATAGATCATACGCAGAAGACTAACAAGTGTAGGTTATGTGGGAACAAAGATAAAACTGTTCATTGCATAATATACGAATTCAACAAACTGGCAAAAAATGCAAGAGTCAACATAAGTGGGTAGGAAAGGTGATCCACTGGGAATTGTGCAAGAGACTAAAATTTGGCCATGCTGACAAAAAATGTATATGTATAAACCAAAATCTGTCATAGAAAATGAGACGCATAAGATTCTCTGGACTTTGAAATACAAACAGAAGATCGGGCCTTGTGTTAATTAATAAGAAAAAAATCTTATCATCTAGAGAATTTTATTCTTCTTGTGGATCATAAAGTGAAAATAAAAGAAAATGAAGTCAGGATTCATTTTTTATTAATAGAACCACAATTAGTAGTAATTACATTTGTGAAATAATAGCAATTATCGTCGGAAAAAGTAGCAATCACAGGAAAAATGTATCATTCACAGTTACAACAAATTGACGATAATTTCAGATTTAAAACAAAAAAAAAACAAAATTATTGTTTGCAAGAAAATTCGTGACAAAGCTAAACTCTCCAAACGAGGACAACATTCGAGTGAATAATTGCATTATGCAAATAAGCTAAAAGGCCCATGAAGAATGACCCTTTAAAGAGGAAGTGATGGATAGGCTACTGGGTGAGGTTGTTGAAGCCTGGGGTCGTGAATCTGTCGACATATCAATAAGTGCGGGGAGAGGGCCAAGTCAGAGAAGATCGCGTCGGGGGTTCAAATTGCCGATCCTGACTCGTGCGGATTTTAGTTGGAATTTCACCAAATTTTGTCTTACAACTTTTTATGGGCAATGTATGACTGAAGAGAAAAGGAATTTGGTTGGGAGAGGAGAGACTCCTTATTGTGCCCACGAGAGACAAGGAATACTGCCCCAGATTCTGCTCTTAATCGTTTCTCTCACTTGAGTTGATTTGTCTCTAAGGGCAACAAAAAAGAAATTCGAACAGTAACAACAAAAAAAAAAGAACAATAAGTGAGGAGAAAAACTCGCAAAGAGTGAAATAATAAGAAGAAGAATAAGAATAATCATCATCATGTCGTGCTGGTAGCACGGATATCCCTGACCCTCTCTCGCCACTTTTCCCTATCGTTCATCGCCTCTGGCAGGTCTTCTGAACTACATCCCGTATCCTCACATAGTTGCTAAATGTATGTTCATGCTGGTCGTCCTACTTTTGCACGGCCATGAGTGGGGGTCCATAAGAGTACATCACTTATGAGTTCGTCCCTGCTTCTCCAGCAGTGTCCTGCATGTCTGGTTCGTCTAACTTGAATAGTTTTCGTGATAGGAGGCAGGTGGCCGTACAGTTGGTGTTTTGTGGGGTGTTGCCGCCAGGACTTGTTCAAGATTGCTCGCAGCATTCTTGTGTAATTGCCGTCTAGCTTCTTCTCCAGCCGTTTTGTTAGAGTCCATGTAATGCATCCATATAGCAGTATCGATGCGACCGCTGCCTGGAAGAAACTGCATTTCATTTTATCGGTTAGGTCTGATTTCCATATAATCGATAGCCTATTGATTGCTGTCCATGCCTTCTTTAACCTCGTGTCGATGTCCTTAATAATAATAATAATTGCCGAATAGTGAACTTTGCCGTTTCGGCTGACCACAGAGTAGAATTAAAAGAAAGCGAAAAGAGAGATAAGTACCGAGGCCTTGCTAGAGAACCGAAAAAACTATGGAACGTGAAAGTGACGGTGATACCAATGGTAATCGGTGCACTCAGTAGAATCACCAAAGATTTGGTTTAGGGACTGGAAGAAGTAGATATAAGAACACGAGTGAGACCATCCAAACTACATCATTATTAAAATCGGCCAGAATACTGAGAAGAGTCCTGAAGATGTGAGGAGACCTGCTGTCACTCAAATTCTAGTGGATAACCATCGGCTAACGCTGGTGAGAAAAACTCTCGAATGAGTAAAATACTACTACTACTACTAATAATAATAATAATAATAATAGCAACAAAAACACAACGAAAAGGTCGAATGGATAAACAATATGACAAAAGAATTAGTAGGGCTCGAGTAAGGCTCGTAAACGGAAATAGACATCGATTTACTCAAACTAGAAAACACCAGGCCATGATGGAATACAGGGTTTCGAGTTCAAGAAATTCACCCCCATTCACGAGAGACTAGCATCAGAAATGAACAGATACCTACAAGGAGCACACGTACCCGAATGGATGACTAAAGGAAAACCACATTGATCCAAATGGACCCAAACAAAGAAACCGCCCCCAAAACTTCAGACCTATAACCTGCCTATCGATGATATGGAAAATATTAACAGCCCAAATAAGGGAAGAGATTTACTACTCATTAGCAGATTGTTCCCTGAGAAACAGGAAAGATGCCGCAAAGGGTACCGAGGCACAGCAGAGTTACTTTACATGGATCAACAAATCCTAAACGAGAGAAAAGACCATACGAAAAAAATTAGCTATGGCCTGGATTGACTACAAAAAGGCATATGAAATCATCCCGCAAAGCTGGATAATAAACTGCCTCAAAATGTACAAAATATCACATGAAGTCATAAACTTTATCGAGAAAACCTGGAGAGTGGAATTGACAGCATGAGGAAGAAGCTTAGCTGAAGCTAAGATCTAAAGAGGTACGTGGTGCTTTCAATAAGTTTCCAGACTTTTTATGTACAGGCATTTAAAATTGTCGTATACTCTTGGAAATTCAGTATGTTATTGCTATACATCTTATGAGATGACTGGCCAATTTTTATGATTTCAGCTTCAAATGAACAGCTACAGCAGAAATTGGGATGCACCCTACTAAAGCCTGATTGTCACAGCTGGTGAATTTCAAAAATGCTATCTGGACGTGTCGACACATTAGAAGAACGATATGCAATAAAATTCTGTTTTAAACTTGGAAAAAATGCCACAGAAACGTATAGAACGCTTCAGACTGCTTTTGGAGGATCTTGCATGAATCGAGCATCAGTTTTTGAGTGGCATAATAGATTCAAGGAAGGCAGGGAGTCTATGAGGGATGATGAAAGGTGTGGGAAGAGTAAGGAAGTCAATACATCAGAGTTGATTGACCAAAGAGTTGGGGTTAGGGTTACTATGTTGAGGTTTTAAGGAAGTTCAGAAAGAGATTCCTTGGGAAGAGGCCAGCACACTTCAAATCGGGTCAGTGGCATTTCCACCAGGATAATGCACCAGTCCACAACTCCATCCTTGTCACAGACAAGATGGGCATCAAGAAAGTTCCTCAGCCTCCCTAAAGTCCAGACCTTGCTCCCAGTGACATTTGCTTATTCCCTAAGCTCAGAGGTTGTCGTTATGAGAGAATTGAGGAGATGAAAGAGGCTGTGACGAATGTCATTGACACGCTCACACAAGAGGACTTCGATGGGGTCTTCCAGAACGGTACAACAAGTGCATTGCAGCCAGGGGAGATTACTTCGAAGGGGACTAGAGTTTCATGTGTGTAGTATCAATAAAAGTGCTCATTCGAAAAAAGTCCGGAAACTTATTCAATGATCCTCGTATTTTTTAAGGAGATGCACTATCACCGTTTCTATTCATAATTGCCATGATGCCACTTGACCACATTCTCAGAAAATGCACAGCTTGATACCAAGTTAGTAGATCGCAAGAAAAGATTAATCACCTAATGTACATGGATGACATCAAACTATTTGCAAAAGTATGAAAAAGAACTGGAAACTATGATACGCGCAGTTAGAATATACAGTGGGGACATAGGAATGGAATTTGGCATAGAAAAATGTGCCATGCTAGTAATGAAAATGGTAAACGACACCTGACTGATGGAATGTAGCTACCAAATCAAGATTAGAACGCCCGGAGAAAAGGAAACATACAAATACTTGGAAATCTTGGAGGCTGACACCATAAAACAAGCGAAGATGAAAGTCAAAATTAAGAAAGAATGTCTCAGAAGAACTAGAAAGCTACTCGAGACAAAACTATCTTGCAGAAATCTTATCCAAGGAATAAATACCTGGGCTGTACTTCTCGTTAGATATTCGTGACCCTTTGTGAAGTGGACCAGAGAAGCAAATGAACCAAAGCAAATGAACCAAAGAACAAGGAAACTAATGACCATGCATAAGGCATTACATCCCAGAGACGACGTTGACAGAGTATATGTATCAAGAAAGGAGGGAGGAAGAGGACTTGTCAGCATTAAAAACAGCGTTGACGTATCGATACAACGACTCGAGGACTATAGAGAAAAGCACGAAGGACTGATTACAGCCACCAGAAATGATACTTACAACACCATGGCTAAAAATAACTAGGAAACAAAAATAGGAAGAACCACTCTATGGGCGTTTTAAAAGACTAATAAACATCTCACACTAGAAACCTGGACGTGGCTAAGAAAAGGAAACTTTAAAAGAGAAACAGAATCTCTCCTAATAGCAGCATAAAACAACGCCATAAGAATCAATCATATCAAAGCGAGAATAGATAAGACGCAACAAAATAGCAAATGTAGGTTATGTGGTGATAGAGACGAAATCATCAATCACATAACAAACGAATGCAGCAAATTAGCATAGTAGGAGTATAAGACTCGACACGACTGGGTGGGCAAGGTGATCCCCTGGGAAATGTGCAAGAAATTTAAATTTGACCCTACGAACAAATAGTATATGCACAACCCAGCATCTGTCCTAGAAAATGACACGCACAAACTCCTATGGGACTTTGACATTCACACAGATCACCTAATCTCGGCCAGAAGACCAGACCTTATAATAATAAACAAAAAAAGAGAACTTGCAAATTTGAGGACCTTGCTAGGGAATTGAAAAAACTATGGAACATGAAGGTGACGATTACACCAATCATGATTGGTGCTTTCGGTACAGTAACTAAAGGATTACTAAAGGGACTGGAAGACTTGGAAGTTGGCGGCCGAGTGGAGACCATCCAAATAACAGCATTATTGAGAACGGCCAGAATACTGAGAAAAGTCTTGGAGACTTCAGGAGACTTGCTGTCACTCAAACTCCAGGGAAAAACCATCAGCTAAAACTGACGTGAAAAACTTTCAAGGAGTAAATAATGTTAATAATAATAATAATAATAATAATGTTAATAATAAGGGCCAATTATGTTAAAGCGTCTTCTTTTTATTTACTTTGAAAACTAAACTTCAAATTAACAGATTTGTCTTTTCATTTAAATCGCATATAATATTCAGCAAATGTTTAACATGCAAGGACAAAATAACATCTAAAACATGCTTTTAAAACAGATTAGTTAAAAAGACTAAAAATCCACCAACCGAGCCGCCTTTTTTTTCTTTTAAAGCACAGTCAACGTTTTCTGTTTTTTTTTTTTTTTTTTTTTTTTTTTTGTTTTTTCGCTTTACTTTTTTTTTGTTTCTTTCCCTGGTTTCGGGACTGTCAGTTATATCTATTGCCATTCTGGAACGGGGAAATTTTATCGATTTCAATGAAAAGACGAATCTGTTAGTTTGAAGCCTCGTTTTCCTGGTGAATTATTTCAAATGCAAGTTAAAGTGACTTAATTTTTTTCTAATTCTGTTTCAATTTCTGTCCAGTATGTCTTTGAATACTTCAGTTAGTGTAAAATTCGAATATCTTGAAGATTGCTTGAATGCGAATAGGAGCATGTTGGAGTGGGGAGGTGTAAAATGTCGAATTACACGTGGATATCTTTATAACTCTATAAAAAAAACCAAATCCCATCTTGATTATTTGTATGAAAATAGATTTAGCGTTAAATTTCCTACAAAGGTTGATATGCTATAAAACCCAAACAACCAACCCCCAACGAGTGTCCTGACTGACACTAAATAATTTGACGGTGAGGCTTCAGTAATGTTGGAGTTTGGGGAATGCTGAGTACCCATTCATTGCCATTGCTCCCAGGTCCACTCTGGCCCGGAGTGGCGGCACTTGATAGAGTCCTATCTACGGGTTAAATAGAACTGTTTAACATTCAAACTGTGTTCTAATGCTAAATTGAATTGCTGGAAACAGAACTCTTTGAACTCATATAAATGTGTGTAAACAAAAAACTGTGTACTTATGCTAAACTGAATTGTTCGAAATACAATTATTTGATCTTTTAACTGTATGTAAACGAATGACTGATGTTTGATTGAATTGTTCGTGATACTTAGTAATACTTGGAACTATTTAATTTTGATGACATGCTAAACTGAATTATTTGAAATAGAACTGTTTTAAATTTAACTGTGGGTAAAGAAAAAACTGTATTTAAACAAATGACTAACTATGTGTAAACAAGAAACTGTGTGTAGTAATGCTAATTTGAATTGTTTGAAGTAGAACTGACTGATTATTTAACTGTGTATTTGTATTAGATAGAAATGAGTGAAACCATTAAACTCTGTGAAAAAATTGAGCTCAGGCTCGTTTAAATATTCGTCATATATTCAACATATATGCATAAAAAGGATTGGGCATTAAATAATCTACAATGGTTGATATGCCATAAAACCCAACCAAACCAAATCATGTATATTCAACATATATGCATAAAAAGGATTGGGCATTAAATAACCTACAATGGTTGATATGCCATAAAACCAAACCAAACCAAATCCAATATATTTAATATATATGTATAAACTATGTAGAAGAGTTTCGAATGCACACAAAACGGAATATATGTGCTATAACCAAACGGGGGACATCTCCACTCTAGAAGGAACCCCACTTAAACTAGTAGACAAATTCACGTACCTAGGAAGCAGCGTCGAATCAACCGAAAAGGACATCGAAACGAGGCTAACGAAAGCATGGACAGCTATCAATAGGCTATCGATTATATGGAAATCAGACCTAACCGATAAAATGAAACGCAGTTTCTTCCAGGCAGCGGTCACATCGATACTGCTATATGGATGCACTACATGGACGCTAACAAAACGGCTGGAGAAGAAGCTAGATGGCAATTACACAAGAATGCTGCGTGCAATCCTGAACAAGTCCTGGCAGCAACACCCCACAAGACACCAACTGTACGGCCACCTGCCCCCTATCACAAAAACTATTCAAGTTAGACGAACCAGACATGCAGGACACTGCTGGAGAAGCAGAGATGAACTCATAAGAGATGTACTCTTATGGATCCCCACACATGGCCGCGCAAAAGCAGGGCGACCAGCTCGAACGTACATTCAGCAGCTATGTGAGGATACAGGATGTTGTCCTGAAGACCTACCTAGGGCGATGAACGATAGGGAGGAGTGGCGAGAGAGGGTCAGGGATATCCGTGCTACCAGCACGATATGATGATGATGATGATGATGATGATATGTATAAAGAGGATTTCGCATAAAATAACCTACAATGGTGATATGCCATAAAACCCAACCAAACCAAATCATATATATTTAATATATATGTATAAAAAGGATTGGGCAGTAAATAATCTACAATGGTTGATATGCCATAAAACCAAACCAAACCAAATCATATATATTCAACATATATGCATAAAAAGGATTGGGCATTAAATAACCTACAATGGTTGATATGCCATAAAACCAAACCAAACCAAATCCAATATATTTAATATATATGTATAAAGAGGATTTCGCATAAAATAACCTACAATGGTGATATGCCATAAAACCCAACCAAACCAAATCATATATATTTAATATATATGTATAAAAAGGATTGGGCAGTAAATAATCTACAATGGTTGATATGCCATAAAACCCAACTAAACTAAACTAAGCCATCAAAAATAATTCAAGTATCCAATGGGTGTTGGCGTTTTTACTTCACTAATTCTTTTCTCGTGTAAATTGTATTACACACTGGAAAATCCGTTATGCTTTGTAATTCAATATTCAATTAATTTTCGTGGGGGTGAATGAAAATTAAATTTGTTATCAAGAGATGCATCAAGTGCTAAGTTTGAGAAGGACTGCTTCAGATATTGCGCAAATTTTCATGATGTTTGAACATATATATATATATATATAACCGTAACCCAGCATAAATGGAGCAGCACCGTAAGACTTTTATTCGGGCAAAGCACTTCAATCACTCAAACAAAGAGAATAAAGCAAGGTACAATCAATTTTACACCTAAAAGACAATTTGGAGGTTTTCCATTGCACTTAACTTTATTTTACCCATTAAAATTAACGGAGGGAATTGGGAAATACTGATTACAATCCTTCCCTCTTTATGAAATAGAAGCATCTCCATAATCATTGACTGCTGTTACAAGGGGGACCCCACGGGTTCACGGTTCGTCTAGCTATCTTGTACAACCCAATCTCGAACAGGCAACTGAAGAGAGGTGTGTGTGTGTGTGTGGGTGTGTGTGTGTGTGTGTGCTATTTTGATAAAGGCATTTTTAATTAATAAATGCCAAATTCGTTTTTATTCTATTTTTTCTTTTTTTCTTATTTCTTTTTTCTTATTTATTTCTTATTTATTTATTTTTTAAACGAGTGTCAAGTTTTAAAAGTGTAACATGTCCTATATTAAATTAAAGTCTTTGACAACTTAACAGGTTTCATAAAAAAAATCAGAAAAAAATAAATGAAATGGCTGGTATCTTTTTTTATCTTTTTCGATCTTAATTTTTCTTTTTTTTTAACAGTTCCTAAATGAATCAATAACACAATATTCTAAATATAATGTCACTTAAAATGGCCTCATTTTAACAACTTTAACATAAAAAATAAGAAAAAAAATTATTGTATCGGTAATTGAACAATTTGATTATGTCTTCTCACTACGCCGTGACATAATCCAAACGACAAATCAGATTGTTACAATTCAAAACTCAAACGTTCTTTCTTTCTTTCTTTCTTTCT
>OY757936.1:73285554-73503054 GCA_963585895.1 Sepioteuthis lessoniana | reverse complement strand
TAGGGTTTCTAAGGGATACAGTTTTAGTGTTTTGGAAATGGTTAGTTTCTCTAACACTGTAAATTATTTGGCAACACAAATGAATAACGAAACTTCTTATAAAAAACGCAACAGCGAAAGATTTATTATAGTAGCAAGTGTAACTGAGTAAGAGTGTCCCTTTTGGTGTCGCCGGTTAGTATGTTGGTCGTTGAGTTTGTAGGAAGAGTGTGTGAAGCTAGTAACAGCGTGTTCTTCAGCGAAGGGGTTCAAAGTGGAATCCGTAGCAGTGGATGCGAGACAGGTCTGTCTGGGCTGCTGGCTAGGGTGCTCTCTAGTCGTCCGCTGACTACCAAAAGGACTAGAAAAAATAGTTCTAGAGAGGAAGAAGGAATCAATGCGCTCTGCCTGGTGATTGGTCAATTAGTGGCCGAATCGCTTGGCGGGGGGCATTGATTCGCGAGAGGAAATAGATCTGTAGCTACTACACAGTGGAAGATGAAAAACCAATGATGGTTTGAATATATTTTTGAAAAAGAAAATGGAGAAAAGGAAGAGAAAATAAATATGTGCTTATTGTTCATGAGGATAGATTTAAATTTAATTCATTGGGCTCAAGTAATATGTGAGGAGAGAAAATTAATTAAAATTTGATATGTTATAGCTATGGACAGCTATCGATAGGCTCTCGATCATATGGAAGTCGGACCTAACTGATAAAATGAAACGCAGTTTCTTCCAGGCAGCGGTTGTGTCGATACTGCTATATGGATGCACCACATGGACGCTTACGAAGCAGCTGGAGAGGAGGCTGGACGGAAATTACACAAGAATGTTGAGAGCAGTATTAAACAAGTCCAGGCGATAGCACCCCACGAGACTCCAACTATACGGACACTTGCCCCCCATCACGAAAACTATACAAGTTCGACGAACCAGACACGCAGGACACTGCTGGAGAAGCAAGGACGAGCTCATAAGCGGTGTACTCCTGTGGACCCCCACATATGGATGTGCAAGAGTGGGACGACCAGCACGAACAACGATGTGAGGACACAGGATGTAACCCTGAAGACCTGCCGGAGGCGATGAATGATAGGGAGAAATGGCGAGAGAGGGTCAAGGATATCCACGCTGGCGGCGCGACATGATGGTGATGATGATGATGATGATAGCTATATGGAACTAATATTCCTAAGAAAGGGGATAGATTGAAAAACCCGGAATGAGGATAAAAGCGAAATAGCTCTGGCTTCAAAAATTTTTCTTAATCTTTTCCCTTGTTTTTTCATCAAACCTCCATCGTTATTTTATCAACACTTTTCATGAATTTAAAATCCTGAAGAAGGTTATAATAACCAAAACGTTCAACGTCGACTTTCTTTAGGGAAAATCCTGGCCGCGTTTTGTACGGTTCAGTCGCTTTACAAAAAATAAAAGCTAAAATGGCAACATGTATTTGATTATCTCATGTGAAGTAACGCAGACTCTCGGCGCTCCTATGCAAATGAGACTATGCCAGGTGTATAAAAAGACCAGTGGAGGGAACGGGAGTTAGTTGGAAAAAGGCGTGTTGCGTAGGTAGACAAGTGCAACAGGATTGGCTGAGTCAGTGACGTTACTGAACTCAACTTTCAAACTACACTTTCATAATAAATCCATCAAATTTTGGATTATCTTGTTTTTTCTACTTTTCTTCATGTATATATATACGGAGGCAGCAAGAATCGATAACAGTTATAAACACTTGAGCGCTCTGTTTAAGAGGTGGTGAACACTTATTTCGAAGTAATCGGCAGGTGGTGGGTCAAAGTTCAATTTCCGGTCATGAGAATCTATTCAAAACAACAACGTAGTAATTTTCTAAGCTTTTTGCTTAGAGGTGGCACAAGGCCATATGAATTGGGCACCCAATGAGACTCGAACTCACCCGTGTAGGTTTGCTAGTCTAGCTTGCTGAACTCTTGTGTTTGGCTATGGACAGCCAAGAACAGATTAAAGGATAATGGAATCTTTAAAATTAAGGATTACCATCCTAACAGTTTCCTATTTAGTAACAAGTGAAAGATTCTAATATTATTTTCACAACTATCACTGTTACAGTGGGAATTCGGATTATTAAAAAATGACAAAATGCGAATATCATTATTATTCATCCAATGTTCGTCTGTCCGTTCGTTCGTATAGCTAAGTCTCGGCCATTTTTGTCTCAATATCTGCCAAACTTTTAGGAATTGATAGGATTATAAATCATGCTTGAAGATCCGATTCAGACTGGTTTTAGACAGGATCTCTCTCTCCTCCTTACTGTCTTATTTTGCCTCCTGGCAGTAAAAGGAGGTCCATCTCGTAACGCTAATCGACTCTCTTAGTATTTGTTACGTTAGGTAGACTGTTCTCTCCACTTCCTGTATACACTTAAATTCTTTCTGTTGGCGCTTGTTATCGAGCTGCTTAGAAGGATTTTTAAAAGAAATCTCAGATACCCATTAAAAAAAATTTAGCTTCCAACTACCTTTCCAAATCTGGAAAACGTTAAAATTAAATATTTCCTTCAAATATCTATTAATTTTTTGAAAGATCTGATTGCGTTTAATATGTTTGAACAAACCCGAAACTATCTTTGTCATGCTTGGTGTAAACCAGACTATAAACCGTTGTAAAGAAATGATAAAAACCAATAAAATCTTCTTTAAATGCGAATAATTATCCTCAACTTCAATGCAAATGATTCTACATCGTTTATTTTTTAAGTAATGACCATCTTCCAACCCGTATGTAATATGGGGAAGTACTTTGAAAATTCTATTACATAATATATTTGTTGAAGGTTGATCGATATTTTATATCTATGTTTTATAAATAGAGTGGTTTTTATGAGGAAAATACGGATTTATTGTTTCTGTAAAAATTCGGTTTTCCTGGTAACTACTGCGTCTTTGAATTTTCTTGTTGTTAAAATCAGGCTTTGGCTGAAATTTTGTGCAAAGACAATTTGTCTTGCTTTGTACTATTCTTGGAACTAGAGAAGTTCGCAAGTAAAACCATTCCTTTATTTTTAACTTTATTGTTGAGAGAGTAATTATAAAGAATTCTAAATTCTTCCTTTTTTAGAACCAAATATTTTCCCCACGTGAGAGTGGTCACTTTCTCTGGAGGAGAATATGAAGTAAAAAGAAAATTACCAGTTTGATATTAAGAAAGCTACAACGTTGACATTTGTGCGAGCCTATTTGCAGGTTTAATATCTATTCGTAATATCATGGATTTATTTTAATTTCGTACCTACTCCCAAACAAGATACGCAACTTTATTTCCAAAGAAAACTTTAGGAAATATTTAAACAACTGTTTGAGAGAAAAAGAAAAGAAATATTATAAGTTGTCGATATATATTTGTGGAGCAAGCCAGCATTGTTGATGAAGAAGTGGAACCAAAAATGAATTACTGTAGGTCCCCCCCCCCTAAAAAAAAGGAAATAGCAGTCCTAGCCTTTCGCGACCAAAAAGAAGCAGGACAAATTGACCGATTGAAACGCCTTCCTGTGTGTATTCATGTATGTAAAAAAGGGTAGTCGTAATTTGTAATTTTGCCCCTTGCTACAATCTCGCAAATGGACTTATATGTATTAACCACTTACCCTTTTTACTGTAAATAAATCTTTTTGATGTTGTATTTGTCTCTAACCTTTGTTTGACACTTTTCTTATTAGCTATTCTTTTAGACAATAAGTAACAATAATTTTCTTTTTCAAAACGATAAAGGGTGGATACATGTCTTTTCGAACTTTTAGGATTTAAAAATTTTAAAAACCGTTCAGTACTGCAAGTTTCACTCTTTTAAATACAACACGTATTTAATTTGAGTAAAGTTGTTGTTGGTGACCGTAGTCGTGCGAGACCCAAAGGTTCCCTTTTCAATAGATATTACGCCTATATGTAGGGAAGGGCGCAACTCTTTTCCTTTGATTGCTCCACTTTACCCTTGATACATACCTTATATTGCTGAGTGTTAAGCGAGGCGGCATCAAGTACAATTTTTGGAGTTTTTGGTATGACTCGACCCGGGATTGAACCCCGGTCTCCCGGACCATTGGCGAACACTCTACCCAATAGGCCAATAGTAAATCAATTTTTAGTAATATATAGATTATGCTAGTGGATTAAAAAAGGAAAATTATGAACTTTACAGTTTATAAGATTGAATAAGTATGTAATCTAAAAATTGATAAATTACTACTAAAGGAACTGCCATCTTCTGAGGTTTTATGACGGGTTTCAGCAACTGAAAGGAATTTTGAAGTCGTTGAAGCTTTTGCGAACAAATTACTGAATGAAATGAAAGAGATATAAAGGAGACAATGAAAGGTATCTTTTTGCTTTCGTCAGGTTTCTTATGCCCGCGCATGCGTACAGTCACTTGACGCTCACTCAACCACACGCGCGCGCAGTTTTCGGAGTGCCACGCTAATTAGCATTTTCTTTAATCACAGGCAGATCACATTACAATTGCCGTTGTGTGGTTGCTAAGAGAAATTGACTTAGAAGCGGATTGGGTACGGGGTTCAAACCCTCGGATTGTGTGACGCACGTTCAAGTCAATTTTTGCTTCGTGTTTCTCTTCTCCCTCTTATGACATTCAATTTTTTATATGTCTCTTTCCATCATTGCTCTCTATGTTACCAAACTCTTTCTCGCCTACTTTGCTGTCGGGTACCTGTTTTCTATTTGGAACTCTCTCTTCCTCACTCCTCTCTCTCTCTCTCTCTCTCTCTCTCTCTCTTTATATTTCATTTATAGTTTTTTTACTCGCTCTCTCCTTTATTCTTTCATATTGTCTCGTTTTGACCGCTCAACCTACGACCTTTTGTGTGGGCCTTTTCCCCCTTTTTATTACTCTGTATCATTTTAAATAGCTTTATTTATTTTAATTGCTCTAATCAATCAAAAGTGCTTTTTTTCTTTAATTACTCCATCTCTCTTTCATTCTCCCTCTCTCTCTCTCTCTATCTATCGTTCACTATTACTTACGGTTTCTCTCAAATTATGTCTTAGTCGCGGTCTCCCTCTTAGTCTCCCTCCCCCTCTCTTTCTCGCGTCTATCTTCTCTCTTTTTCTCTTTGTACTCTCTCTCTCTCTCTCTCTCGTCTATCTTCTCTCTTTTTCTCTTTGTACTCTCTCTCTCTCTCTCGTCTATCTTCTCTCTTTTTCTCTTTGTACTCTCTCTCTCTCTCTCTCTCTCTCTCTCTCTACCTTCTCGTATTCTCTCTAGCTTTTTGTCTTCCTCTCTTTCTTCTCTTTGCCTCTCTCTCTCTCTCTCTATCCTCCTTCTTTCACCTCCTTTCTCTTTCTGTCTTCTTTCTTGCTTTTCACCTTTCTCTGTTTCTCTTTACTTCTCTCTCTCTCTCGTCTATCTTCTCTCTTTTTCTCTTTGTACTCTCTGTTTCTCTCTCTCTACCCTCTTGTATTCTCTCTTGCTTTTCGTCTTCCTCTCTTTCTTCTCTTTGCCTCTCTCTCTCCCTCCTCCTTCTTTCACATCCTTTCTCTTTTTTCTGTCTTCTTTCTTGTCTTTCGCCTTTCTCCTTTTCTCTTTACTTCTCTCTCTCTCTCTCTCTCTCTCTCTCTCTCTCTCTCGTTTACCCACCTTCTCTCACCTTCTTTCTCTTTCTTCTGCCTTCTCTCTTGCTTTTCGTTTTTCTACTTTTTCTCTTTGCTTCTCTCTCTCTCTCTCTCTCTCTCTCTCTCTCTCTCTCTTTCATCCTCCATCTCTCACCTACTTTCCTTTTCTGTCTTTTCTCTTGCTTTTTGCCTTTCTTTCGATTTTGTCTTTATTCGTTTTGCCTATTCTTTTTGTTTTTTCCAGGGTTTTTTTCTATCTCATATCTTTTCTTCTGTCTCCCTACGTGTCTTCTTTATTTACCTCCCCTCACATCACTCTCTCTCTTTCTCACTCTGTCTTTATATATATATATATATACACACACATATATATATATATATGTCTTTGATCTCATTTTCCTGTTATACGCAGCATTGTGTTACAAATAATGATGACGTTGCAAAAAAGTCGACCAATTCCTTTTGCCAAAAATCGATGACACAAATTCTGACTAATGTCTGGCGAATCACAGAACATTGAAAATGCACACCCACAAACGCGCATGCATGAACATATACAAGGAAGACATTAACGCACAACACACACATCCATAAAGACAACACACACAACACAGACTCAGAGAACACACAGTAAACACTCCACACGTATACTCACCCAAACACAAAAACGCACAAATAGACGCTCAAACAAAATACATTGGCAAATACTCATTTATACACACATAAACGAAAACACACATACACATGAGTCGTAGATCAAAGAGATTTGCGTCTCACCAACAAATGTCGAAAACATCAAAACTTGAAGTTAGTTTTTGAGGACAAAAATTACTAATGCTACTTAAGCCCAAAAAGAAGCATAAAATCTTCTTTTCTTTTTTTTTGTCATTGTCTTATATTCAGGATGAGTTTCATGTAGGAGTAGTGACAAAGACTGTGCTGGTTTGCATGATTACGTTCATTATAGAACGACAAAATTGGCGAAAGAGGTTCGAATTCCGACTGAGACTGCTAATATCAAGTTAATGAAAAATATCTATGTTTTTTTATATAATTAACCTTGATGCATAATTTTAGACACACACGCACACACAGACAGATATATATATATATATATATATATATATATATATATATATATATATATATATATATTTATATATATGTATATTTATATAAACGCACACACACGCAGAATAGTCGAATACACATACATAGAGTATTGAAGATCGTCAAAGTGAAATACGGAGTCATGTGTGTTTCTCCTGCTTTATCGCTATTTTATTTTATGCTTGAAAAATACTATGATATATATATATATATATATATATATAGAGAGAGAGAGAGAAAGAGAAAGAAAGAGAGAGAGACAAAGAGAGAGAGAGACAAAGATAAAGAGAGACAGAGACAGAGAGAATGGAAATGGCCGTTTTCTTTAAAAATTGCGTCATTGTTTTGTAATAAATATTCTATCCGTTGCATATATATATATATATATATATATTAAAATGAGGTTGAGGCCACTAACACATTGTTAGTCTTCTGAAGAGGACCACGAAGTCCGAAACACGTGAAGAGCATTAATATATGAAATAAAAACCGAAAGTACCTCATTCAAATTTATTTGCGGACCAATTCATTTGAAAATATTTACTTATCTCTCATTGAAACAACAAGAAATTCACACACAGACACCATATCATTAAAGTCTGTGAATAGACTTAAAAAAAGAATAATCCAAATAAAGTGCTCAATGAACGGCTAATCGATTTATATAAACATGTCTAAAAATCACATGCAGATCAAAATATATCATTAAAGTCTGTGAATAGACTTAAAAAAAGAATAATCCAAATAAAGTGCTCAATGAACAGCTAATTGATTTATATAAACATGTCTAAAAATCACATGCAGAGTAAAATATATCATTAAAAACAAGAAAATTAATAGATATACTCCATTATAAATTTATTTCACCAACTTATTAACTGGATCACCTGATGGGATTGAAAAAGAATTGTTTCTTTTTAACCGTTAACGCCGGGGAATACATTTCATTTTACATAAGGTTCAGCACACACACACACACACACACACACACACACACACACACACACACACACATATATATATATCGGTTTAGAAAATCTTTCAATATATAATTGGTACAACTTTCTTTACTTCGGTTGTCTGTGCATTGAGCACTCTATTTAGATTATTCTTTTTAAGTCTAATCACAGATCGTCTGATGAAATGTGTGAATCTCAAATCTTTCATCTGAAGAATCTGTCTTTTAATATATAAAAAGTAATGCAGTTGATAAGAGGAAGTTGGATGATATATAAACGAGGATCATTATATAAGTTTCCACACTTTTTTCGTATGGGCACTTTTATTGATAGTACACATATGAAACTCTAGTCTCCTTCGAAGTAATCTCCTTCGGCTGCAATGCACTTATTGTACCGTTCCAACAACTTCTGGAAGGCCCCATGGAAGTTCTCTTGTCAATAACCTTCGTCACAGTGTCTTTCATCTCCTCAATTCTCTCATAATGACAGCCTCTGAGTTTAGGGAATAAGCAAAAGTCACAGGGAGCAACGTCTGGGCGATAGGGAGGCTAAGGAACTGTCTGGATGCCCATCTTGCTCAAATAGCCAGTGACGAGGATGGAGTTGTGGACTGGTGCATTTGTTATATTTTGACCTTTGACCCAGCCCAAAAATGCTATTCCAAGGTGATACACTGGAAGGAAGTGACACATTCCAATGGCCAGTAATCGAAAGAGATCGCGTGGGCGGATTAAGGCTTATGAGATGGGACAAGGTGAAGGTCCCATTGTGCCACTACAGTGATGCACCGGAAGAGAGTAACCTCTGAACTGCATGACTGTTATTTCCGCTTGATGACGATTAAACATTCGATTTCAAAGATCCAGTGGGCGATCGTGTGGGCGTTGAATTATTATTTAACTCAGTTGAGTTCGGGGTGCCAAAGCAGTTGCCAGCAGACTCCCCAGAGAGTTAGAGACGAGATGTGGTAAGGAAAGCCACACCAGGCCGATGGGGCTTGAAGCCCTGATGAACTGGGGTCCAGAGAAGATGCTGATAAGATGCATAAAGAAAGCCAGCATCCAGTAGTGGACCCCAAGACCTCTAGTTGAGCATCTAAGAGAACAAGAAAGACACAACGTGACGGTCATAAGTAGTGGAGGTCAAAATATGAAGTTTATGTTCGGTCTCTAGCACCCTCTCACATGCAAACCTTGAACAACCCTTTCGAACCCTTGCAATAAAGTGAGAGGTAAATATATTTGTAAAGAAGTCTTCCGGGGTCTTCTTTCCTGCGTCCTTTATTACTGTGTCTGTTATCATTGCGTCGGTATGTATCCAGTATATATATGTATGCAACACATTGTCCAGCTGGAAATGCCACTGACCCGATTTGAAGAGTGCTGGTCTCTTCCTTAGGAATCTCTTCCTGAACTCCCTTAAAACCTTAACATAGTAACTCTAAGCCTAACCCTTTGGCCAATGAACTCTGGTGTATTGACTTCCTTACTCCTCCCACGCCTCTCATCGTCCCTCCCAAACTCCGTGCCTTCCTTGAATCTCTTATGCCACTCAAAAACTGATGCTTGATTCATGCAAGATGGTCGAAAAGCAGTCTGAAGCATTCCATACGTTTCTGTGGCATCATTTTTTCCAAGTATAAAACAGAATTTTATTGCATATCGTTCTTCTAAAGTGTCCTGACGTCCAGATTGCATTTTTGAAATTCACCAGCTGTGACAATCAGGCTTTAGTAGGGTGTATTCCAATTGCTGCTGTAGTTGTTTATTTGAATCTGAAATCATAAAAATTGGGCAGTAATCTCATAAGATGTAAAGCAAAAGCATACTGAATTTTCAAGAGTCTACGACAATTTTAAATGCCCATACAAAAAAAGTCTGGAAACTTATTGAATGACCCCATATATATATATATATATATATATATATATATATATATATATATATAAAGTAAATATATATTTGATTTTATATATATTTTATAGCATGGAAGTAATAACAATTAGTAAATATATTTTAGTGACAACCACCACTATTACAATATATATATATATATATATATATATATATATATATATATTTCAATAGATGCCTTGCGTAGTAAAAGGGTCAGACGGCAAAGCTAGTGCCCCATTTAGTGCCCCTCCATCGGGTCTTTTGAAAAATTTGGCAAATCTTTATAAGCGACTCCTGTTTTATATCAATGGTTATGTTTCCTTGGTTTATTTGTTAAGGTTGATATCTAAGTGGAGTTTAACAAGTTTAAATTAAGAATTTTCCTATATATATTCTTTTGTTTAAAATGCGAACGCTCGTGGTGTCATGATAATCATCTAAGGAACTGGATACAGCGATCATATATATAATCATTTTCACTATCATTAGGCAATTCTTCATTCTACATTCTGAAGAATTTTACAAGTTGTATCAGTGGTTATTACATAAAAAGAATGGAGTATAAAATGAAATTACATTTCCAAAATATCCAAAGCGAAGTCTACAGTCTTTAAAAAATGGTGTATTATTTTGTTACTACGGACACTGTAAACAAGTTAAGGCCTGCGTACCAGAGTAAATTAGAAAAACTTAGTCAATAAAAATGTCAGAAGAATTCGGAATTGTGGCAAGTTCAAGCAGTTTCATTTTCGCAAAAGAAATCGGACAGAAAATACAAATGTTCACAAATTATTAATAAAGTACAACTTCTTCGCGTACGAATATCAATTACAAATTGATTTGTTGTTTGCTTGGCTTTAAGACAATATAAACCTTACAGAATTTTTTTAAATACTGAATTTAATCCTGATGTTCTCCATATACAGAACAATAATCTAATCTTCGTAATCCTTTTAAACAAGTCAACATTTCGTACTTAGTTGTACACTCAATGTTTTAAGAGACGTTATAGATCAAAATCCCTTTAAACAGATTGATTTGATCCATAGATTGGGCCCTAAAAATTTATACTTTTCCGGGTCATGTTGAACCTCTTGAACGGGAACGTTAACACCAACCAGTTATTGACTGAGTGAACCTGGAAGTAATGGCCATAAAAAGGTCCTACGCACTCTCCAGAAGTCTTCACCCCTCATTTTTGGAGGGGGGCGCTCTTACCCCTTAGAAGTCAGCATATTTTCGGCCCCGTCGGCAGGATAAATATTCCCAATCTACGTTTTAATTAGATTTCTAATATATTTTGTTCTCCTTTTTTTTCTGAACTGAGATTTCAAAATTTTATATCTATTAACTTCACCTCAAAAAAACATGTTCAGGAAAAAATTCTATTGAATTGATTGTAGAATAAAATTTTGTTTAATAAATTTTTGTTTAAGATATTTTTATGTTCTATTGTTTAACTTTTTCCCATTTCCTTTTCTTTCTTTCTTTTTTTCTTTTTGTTGTTGTTGTTGTTATTATATTCTTAGATTTACAAAGTCTAAAACACAAGCTTCAGTTTACTTGCAGAATCTTCGGTTTCTTCGTGGTCCTCATCAAGTTACCCAACAGGTTTATCGTTGCTTAACTTCTGACTTGTTATTTGTCTAGATTTGCCAAGCCTGGAATACAATTTTCAAGTTTTTAATACAGAATCTGCGGTTACTAAGTGGTCACCATCTAAATACCCAACAAGCTCATTGTTGCTATTTCATATCTTTACAGATTTGTTAAGTCTGGCACGCAACTTTCTAATTGTTTTGACTGTATCTGCTGTGACTAAGTGGTCACCCATATAGAAAATGAACAAGTCATTAGTTTACATACAGTCAAATGGTTTCAAGTATAGAAAAAGATTAAATATTTCTATTTAACCAAGCGCATCAAGGGTAAAATAGAGCAATCCATGGAAAGGAGAAGCGCCCTACCCTACACCTCGGTGTAGTAGCTATTGAAAAGGGAGCCTTCTGGTCACCCTCGACTACGGTTGCCAACCTATAAATAAAGAAAAGTAAAGTTGGCAACCGTAGTCGAGGGCTACCCTAATACTCCCTTTTCAATAGTTACTACACCGAAGAGTAGATGGAACGCTACTCCATTCCCAGGATTGCCCCATTTTACCCTTGACCCGTACCTTATAATGCTGAGTGTTAAGAAAGGAGGTATTAAGTACCATTTTTTGAGTCTTTGGTATGACTAAACCTGGGATTGAACCCCGGTCTCCCGG
Organism: Sepioteuthis lessoniana; assembly: GCA_963585895.1. Taxonomy (NCBI): domain Eukaryota; kingdom Metazoa; phylum Mollusca; class Cephalopoda; order Myopsida; family Loliginidae; genus Sepioteuthis; species Sepioteuthis lessoniana. The sequence continues at coordinate 73,491,224 of OY757936.1, read as the reverse complement.
GACATTGGCGAATACTCTACCACTAAGCTAATGGGCATTGGCCTAATGAGTTGAGTTTTCTTACCTTTCCCAAGGCTACTAATCCAAAGGTGAACGTAATAGCGCGTGTGGAATTCGAACCTGCTTACTACGCTGTCATAGTCAAACGCGTTAGTCACTATATATATATATATATATATATATATATGTGTGTGTGTGTGTGTGTGTGTGTGTGTTTGTGAAATGTCTTTTGTACTTCAATTAATCAGGATGTGATGCCAAGTTTCAGATTTAGAACAGGTGTTCTCAAACTCTTTTTTCCCATATACCCTTTTATCATGTCAAGCTGTGTTGACGTACCCCTTTAGGAAAAACCGGGTAGAAATAACTATGTGTACACTATAAAACAGATTTTTAAAAGTGTTATTTTTTTTCAAGCAATTTTGCTTAATTAGATTTTACATTTTTAATGAGAGGGGTGGTCTTGATTTTCTGTCGAGTTTCAAACAGAAACAACCGTATGTCATTCTCAATTGAGAGTCTCGCATAAAAAAATTGTTTTTGATTACTGTAATTATTCTTGCATACCACGCACTTTTTTCCAAATCTGTAAGCCTAAAATAGTATATTCGCAAACTAAATATTAACCTTTTATCCAACAACTTGTGCCACCATATTCAGGATGTATGAACAAATGTATCTATGATCAAAACTAACTAATGTGTAAAAAACACTTCTGTTTAATGCCGCTACTGAGAAATCGCCACTTGAATGTGTGCTTGTTTATAATTCTGTTTCTCCCAGTGTAAGCATATTTTTACCACAAGTTTGTTGCATTTTTTGGTGCACATGTCTGTGTATTGGTTCTAAATATTAAGTAAATGTTTTATTTCAAAGTTGGCTGCATAAATTATTTTTAGTCAGTACGAACCGGATAAAAAGTTGAACAAAAATTAAATTTAGATGCTATGAATTCTTAAAGGTCAATGCGTATTATATACAAGATTTGTTGGTTTTTTGTTGTTGTTGTTGTTGTTATTCGTTTTAGAATTTCGTAGCTCATATATAGGAGTGCATGTTATACATGAGTGAGGTTTATTCCTGAGTATGGATGATTCACGAATAATTACATATATAAAGTTATTGACGACCGTAGTCGAGGGCTCCCCGAAGGCTCCCCTTTCAATAGCTACAAAACCGAAGTGTAAAGGAGGGCGCTACTCCTTTCCCTGGATTGCTCCTCTTTACCCGAGTTCCTTTCCTTATAATGCTGAGTGCTAAGCAAGGCGGCATCAAGTACCATTTTTGAGTCTTTGGTATGACTCGACCTGGGATTGAACCTCAGTCTCCCGGACCATTGGCGAACACTCAAACCATTATGCAAATGGTGCGGTTAATTACATATATACACAACTAAAAAACCTATAGTTCGAACGAAAGGATGGATTGCCGTCTTCAAAGCTTAGATTTAACACAAGTACAGAGTATTTAGAGAGGATCGAATGCCTCACAGCAGGGCAACATAACACGAGCAAGTATACGTCCAAACCAAAGACGATTGATTTTATAGAATGATTTATTTTATTTTATAAGAGACGTGCGTTTAGTGTTCATTTAGTTGTGATCACATGAAAATTCTGTTGTTTTTACAAATCTTGCGTGTCCCTCTAATTTATTTTGTGCACTCTTTGGGGTTACTCGAAACTCGGTTCGAGAACAGCTTTAAGGAAATATTTTAAATTCTTCTTCTTTTTTTTTTTTTTTTGCCTTACATTAAGATAAACATAAAAAAATTATGGAAACTATCCCATTACTATCACGGCTTTTGTCTATTGACTAGAAAACAAAAATAAATAGACCCGGAGAAAGCACAAGGCTAGGGCACGGGAGAAAAAATGAAAACGAGGCTGAGAAATGATGACATTGAAGAAAAGAAAGAAACAAGAGAGAAGCGGTAGAAAACGGAGCCCGGATGTCATAAAAAACGACAAATGCCCGTATGGATATCACCTCTGATTTTACGAGTAGTTTATTTACCAAAAAAAAAAAATTATTGTTTCTCGTTTATTTCCTTTTTGTGGGATAGAACAGGCAAGTCACTTTTATTTAAGTGAGTGATCGATTTTGAAACATTCAGTCAGGAATACGAACTATGGATTAGTTATCAATTTTGACGTAAACACGACGCTATGAAGCATTTGTGAAATATAAAATCAAGTCAAAGCTTATAAGTCGAAGACAAAGCAAAGTTTTTAAGAAAAATCATGAATATTTTAAATGTTTAACTTAAGATAATTGACAAAGCACTCTCGGAAAGTAAAGAAATTTAAAGAAGCGATGGGATATTTATATATATAGATATATATATAATTTCGTAACATTCAAATGTTCTTATTCGAAAAACAATTTTTTCCTTGTGTTTTTCAAATAATCATCGGAACGTTTCCACTGGCCTATTCTACAGTCTTCCTTCAGTACAATGTTGATGTGGAAAGAACTTGTAGCAGAAAGAACTTCGTGTTTTTGTTTGGCGCGTATATTAATTTGACCGTTGGTCGTCGCATATTTTCACCCAATAAGGATGACTTATTTTATTCACCCCGAACCATTTTCCAGACAGCATAAAAATGGTGAAAGCCCGCCAAACACTCTCTTCCTCAGAACCTTTCAAACAGGATAGACGTACTTACTGTTCTCTCCCTTCATAGCAGCAGCATCACAACACCATGAGGAAAGCCATCTATTTTATGAACCTCTTGAGTCTACTCTCTTAGACCAAGGGTTCCCAGTTGAACATGAATTAGATGCATTTAATCCGCTACATACAGGAACACCTTCATGTCGCCTCTAACTTTAGCTATGTCTACTGCGACGCGCAATTACGCACAGACATCCAGCTACCTCATTCCTGAGCAACATTTTCTGGAGACTTTCATGCCTCTCTCTTACAACAACCAGGACCACACATTTATGGGTGACTACATCATTCCTGTCCTTAACCAGCAAACACGACTTTTACTATATTATGGCGGCGTATAATTCCTCTCAGACATTCAACAATGCCTTAACTGTAGCGACGCACATTCGCTCAGGCATTTAGCTGCTAAAACTCAATAACTATTTCCTTCCTTCCTTCCTACGAGACTTCCAGCATAAAGGTACCCTTTATTATGGCTGTCATTAAACCTTCATAAAAAAAACTTGTCAATATCTCGTTCCATCTCCTTTTATTTACAACAAACATAGCGAGGAACTAACGTAACAACAGCATAACGAATTAATTTTCTTCGCTAAAAACTAGTGCTTTTACCGGTGGATGAGATCCAGATAATTGACAATGAGCAGTGAGATGTCGTACTTTTGTGTGTGTTAACAACTCTAGTAATATTTTGTAATAAGAATAAGTTTCTTCTAAACCAAATATAACAGGATTTTTGGATTTCTACTGATTCAAATATTTGATCGCTGGTATTCAAAGTTACCTGCTTGTTCGGTACTTAGATGGGTGACCACTTCGTTAAAGCAAGTACTATCGTAATTTACTAAATTACTTGTCGCATATTTGCTAATGTGCTGAACCGTGATCTCGAAGTAGCAACTTCGAACTCCAGTCGAGCTATTACGTTCACTTTCGGACTGATACCTTTGGGAAAGGGATGAACCCCTATATCCCTTCCCCAGGGTTAACCCTTAGGGTTAAATTGTTTCACTTCAGTTAGACCGGCCCATTGGCATTGTGGGCTGTGTGTTTGCCAATGGTACGGGAGACTGAGGTTCAATCCCAGGTCGAGTCATACCAAAGACTCAAAAAATGGTACTTGATGCCTCCTTGCTTAACACTCACCATTATAATGTACGGATCAAGTGTGAGTGGAACAATCTAGAGAAAGAATTAGCGACCTCTCCAACACCTCGGTGTCGTAGCTATTGAAAAGAGATCCTTTGAGTCGCCCTCGACTATTGTCGGCTCACTTACTTAACTATATATATGTATGTATATATGTGTGTGTGTGTGTGTGTGTGTGTGTGTGTGTAAGTGCGTGCGCGCATGTGCACGTGTGCGTATGTGTGTATTTGAATATGTCTGCCGACCGTTGTTTAATATCTAATTGGCCATTGATAATTTTTGAATAAGTTTATCAATGATTACAGGAGGGTTTTCCAAATAGATTGTTGAAATGTTCTTTCCATTCATGGAGCTTTTTTTTGGGGGGGGGGCTGTCAGCTTTTAGTTTTTCTCTCTGGCTGCTCTTCTTTCCGCTCAGTTCCTTTACTGTCAGCCATACTATTCAAGATTGTCTGTCTTCGATCAAATTTCTGATTTTATTGATTTAACCTTGAATGTATTGTAATTTTTTGAATATTTGTGAGTTGTTTCTGAGTTTTCTTAATTTTCTACGCGTTGGCATTTGTTGGATTGCTTTTTTTGAGTTAGGATGTTTTTTAAGTCATCTTGTTTCTTCCTAACAACTAGTGACTCCTATTTAGCTGTTAGTTTGGTTGGTATGCAAACTGCTGCTGCTTCCTCCAGATGAACGATAACAAAGTTTTCTTATTCATCATTTGGAGTATTTGTTTCAGATAACTCCTAAAGAGTATCAAACTTGTTTCTTACAGTTACCGTATATTTATTGCTTATATATTTGTTGGTACGTGAGGACCATTCATAACGAATAGTTTTTACTGTTTGTTTCTTATTTGTGCGTAGACTCAGGAGAATCTATGCTGAGACAGTTCTGTGATCGGAAGATACTTCCTCAAAAGAGGAGTATGCTACACATTTTAGAGAAATCTTAACCCACTTCTTACTTATGAATATATAATCTTACTGTGCTTTTGCATTATTTAGGTAGGTGTAAGTCAATAGTTTTCTCTTCTTTTTGGGGGTGGGGATTTTAGTATTTATGCATGAAAGATTATTTAAAAGGTAATGATCTTCTAGATATTCACCATTTTTATTTGGTAAGTTATGTTAGAGAAATTCATTATTTTTCATCTTAACTCTTTGAACATTCATGTCTTTACCGATGATTAAACATTGGATTTGGGAATGTATTTCTTCCTTAAATTTCCCACTCTTGTCTACGATTAAATTCTTTTATTTATTTTGTTACTTATTTTTATTCATTTATTTTGAGATTTTTTTTATTTTGGTTATAATTTTTCATTAATATATATATATATATATATATATATATTTCATTAATTAATTTATATATATATATATATATATATATATATATATATATACCATTAATTAATTTATATATATATATATATATTTCATTAATTAATTTATATATATATATATATATATATATATATATACCATTAATTAATTTATATATATATATATATATATATATATATATTTCATTAATTAATTTATATATATATATATATTTCATTAATTTATATATATATATATATATATATATATATATATATATATATATATATATATTAAGTTACACAAGAATGCTGCGAGCAATCTTGAGCAAGTCCTGGCGGCAACACCCCACAAGACACCAACTGTACGACCACCTGCCTCCTATCACGAAAACTATTCAAGTTGGACGAACCAGACATGCAGGACACTGCTGGAGAAGCAGGGACGAACTCATAAGTGATGTACTCTTGGGGACCCCCACACATGGCCGTGCAAAAGCAGGACGACCAGCACGAACATACATTCAGCAACTATTCGAGGATACGGGATGTTGTCCTGAAGACCTGCCTAGGGCGATGAACGATAGGGAAAAGTGGCGAGAGAGGGTCAGGGATATCCGTGCTACCAGAACGACATGATGATGATGATGATGATATATTAAGTGTATATTGTCATCCACAGACAGACCGTTTCGTTGTATCACAACTCTTCAGTGTGGCTAAACACGTAAGACGCTTGAAACCGGGATCGAAACCCGCGAAACTTTACGTTAGACTAAGTATCATATCGCCCAGCCAACAAGCGTACCACGTCAGCTTGGGAATTATAAGGTATTAAGTAGTAGCGTTCGTTTGTTTACATTTTATACCTTACCGGATACCAGAGTGATTAATTTGTTCGAGGAGCTTTGCATTATCTGAGCGGCAGCCGTAAATTCCTTCGCCAGAAAGCTCAACCCCCATGGGGGAGCGTATATATTGTCATCCACAGACTGACTGTTTCGTTGTATCACAACTCTTCAGTGTGGCTAGACACGTAGGACGCTTGAAGCTGGGATCGAAACCCGCCCAACTTTACGTTAGACTTAGTATCATACTGCTCAGCCAACAAGGGTACCACGTCACTTCCAGTTCTTACGAAAATCACATACAAGTTTTAAGGAAGTCACTATTGTTTATAAAGTACTTCTTGTTGAAATGTTGAGCATATAAATTTCAATTTTTTTTCCTGAAATCAACTCTGGATAGACAATGATGCTTATTTTGTATATGTTCTCTTTCCTGTTGACGTCTTGGTGTGGATTAGTAACTTTTCAGGATTCCCAAATCTGTTCATGGCTACATAGAGCTGGCAATGATGAGAAAAGGTCACTTTTTGATAGATGCCAATCTAGCTGAGTTGTTCGCTGTGCTTTTTGTCATTACTGAACAGATTCTCTCTGGACATCGTCTCCGTTTCATTCCAAAGAGAAATACGTTTGTCAGTGAGAATAATAGGTGAGGAATACGTGGGATGGAAACATTTTTACATCAAGAGAATGACAGTAAGCCATAAAGAGAAGAGAAGAGAAGAGAAGAGACACATACCGCCTAAAAAACAGTCTGATTCGAAGCTATAAATACAATCTAAAACCTCATCATGGTAATCCTAATTGTTTTTAAAAGTTTGGTTGGAATCGAACGAAAAATATCTGGACGCACAGACTGACATTATAGATTTTGTAATAAATATATATATATATATATATATATATATATATATGTGTGTGTGTGTGTGTGTGTGTGTGTGTGTGTAAAAAATTTTGTTGTTGGTCAAAAGGGAGAATTAAAATATTTTATAATTGGTAGGTCTACGAAGAGATTTGTATTTTTTAATTAATCTATTTATTTATTTTGTTCTTACATACGTGTCTGTTTCCAGCTTGCTGCTTTCGTTAGAGAACATATATGGCACAAGGCCTTGCTAATGGGGTACTCAATGAGACTTGAACTTACTCAAACACGTGTGAGTTCAAGTCTTATTGAGTACCTCTTCGGAGGAATGGATAATGAAATAACAAAATGAAGAGTCATACATTTATTTAAAGAGTAGAAGTTAGAGCAAGTGGGAGGGAAATTTACAGAAGTTAAGAGGAAGAATTAGTGGGGTAAGTGTTAAAGATATTTTTGTACGTGGCTGCTATATTCGAAGTTGATCTTGTTTGAGGAAGTATTGCTAATCTTGATTTATTTCTGAATTCATTTCATTCAGAAGTCAGACGACTTATACAAAAACTTGAACGAGTCAAAGACAGAATTAGCAGACACAAAGTGACTGTCCTATTTAATCAAACATATTTAAAAGAGAAAATGTTAACTATATATATTATCAGTTCTGATATAATATAGATACAATGATATTGATATCAATATATATATGCCGTATTTAGTCATAATAATGTTATTTTTAAGATGGTTACTGATGTTTATGTTTATAGATTAGATAATAGTTATTAGGACGGACTATTTAGATAAAACAATTATCATTAGTTACTTGACACCACATAAATGTATGCAAAATATTAGTGTTATATAGAAATACTTGAAAGCATATGATTGGTTGAAATATTTAATCCAAAATACTTGTATTGTATAAGTTTGGTTTGGTTTGGTTTGGTTTAATGGCATATCAACGATTGTTGGTTATTTAATGCCAAATCCATTTTTATACATATAAACAGTTCTATTTCAAACAATTCAGTTTAGCATTAGTACACAGTTTAATTATCAAATACAGTTCTATTTCAAGTTATTCAGTTTAGTCAACAAAGTTAAATGTTTTCCAAGTATTGCTATATATCACAAACAATTCAAGTAAACATCAGTCATTTATTTACACATAGTTAAATGTCAAAACAGTTCTATTTCAAACAATTCAGTTTGGCATTAGTACACAGTTAAGTTCTATTTGAACCATAGATAGGACCTTATCAGATGCTACCACTCAAGGTCAGAGTAGACCAAGGAGCAATGGCAATAAAGGAGTACTCCACGTTCCCCAAAGTTCTTGCATTACTGGAGCCTCGCTATCAGATTGTTTAGTGTAATATCAAGGACACTCATTGGAGAAGTCTTACTCCTCTGCAGAGATGCATTTGGGATATATTACAGCTCCAGCCGACTGGGCTAAGCATTGGATAGAAATACGAGAAACCATGTAACTGTGTGCAAACAAAATGATTGTTATTATATAATCAAATAGCAAAAGTTACTCGAAGCCTTATAATTACTTGTAAATCATTTGCATCAGAAGTACTTGAATTTCTTGCGAATTATTTTATTAGGAATTGTCACTTGAAGGTAAACTTTTTACAAATGATACTTATCAATTATTTGAAATCATGTAATTCTTTGAAATGCTTGAAATATAATTATTAGTATTAGAAAGAAATACTTGCAACCATGTAACTGTGTGCAAATTATTAACATGTAATAGGAATTCTTGAAAATATATAACTATATGCACACAAATGGGAATCATTAAAGAGGAAGAGTCACGTCAAAACATCTATACAGAATAACTTCGTTATTAGAATAAGCCGTTATAGGTTGAGATTCCGTTGGATCCAGCAACCAAACAAATATATATATATATATATATATATATATATATATATATATATATATATATATATATTGTAGATTATGTTATTTAAGCAAAATGTAAAAGTTTGTGTGAATTAAAGCAAAATCTAACAATAAAGAAGCATGAGTCACAATCACATCCTCCTCCGAACAAATCCTCCTCCGTACTGAACGAATCCCAAAATGGTTGTCTTACTGTTTTAATGATTCACTGGAACTAAACAGCCGTCGAGTAATACCGAAATCTCGTTTATTAACGGGACAGTCACGTGACACACCCTTACAGCCATGTAAGGATATTAAAAACCAGAGCCTCAAGTCAACGCTATCAGCTTTCTCCTTTCGAATATAAACAAGATAAAATTTTGAAAACGACGTGCTAATTCGTTTAAGCAGGCTACAAAAAAGCAACACGAGGAAATATGAGGCGTTTATGTGGTGTTTTTTGTTTTTCTTTATTTGTTTATTAATTTTTCTTTTCTTTTCTTTATTACATCGAAGGTTTTATTTCATGGGAAAGTAATTCTTTCGCTTTCTGTTGCCTCGAAAATTCCATTACAGAATCAAATGCGAAGTCTTCAAGATAATTCTTGTCATTCTGAACATAATTTATTTCAAGTTAAAAATGAAAAAAAAACTTTTAAAAATGCACTCTATCAACCATCTTTTGAAACTTCTTTTTCTTTTTCTTTCCGTGTCCAATTCTACTTTTTCCCATGTCCAATTCTTCTTCTTATTTCCGTGTCCAATTCTTTTTCTTTCCGTGTTCAATTCTTTTTCTTTCCGTGTTCAATTCTTCTTTTTCTTTCCGTGTCCAATTCTTCTTCTTCTTTCCGTATCCAAGTCTTTTTCTTTCCGTGTTCAATTCTTTTTTATTCCGTGTTCAATTCTTCTTTTTCTTTCCGTGTCCAATTCTTCTTCTTCTTTCCGTATCCAAGTCTTTTTCTTCCCGTGTTCAATTCTTCTTCTTCTTTCCACGTCCAATTCTTTTTCTTTCCGTGTCCAATTATTCTTCTTTCTGTGTCCAATTCTTTTTCTTTCCGTGTCCAATTCTTCTTCTTCTTTCTGTGTCCAAGTCTTTTTCTTTCCGTGTTCAATTCTTCTTGTTCTTTCCACGTCCAATTCTTTTTCTTTCCGTGTCCAATTCTTCTTCTTTCTGTGTCCAATTCTTTTTCTTTCAGTGTTCAATTCTTCTTCTTCTTTCTGTGTCCAAGTCTTTTTCTTTCAGTGTTCAGTTCTTCTTGTTCTTTCCGTGTCCAATTCTTTTTTTCTTTCCGTGTTCAATTCTTTTTCTTTCCGTTTCCAATTCTTCTTCTTCTTTCCGTGTCCAATTCTCCTTCTTCTTTCCGTGTTCAATTCTTCTTTTTCATTCCGTGTCCGATTTTTCTTCTTATTTCCGTGTCCAATTCTTTTTCTTTCCGTGTCCAATTCTTCTTCTTCTTTCCGTGTCCAAGTCTTTTTCTTTTCGTGTCCAATTCTTCTTCTTCTTTCCGTGTCCAATTCTTCTTCTTTCCGTGTCCAAGTCTTTTTCTTTCCGTGTTCAATTCTTCTTGTTCTTTCCGTGTCCAATTCTTTTTTTCTTTCCGTGTACAATTCTTCTTCTTCTTTCCATGTCCAATTCTTCTTCTTCTTTCTGTGTCCAATTCTTCTTTTTCTTTCTGTGTCCAATTCTTTTTCTTTCCGTGTCCAATTCTTCTTCTTCTTTCTGTGTCCAATTCTTCTTCTTCTTCCACGTCCAATTCTTTTTCTTTCCGTGTCCAATTCTTCTTCTTCTTTCTGTGTCCAATTCTTTTTCTTTCCGTGTCCAATTCTTCTTCTTCTTTCCGTGTTCAATTCTTCTTTTTCTTTCCGTGTGCAAGTCTTTTTCTTTCCGTGTCCAATTCTTCTTTGTATTCTTGACTATATCAGATCAATCTATAAGTAATTGAGAGAATGTTCAATTCTTTTCATAGACGATTTTGTGTCCCTGGGAAAAAAGAAAAAGAAAAAGGGGAATTAAAGGTTCAAAATTAATGCTACCTATCTACTTCAATGGAAACACAGCAGGAGAGGACAAGTTTTCAGCTACTAAAACTTTATTCCTCCACTCATAACCACCACCATTTTAGCTCGTTGAAAGCAAAACTATATGGAAAGATTGCAAAAATCTAGAAACCCTTTTTTATATACTGGTTCTTTGTTGTGAGAAAATGTTTTATCAATACAGTTGACGAAATCTAGGAAACTTAACTGTCATCTTCAACTTTGTACTGGTTCATCAGGTCCAGATACAGGTGCTTTTTAGTGTTGTGTGTGGGGGGGGCTATTTTCGTGCGTTCAATCTTGTGAACCACTTGATACAAACTTTGTTATGACCCAATGTTACCGACATTCAATTCGGTCAGCAGTTACCAGATCATAATTCGTCGACTTACATGGATGCAGTGTTTGAAACGATTTTCATTTCGTATGTTGACAGCCGTACGAAACTTTTCTTATCACTCACCGGGACATTTTGCTTAAACACGTTACGCACCTCCAAAATGCGTTCATGTTGACTCTTTGGTCTCGTAAACGATCAACAACCGTCGATTAAGGTCTGTGACTGTAAGCTTTTTTTTTTGTTTTGTTTTTTGTTTTTCTTTGTTTTTAAGTGATTAATTGACGGTCAAGTTTTAACGACATATCAATCTATTTTACATCAGGAAGTTAGGGAATTACATACATTGTACGTTTAATTTACATTTGGGGGGGTAATGGGTAGAGTTGCGCCAATGGCCCGGAAGACCGGGGTTCAATTCCAGGTCGAGTCATATCAAAGACTAAAAAAAATGGAATTTGATACCTCCTTGCTTATCACTCAGGATTTTATGGGACGTATCAAGGCAAAGTGGAGCAATCAAGGGAAAGAAGTAGCTCCCTTCCATACACTTCGACGTAAGAGTTATTGAAAAGGGAACCTTCGGGTCGCCCTTGACTACAATCACCAACTTTACTTTTTTACTCTTTCGTCAGAGTTTTTTGTTACATGGTATTAAGAATTCATTTCTAATACAAATCATCTACATATAATTTGACCTATAAATGGGATCCAAACAGATGTTACCACTCCGGGTCAGAGTGGACCTGGTTTTGCATAGTCACAACCAACTATACATATATACATGCGGAAACATGGTCAACTCAATAAAGACGAGCAAACACACTTCTTTAGAAAAATATACCTCTCACACTTTATTCGAAATGGTTGCAAAAGGGTTACGAAAGGCTTATGTGTGAGAGGTGAGTTGGAGACTAAACAAAGACTGCAGCATATTGACCTCCAGTTCCTCTGTCTTTAGCAGCACTCCTTTCTCGTTCTTCTGGGCTGCTCAACCGGGGGCCCTGAGGGCCCAGCACTCTGCTGGGAACTGGTTCTCACTGCCTCGAACTACAACAACTGACTCCAAACTAACTGAACTTCCTATCGCGCCGGGTTATATAATTGTTTGACGTCCACCTGCATCCTGTGAGCGTCACATCTGCACCTAATTCAACCCGTCCACAGTCAATATCTTCGACCGGATGCACCTGTTCCCTGATCGAAGACTGGGTCGGAGGTCAATATGTTACACTGGGAGTAATGCCAATGACAGATTACTCCCCGATCTCTAGAACTGGAGTCTCACAATCAGATCTAATTTAGTGTTATAGCCAGAACACCAACGTTTTTACATCCTTCCCCATGGATACTGTCAGCGTATTCTATAACCCACCGATAGATGGTATCTTGTATTTACCTTGTGTTTTGTTTTGTTGTTTTTATCCGCATGTAAAATTTATCTAGAATTTGCTGGAAAGAAGAATGAAACTTTCATAATAATTGATGGAATTTCTAATTATTTTGACATTTTTTGTAATATTTTTTCCTCGAACTGGAAATTTATGTCAATGAAGTTTTCACAAAATCTACTAACCTATAAGATTTTTGGCGAATCGAGTAATACATTTTTAAACAAACTGCCCAATCAAATCCAAAATATTAATAGAGTAAAAAAATTAAGGTTAAATTAGATTATTTCAGAAAGAAAAAAAGAAGGAAGTATTTTTGGAAGATGCTTAAGAAGACATAACATACAAGTTGATGACAATGCTTAATGCTTTTTCAGAGAAATGACATAGACAGAAATTTGTGTCAAAAAAGAAGGACTAGGACTCACCAGCATTGAAGATTGTAAATAGGCATCAATACCAAAACTCGAGGAAATCGTTAAAAAGAACAAAAAAAAAAAAGAGTAATTACAGCAACCAGTAACAACCTTGGTAACGTAATAACAAACAGAATAGCAACAAAAACTAGAAATCAGATATGGAAAGAAAAATAACTCTATGGATATTTCAAAGGACTTGGCATAACTTAATGGGAAAGTTTATCGACCTAGAATTGTGCAAGAAAATGAAATTTGACCACACTAATGAATGGTTTACTCGTCTCAGTTCTAAGAAAAATTAAAAGTAGAAAAGCAGCAGGGCTTGATGAAATACCACCAGAAGTATGGAAGACCAGGGATATTGACGAGATACTGCTCTGACACTGTAATGCCGTATATAATCAAAACCCTATAGACAGATGGACAAAAGGATGCATCCTCCCCTTCCCTAAGAAGGGCGACCTCGGATTAACTAAGAACTACCGAGGTATAACCTTTATATCTATAGTGGCCAAGATATACACGCAACCACATAGAATCCAAAATTGAGAAGATACATTGGAAGAATCAAAATGTCTTTCGGAGAAATCGATCCACGGCATCATAAATTTTGACTATCCGTCGAATTCTTGAAGGTGTACGTGCAAAAAAACCTATAGGCAACAATATCATTTGTCGACTTCGCCAAGGCCTTTGACTCCATACACAGAGGGAAGATGGAGCAAAGACTACTCGCTTACGGCCTACCCAAAGAAACAGTCGCAGCCATAATGATGCTATATAGAAACACGAAAGTAAAAGTCCGCTCCCCAGAGAGAGACACAGACTACTTCGACATTGTAGCAGGTGTGCTGCAAGGAGACACATTAGCCCCATACCTGCTTATCATCTGTTTAGACTACGGGCTTAGAACGTCTATTAATAAATTGAAAGACAACTGTTTAAAGCTAACAAAGGAAAGAAGCAGAAGATACCTCGCACATACAATTACGGACGCAGATTACGCCGATGACATAGCGCTTCTGGCAAATACACCCACCCAAGCGGAAACCCTGCTATATAGCATGGGAAGAGCAGCTGCTGACATAGGCACCCATGTCAATGCAGTCAAGACGGAATATACGTGCTTTAATCAAAGAGGCGACATCTCCACATTAAACAACAATTCTCTGAAACCAGTACACAAGTTCGCCTACCAAGGAACCAGTGTCTCATCAACCGAGACAGACATCGACATGTGACTAACAAAGGCATGAACAGCTATCGATAGCCCATCGGTCATATGGAAGTCTGACCTGATCGATAAAATGTTTTTTCCAAGCAGCGGTTGTATCTATACTGCTATGCACTACATGGATGCTCTACATGGACGCTAACAAAACGTATGGAGACAAAGCTTGACGGCAATTACACAATGCTGCGGGCAATATTAAACAAGTCCTGGTGGCAGCACCCAACAAAGCAGCAGTTGTACGGCCATTTACCAACCATCACGAAAATCATCGAAGTTAGACGAACTAGACAACTAGAAAAGTAGAAACGAAATTATAAGTGACATACTCCTGTGGACCCCTTTACATGGACGAGCAAAAGTAGGACGATCAGCTGGAACCTATATACAAAAGCTCTGTGCCGATACAGGATGTAGCCTTGAAGACCTACCGGAAGCGATAGAAACGGGTGGCGGGAGAGGGGGAGGGAGATCCGTGCTGGCGGCGCGACATGATGATGATGTTGACGAATAAATGGTTTATGCACAGACTAGAACTCGTTTTAGAGAATGAAACGCAAAAATTTTCTGTTTGGTAAAGAGATAGGAAAAGGTGGAAATAAAAGGACAACTAGAGACCATTCAGACTCAGAAGAGTCCAGGGGACTTTAGAAGACTTGCTGTCACTTAGACTCCATCGAAAGTTCACCAGCCAACACTGATATGGAAAACTCACAAGTAAAAATATAACGATAATAATAATAATAATACCAAAGGATTGGTACAGAGACTGGGGGACTTGAAAGTAAGAGGAGGAGTGGAGACCGTCCAAACGACAGCATTATTGAGAACGGCCAGAATACTGAGAAGAGTCCTGAAAACTTGAGGAGACGTGCTCTCACTCAAACTCCAGTGAAAGACCCTCAGCTGACGCTGATGGGAAAAACTCTCAAGGAGTAAATAATAATAATAATAATAATAATAATAATAATAATAATAATAATAATAATAATAATAATAATAAGAAGAAGAAGAAGAAGAAGAAGAAGAAGAAGAAGAAGAAGAAGGCTGCAAAGCATGAGGGTGACAGTTATACCAATTGTAATTGGTATACTTGGAATGGTCCCCAAAAGATTAGAAGAGGGATTGGAACTTTTAGAAATCAGAGGAAGAATGGAGATCATTGTTGAGATTGGCCAGAATACTCAGAAGAGTTTTGGAGATCTTCGGAGACTTGCCGTCACTCGGACTCCAGTGAAAGACCGCCAGCAAACGTTGGTGTGAAAAACTGGCAAAGAGTATAATAATAATAATAATAATAATAATAATAATAGCTAAGAAAAGGAAACCTTAAGAGAGAAACAGAATCTCTCCTAATGGCGGCACAAAACAGCGCCATAAGAACCAATCATATCAAGGCAAGGATAGATAAGACGCAACAAAATAACAAATGTAGATTATGCAGTGACAGAGATAAAACCATCAATCTCATAATAAGCGAATGCAGCAAACTGGCACAAAAGGAGTGCAAGGCTAGACACGACTGGGTGGGCAAGGTGATCCACTGGGAAATGTGCAAGAAATTTAAATTTGACCATGCCAATAAATGGTATATGCACAACCCAGCACCTGTCCTAGAAAAGGACACGCACAAACTCCTATGGGACTTTGACATACAAACGGATCACCTAATCTAGGCCAGAAGACCAAACCTTATAATAATAAAAAATAAACCCTGCAAAATTGTTGACGTTGCTGTCCCGGCTGACCCCAGAATAAAACTGAAAGAATGTGAAAAGAGAGATAAGTACCTCGACCTTGCTAGAGAATTGAAAAAACTATGGAACATGAAGATGACAATTATACCAATGTGATTGGTGCTTTTGACACGATAACTAAAGGATTATTAAAGGGCCTGGAGGATTTGGAAGTTGGCGGCCGAGTGGAGACCATCCAAACAAACGACGGCATTATTGAAAACGGCCTGAATACTGAGAAGAGTCCTGGAGACTTGAGGAGACTTGCTGTCACTCAATCTCCTGTGAAAGACCATCAGCTTACGCTGATGCGAAAAACTCTAATGAGTAAATAATAATAATGGTCAGTATTGATACTGAATGCTAAATTTCAAAGCTGATAGGTTTTTTTTCAATCGACGAAAACGTCTTCATATAATTTGTGTGATACTAAGATTTTAGCACAGTACAGACGAATGATCATTTCGTGTGTTGGCTGCTCTATAGAGCCGTTACCTTATCATAATGCTTTAAGTATTTTTACTTGCCCCCTTTTTTTAAGCCCAAATATACATATCGAGTACAACTTTGCAAAACAAAGTCATCCGTCATTTTGTTTTTTTTAAATAATGTTCATTTTTTAACTAAGATCTTAGGAACTATACATGAGGTTTTAAATAATTTAAACGTCTTTCTCATTATTTATTTTTCATTTTTTGATTTTTTAATTTATTTTCTGTTTCCATATTTCAGTTATTCGGAAATTTCAGGAATCGAAGTCTGATGTTCGTATTTTCTTGGATAGAGGAACCTCATCAACTAGGCACTTTCGATGGAGACCAGGGTTTAGAAGTCTTTTGACTTCCTTTCGTCGTAAGCTAGGTGTGACTAACAAATATTAATAACAAGTTGTAAAATGTCGAACGAGGGGTGGTGAAAATATTGTTAAAATAAATTGCCACCCTAGTTTGAAAAAATTAGGATTGGTAATTCCCTAAGGTTGTTTCACGATTTGCTTCATTAGGACCAATTGTTCAGATCTGGTGAAATTCTGAATTGTCGTACTTAGCCAATGTCACAGAGGGACCAATCAGTAGAATATTCATCCCCTTATTCCATATATGGTATTTTTTCTTCTTCATTATCCACACCATCTCTTTCTTTTTACAATTTTTCCTCGTCCTTTTGATCGTATTTCTTCTTCTTCTTCTTCTTCTTCTTCTTCTTCTTCTTCTTCTTCTTCTTCTTCTTCTTCTTCTTCTTCTTCTTCTTTCTCACTCTCTCTCTCTCTCTCCCTCTTTTCTTTTCTTCTCTCTAGTTTTCGACTAATTGCTCGAGTCAAATCGAAGAAAGAAAAAAGATCGTCCAACGAGCATGTCCCGTGTTTAGCTAATCATGCAAACAGGCAAAACAAACAAGCATTTCTTTACAATCAGATAAACACCAACGTTTTAAGTTCCCAGCGAATTATCGACATTTTACGGTGATTACAAACTTTGATGTTTTTATCAAGAGATCATTACTATCGTCGTCATCATCATCATCATCATCAACAACTGTGCATCCATTCATTTAGATTTCATTGCTGGACAAAGATCTTTCTTAGTTCCTTCTATGGATTGTGCTAGTCGTACCAGCAAACTATATAATACCATCTCTCCACTTTCTTTCAGTTCGTTTTCTTCACACATGATATTTCTTGGAGATGGAGATGATAAAATTAGATGGCGACTCGAGTTCAAATCCTGAACGAGACTGTTTTCGTTTCATTTCGTGCTAATACTTTTGGAAACGGCATGAATCTATTTGTTCTCCCCCCAGCTATGGGTAAATAGTGGGACAGACAGGAGTCTTTAGGCAAACAGACTTGGAGAAAGAAAATTCTGAATTCAAGCCAACTGCATTCTGAATAAGAATTAGTCTTGTACTACGTCCTACTCGAGGTTGAAGGGCTGGCTATATAAGAGTCGACTGGGTTCTTTAGCTAGGCAAAAGAAGGAAAACTGAATTCAAACCGACTATACTCCGCTTAATAAAATGATCTTGTGTCATATCCTGCGCACCATATTAATCTTCTTTTTTTTTACCAGTTGTTATTCGCTCTTCTCGCTTCGTGTCCAACTCACTTCCATTTTTTTTAAAATAATTTTTGTAATATCATTTACTTTCATCTGCAATTTTATCTATGTCGGTCGGCTTTACTCATTCATTTTTTGGGGTTTTTTTTTTAGATTTATTATTAGCATTGCCTTTTCCAATGGTCTCTGCGTGTTTCTGGGTTTCTTTTTGAATAATTTAGTAAATTTCTATATTTAACAACCATATGTTATGGATGGACTAATACTCTGATTACAAACCTCACGACACCCGGACGGTGTGTGTAGGTGTATTGGAGGTTAGAATATACTGATTCTATCCCCTGCAGAAGTGTAAGACACTACTCTCTCCACAAAATAAATAAATAAATAAAATAGAAACTGTATGATCTGTGTATGACACGAAACTGAATCCAATGACGAGGCACCCTGGGAGTGTGTAGTACCCACCCTTTAGCTGCTATTATGCCCTAAACCGCATCGGTAGTACCTGTAAGGGTCTCATCTATGTGACATAGATCTATTTGAAAATTATTTTTATTAAAATAGGAATACTTGAAACCGTATGCAAGCCAGACAGCTGGGGCTGAAGAATATATACATTAGAAAACTAACCCTTTCAAGTTTCATATTGAGAAATCCATCGGTTTTTATTCTTCATCATTATTTTCTCCTTGAGAGTTTTTCACATCAGTGTTAGCTGATGGTTTTTCACTGGAGTTTGAGTGACGACCAGTTTCCTTAAGTCACCAGGTCTCTTCTCAGTATTCTGGCCGTTCTGAATAATGTAGTAGTTTGGATGGTCACCACTCGTCCGCCAACTTCCAAGTTTCCAGTCCCTTTAATAATCCTTCTGTGTCTGTACCAAGAGCAACGATTACAGTTGTTATAAACGTCACTTTCACGTTTCACAGTTTTTTCAATTCCCTAATAAGGTTATGGTATTTGTCCTTTTTTCATTTTCTTTTAATTTTGCTCTATGGTCAGTCAGGACAGCAAAGTCCACAATTTTACAAGTTCTCTTTTTCTTGTTAATTATTATAAGGCCTGGTCGTCAGGTCGAGATTACATGATCCGTTTGTATGTCAAAATCCCATAGGGAATTGTGTTTCATTCTCTAGTACAGATGCTGGGTTATGAATATATCCTTTGTTCGTGTCGTCAAATTTAAATTTGCACAATTCCCGGTGGATCACCTTACCCACCCAATTGTGTCTAGTCTTATATTCTTGCTGAGCTTATTTGCCGCATTCGCTTATTATGTGATTGATCGTTTCATCTCTTTCCCCACATAACCTACATTTGCTGTTTTGTTACGTCTTATCTATTCTCGCTTTGAGATGATTCGTTCTTATGGCGTTGTTTTCTACTGCTATAAGGAGAGATTCAGTTTCTCTCTTAAGGTTTCCCTTTCTTAGACACGTCCATGTTTCCTCGTGCGAGATGTTGGTTAATAGTAGCTAAAACCGTCCGCATAGTTGATTTTCTTCCCATTTTTGTTTTTTATTATCATTCGGTTGGTCGTCGAATTGTCAGTATTGTTTTTGGTAGCCGTAATCAGTCTTTCTCTGCGCTTTTGTATGTAGTTTTTTCGTTGAACTGATGCGTCAGCGCTGTCTTCACAGCTTCGAAGTCATCTCTTCCTCCTTCCTTTCTTGACACATATAGTCTGTCAATGGCGTCTCTGGGATGTAATGCTTTATACATGGTCATTAGTTTTCTTTTTCTTTGGTCCATTTGTTCAAGTTCTTCTCTGGTCCACTTCAAGACTGCTCCCGAATATCTTACGAAGGGAACAGCCCAGGTATTTATTCCTTTGGTGAGGTTTCTGCTACAGTTTTATCTCAAGTAACTTTCTGGTTCTCCTTAATTTTTTTTTTTCATCTCCATTTGTTTGATGGTGTCAGTATTCAAGATGCCCAAGTATTTCTATGTTTCCTTTTCTCCGATTGTTCTAATTTTGTCTTGATTTGGTAGTTCCATTCCGTCTGTCAGGTGACGTTGATTGCATTTCATTACTAGCATGGCGCATTTTTGAATGCCAAATTCCATCCCTATGTCCTGACTGTATATTCTGACTGCGTATATTAGAGTTTCCAATTCTTTTTTGCTTTTTTATAACGGCTCATTGGCCTAGTGAGCAGAGTGTTCGCCAATGGTCCGGGGGACTTGAGTACAATCCCAGATCGCGTCATACCAAAGACTTTAAAAATGGCACTTGATACCTCTTTGCTTAACTCTAAGCGATAAAAAGTACGTATCAAGGGTAAAGTGGAACAATCCAGGGAAAGGAATAGCGCCTTTCCTTACACCTTGGTGTTGTACCTATTAAAAAGAGAGCATTCTCGTCGCCCTTGACTACGGTCGCCAACTAATGTCGTCTACGTACATTAGGTGATTGATCTTTTCCTGCGATTTACCAAGTTTGTACCCGGTTTTGCATTTCCTGAGTATTGGAATCATCGCAAATATAAACATTAGTGGTGATAGTGCATTTCCTTGGAATATGTCTCTTTGAATCTTAGCTTCAGCTAAGCTTTTCCCTCCTGCCGTAATTTCCACTCTCCAGGTTTTCACAATTTTTCCGATAAAGTTTATAACTTCATCTGATAGTTTAGATATTTTGCGGCAATTTATTATCCAGCTTTGCGGGACCAATTCATATACCTTTTTGTTGCCAGAGCCAGATGTTTTCGTCTTGTCTTGCTCTCATTGAGGATGTGCTAATCAATGTAGAGTAGCTCTCTCGTGCTTCTGGATGCTTTGCGGCCTCCTTTCTGTTCCTCAGGGAACAATCCTCAGCTTGTTAGCAAGTAATAAATCTCTTCCCTTATTTCTGCCATTAGTATTTTCCATATCATAGGTAGGCAGGTTATGCGTCTATAGTTGTTTGGGGTGATTCCTTTTAAGCAGTGTTTTTGGATCAGTTTCTTTCTTTCTTTGAGTAATGGCATATCAACCTTTTGTAGGTTATTTAATGCCAAAGCTATTCTCCAAGAAGAATAGTAGTGGCACTATTTAACCCATAGCTGGGGGGATAAGGGGGTATGATACCTTTCCCAAGGGTATTTGCCCAAAAGTGAACGTAATAGCGCGACTGGAGTACGAACTTGCTTACGTACGATTCTGCTGTTCATCGCTTTAACCATTACACCACGAGGACATCCCTTTTTTTGGATCAATGTGGCTTTTCCTTTGGTCATCTATTCGGATACGTGTGCTTTTGTAGACATATGTTCATTTCGAATGCTAGTCTTTCATGAATGGTTGTAAATTTCTTGAGCCAGAACCCATGTATCCCATTATGGCCTGACGCTTTCCACTTTGATTTTTTTGTTGTTGTTCTGAGTAAATCAATGTGTATTTCCGCTTTCGGTCCTTCTTCGAGTCCTTCTAGATCTTATGTTTTCTTGATTTCTATGTTTTACTGCAAAATTGTTCAGCTTCTCTTGCATCCGGTTTTTAGTATATTTTCGTGTCATCTCCTCCAATTTGTTTGTAGAATTTTCTTTCGTTGTTTTGGAATGTCCTGTTTTGTCTATATTGTTTTCCCCTTTTGTCGAGATCTTTTTAATCTTCCTTTTTTTTCCCAGAACTTTCTGGTTTATTTCCTCGTGCTGTATTGTTATCTTTTCTTGTGCTACTTTTTCCTTTTTGTCCCAGCATCTTCCAGCGTTTTTCTTTTGTTTTATCATTTTTACCTCTTTTTGTAGATTTCTCATCTGCGTTTTCAGTCGAATTTCCTATCCAGGTTTTGATTTTTTGTTTGTGCTCCTTAAGGGAACCCTGATTTTCTTGCAAACTAATTTCGCTCCAGCACAAATAAGTTCAAATTCGGTTATGTTTTTTGCTGAAATATATGTTAGTACTTCATTAATTTTTTATATATCCGTCTTGACTATTCTCCATTCGATGTTTCTTACTGACGGTAAGGTAGTTTTTTCCATTCATAATTCTCTTTAAATTTTCAATTTTTTTTTGTTGTGTTTGCTTTGTATTGTTTGGGTGTGTGGTGTTTTTTTTACACCAGCATTTGCTGGTTTTCACTGGAGTTTGAATGGCAGCAAGTCACTTCAAGTCTCCAGGACTCTTCTCAGTATTCTGGCTGATCTTTAAAATACTAAAGTCAGGATGGTCTCTACTTGTCCTCTGATTTCTAAATCTTTCAATCCTTTTGCCAGTCCTTTGGGGACCGTTCTAAGTGCATCAATTACAATTGCTATTATCGTCACTTTCATATTCCATATCTTCTTCAGCTCTCAAGCAAGGTCCAGATATTTATCTGTGGTCTGCCTGGACAGCCAACTCCACTATTAGGGAGTTTCTCTTTTTTGCTTGACTATCCCTAGGTCTGGTTATCTGGCCGAGATTGTATTTCTAAATCCCAGCGAAGTTTGCACGTTTCATTCTCCAGGATGGATTCCAGGTGGTGCATACTACTTGTTCATATGGTCAAATTTCAATATCTTGCATAATTCCCTGTGGATCACCTTTCCCACCCAGTTGTGTTTAGTCTTATACTCTTTTTATGCTAATTTGCTGCATTCGCTTATTATATGATTGATCCTTTCGTCTCGATCACTACGTACATACACTTCCTATTTTGTTCCTTATTATTATCATTATTTCTGCGATTATTTTCGAATGAGTTTTCACTGGAGTCTGAGTGACAGGAAGTCACCTCAAATATCCTGGATTCTTCTCTTTATTCGGCCGATTATATCAGTCTGGTAGTCTGGATGTTCTCTGGCAAGTTCCAAGTATTTATCAATCTTTTCGCTTTTTTGATTTTCAATCTGCGGTTTGCCGTAAAGTAAAATCCACGAGATGTCAAGTTCTCTTTTATTTATTCATTTACTTTTTTTATTTATTCATTCTTTTTTTTTGGGGGGGGTAAATAGTATTATAATATATTTGGGACTCTAGATGATTGCTTTAGTTGTAATTCATGTCCTAGCTAGATGTAAGGTCAGACAGAAGACAGTGGA
The DNA here is from genome assembly GCA_963585895.1 of Sepioteuthis lessoniana. Taxonomy (NCBI): domain Eukaryota; kingdom Metazoa; phylum Mollusca; class Cephalopoda; order Myopsida; family Loliginidae; genus Sepioteuthis; species Sepioteuthis lessoniana. The sequence continues at coordinate 73,468,253 of OY757936.1, read as the reverse complement.
AAAGGAAGGATACATATGAGAAAGAGATTCGAGTCAGAGGGAGAGAGAGAGACTGACTGTGATTGACTGAAAAAAACTTCAAGCAGAAGAACCATTGAATGTGGACACGGGATAAAAAAAAACAGGAAAAGAAAGTTAGTAGGGGTTGAACCTCGGAGAGGTAATGACAAGCTGAAAATTACGGCACTTATTTTGGCTGAGCTCAGTGAAGGAGTCCCACACCGGCCGCAAAAAATAATACCAAGTCTATGTTTGCCTCTCTCTCTCTCTTTTCACGATAGTTTATTTCTCTTTGTCTATCTTTTGCCGGTTGACTCATTTTTCATACTCTGTTTCTATCTTTTCAACGACTACGAATGAGAGGTTGTAATGAATAAACTTCGTATCAAACGAACCTACAGATGGTTTTTGTGTTCGTCACTTTTTCTCACCGTGTGGTTACAACGGGGGGGGATGGTCGGCCGGGAACTTAAGGCTATTTAGAATGGTTGTGTTACACGTGTCTTTGTAGTACCGTAGCTGACAACCATGGTGGTGCAAGCATCTATTTGGTGTTGTAATATTACAGTAATATGTCAGGTCTTCTGGGCGGGATTAGGAGTTCCGTTTTTATCTCAATATCCAAGAGAAATATCCTTGGGAAATATATGTGTCTCATTTTCTGAGACGGATTCTGCTTTTATGACAATTATTATCTTTTTAAATCTGCCTGAACTTTCTAACTTGTTTAGCTATTCTTTTAGTATTCAATGCATTCCCATCCATTCACATCCATTCACATCCAAGTATTTTCATTCAAGGGGCGGAAGCAAAATTTGGAATATACTCGTATAATTATAATTGACTCTATTATAAAAAAGATTAATTTTGATTTTAAAAAATAAATAACTAAAAAAGAAGATAGACGTAAAACAGTAAATTTACTCAATACGGCCGACCTTTTTTTTTCAATTATTGTCTCAACATACCCTCGAAACAATTTGCATGCCTTCAAAATAAATTCTTCCGACATTTTATTCCATTCCTTCTTAATAGCTGTCTTAAGAGAACCAAATTTTCCATGGGAAGTTGCATTTGTTTTATTTTCTAAAACATCCCATATAGCGTAATCAAGGCGATTATAGTCTGGGCTTGATGGAGGCCATAAACTCTAATTATTTCGGATTTTTTTTACTCGGTTTCGGCGTTAAGCAAATCATAGATTCTTTGTCGTTTCTTTTCTTGCTCACTCATATTGGGCTAAATTTTTATGAAAAAGTATTTAATAATAGAGCTAATCATGAAAATTTAGATTTATCGCGTATTTTCAAAAATTGGACCAATCAGACTAAAAAAAAAAAAACGTTTTGAAAATTACTCCATCTTTTATTTCCGCACCCTGTACACACACAAATGCATAAATACAAGCTACTTATGTCCACAGACACTCCCACATACATATACATACATATATATTACACGCATTCACACTCATGGAGACATGCTTGCACGTACACACATATACATTATTTTACCTAACAATGTGCTTTTATGAACAGAAGAGTTTATAGTGTCACACATGGAAATATGTGGAAACGGGTGACGGTCATTAGCTGTTCGGGTGGAGATTCCTGTATCTTTTATGTTCAAGCGAATTTTCTTTTTTTCATTTTTCTTTTCTTTATTTTTGTGTATGGAACTTACTCGTCTTGTTTATTGAAAGGGGTATTTCTGTCCCAGTTCTCTCAACGATTTATTTATGTATCCGGTGCCGACAAGGAAAATCGAATTTCTTTAATGGAGGGAGCTCAAAAACAGGAAAATCCAACTTCGGTCTGTGTAGGTAATATGTTTGATTCACCCACGCAACCAGTCAGATGAGAGACAACGTTTTGTTATTTTCAGCCACCTTACGCTTTTATACTAAGGTGTCATAAATTTAATCGCATTTAGTCTTCCAGTGAGACTTATTTTGTTAACTTGTCTCCCTTCCAGCTATCGGCATTTGTTTGTTTGTTTGTTTGCTTATCAATTGGCATCATAATACCACTTCATTTTAGTAGTCAGGACTTTCAACTTACTAGCTTACAATATTATTGGAATTATTTGGTCACATGTCAACGTACCTTCAGGTGGAAGCTTTAAAATAAAAGCCATTGCACTTTCAGTGCATTTTCATTTTTTTTTTTTTTTCGTTGGCCCAGTCACACTTTCTTTCTTTCTTTTTTTCTTTCTTTTTTTCTTTCTTTCTTTCTTCCTTTCCCTCCGGTTTTTCAAATGAAAGATCCGAATTTACCTTCTAGAAAATTGAGTCAACCTTTTTTAAAAAAATCTTTTGCAGTTTTTAATTTTCTTTTCTCAATCTTACTCTTTTCCCTTTTTCTTTCATCTTCTTCTTCCTCTTCCTCTTCTTCTTCTTTTTCTTTTTCCTCTTCCTCTTACTACCCTTCTGACAAATTTACAACTTTTCTTTCATTAACCTTGTCACTTCTTTCTCTCTTTCTTTCTTTCTTTCTTTCTTTCTTTCTATTTTCAATTTTCTTTTCTGAATACTTTCTTTCTTTCTTTCTTTCTTTCTTTCCCTCCAGTTTTTTGAGTGGGAGATCCAAATTCCCCTTCTAGAAAATCGAGTCTACCTTTTTTTTAAAAATCTTTTGCAGTTTATAATTTTTCTTTCTCAACTCAATTTACAACTTTTCTTTCCTTAACCTAGTCACTTCTTTCTTTCTTTCTTTCTTTCTTTCTTTCTCTTTGATCTTTTCTCCTTTTCTCTTTTTTCTTTTCTATTCTCTTTCTTTTATTTCTTTTCCTTTCTTCTCTTCACCCTATCTTCTTCGTCTTTCCTCGTTAAGTATGTGCCCAAATTCACATACTAGCAATCCAACTTCACCTTTCAATCCCATAGATTTCTGATTAACACTTTTCTTTTTTTTTTCAAATCAGTAAATGATTAATGTTAACAAATATGTAAGCAAAATGAACACATATATTTGTATTTGTTCAGTGAATTTATTTTTTCTTTTTAATGGATTCTTATTCAAATGGCTGCCTCCAGTACAGCCGAATTAATTTTTTTTTCTTTACCTTTTATTATTCATTGTATTTAATTAATTGTTGGCAACTCTTTATAAACTGTTCACCAAAAGGAATGAATTGATTTTAAGTGATTCATGAAAAAACACCCATGATTTTTTAATTCATTAATTTTCACGTTTTTTTCTCTTTCTTTTTATATCTAACCGAATGTTCCGATTTATTTTCATTTTTATTTTTCTCATTGTACTTAACACCCGTTCAATTAATTTTTCCGTCTTTCTTCCTTTATTTATTTGTACTTACTAAGTTTTGTTTAGTCTGGTGCATCACTTGGGCCCAAGGTTGCTTAGGGTATCTGCTGCTCTAAACTGGTTACCCGTTAGATTAGTGAACAGGGTCATCGTTGCTTTGATGAAAACAGGTGCTTTCAGCATGATTTGATCTTGACACACTTTTTTCCTTCCTTGCTTTATTTATTTTCTATTGTACCACTTTTCCCCATTCTTTCTCTCTCTCTCTCACTCTCTCTCTCTCTCTCTCTCTCTCTCTCAGTGCGCGTGTGTGTGAGTGCATGTGTGTGTGTGTGTCTCTCCCTCTCTCTCTCCCCTTTCTTTCTTTTTTCTTTCTTTCTATTCACCTTTTCTTCTTTTTTTCTTTCTCTATATTGTCTTTTCTCTACCACATGTTCAGATTCTTTTTTTTTTCTAATTCATTTCATAATTTCTTTCTTTCTTTCTTTCTTTCTTTCTTTCTTTCTTTCTTTTTGTCTATTTGCTGCCTATTTAATAAACTTTCTTCTTTTTTTAGAGGCTAACTCAGTCACTGAATTTTTTTTTTTTTCACAATTTCTATTCCATTTTCTTCCTCTTTCTTCGTTTTATTAATCCCTCTTTGAATGAATTCATTGTTTTTCATTCATTAAGGCCAAACACGACTGTCTCTATTTATTCATTCATTTATTTATTCTTTCTTTCTTTCTTTCCCTCCTCTCTCTCTTTCACATACACACACATACACACTCACACACACTTTTATTCATCCTTTTATCTTTCTTTCTTTCTTCATCCTTTTCTTTCTTTCTTTCTTTCTTTGCTTCTTTTTTATTCATCCTTTTATCTTTCTTTCTTTCTTTCTTTCGTCATCCTTTTCTTTCCTTCTTTCTTTCTTTCTCTTTCTTTCTTTTTTTCTTCCAAGATCTTATTCCTACTATTTATCACCAATTTAGTTCTTTTTGTTTCTTTATTTTCGTTATCCTAATCATTGGATCATTACTTTTCTCCTTCTGCCTTTTTCTTTTCTTTAATTTCTTTCCTTCTTTAATCAAACAATCAAAGCTTTCAAAATTTACATCCTTCTCCAGCATTACATATGCAAGACACTAAGTAATGTTATCTAAAATAAACAAAGCCCTTATTGTTTACAACTCGTGATTGAGAAATCGTATTAACCATTCGACCCTTCTAACCGCTAACAATAAAAAAAGAACAATATAACACAATCTATTCACTCACAAAAAACAAACATCGGCTTTAGTGGCAGCTTAGAGGTTAGTTTCCACGATGTCGAACCACGGAAGGACATGGTTCAATTCCCATATGAATATCACCAAGTTGCGCCTCGAGCACAGATTTCTTTGACTCCATCTCGCCATTCGTCCCAATCATCCATCGCTTCCGGCAGGTCTTCTAGACTACGTCCTGTGTCCGTACAAGGCTGTTGTATGTAAGTTCTTGTTGGTCGGCCAACACTAGCACGTCCATGTGAAGGGAGTCCATAGGAGAACGTCACTTCTGAGTTCTTTCCTTGCCTCTCTAGCAGTGTCTCACATGCCTTGTCCTCTTATTTGGATGGTTTTAGAGATAGGAAGTACAGCTGCTGTTTTATTGGATGTTGCTTCCAGGATTTGTTCAATATAGTTCGTAGCATTTTTGTGCAGTTCCCGTCGAGCTTTTTCTCTAAACGCTACATGATTAACATTGCAGATGGGAAATTATATACCTAATTATCGCCTTCTAACAGTCACATATCAAAATTTTGACAAGATCTAGCTTTGGTTTAATGATCAGACGAAAGCCCATGCTTTCAGTGAAAAATGAGCATTACTCTATATTCTTTACACAGATGTAATATAAGTTACTAAAATCGATAGAACTTTCCCGGCGGTATTACAACACAATTCCAATGGATGTACAACGTTAACTATGTTCAGAAACGGTTTTGTTGGTTGGTTGGTTAGTCGCTGGGTTGGTCCGTTCGTTCGTTCGTTGAGGTTGGTTTGTTCGGTTGGTTTGGTTTGGTTTTGTTTTGTTGAATGGTTGGTTTGGTTTTGGTTTGGATGGGGCTGGTTGATTTGGTTGTTTGGTTTACTTGGATGGTTGTTTGGTTTCGTTGAGGTTGCTTAGTTTAGTCATTTGGTTTGGTTGGTTGGTTGGTTGGTTGGTTTCGTTGAATGGTTGGTTTAGTTTGGTTAAATTGTTGGTTTGATGGGTGGTTCGGTTGAGGTTGGTTCGTTTGGTTGTTTGGTTAGTTGGTTTTATAGAATGTCAACCTTTTAGTTATCTAATAGCCAAAATATTCTTTTTTCAAGCGATTTCACGGTTTCAATTACCTATACCAAACTAATAACCATAAACATTTGTAACTTCAAGTAACTATTGTTTATACCAATAATTTGTACGGTTATATTCCTACCTAATACTAATAATTTATACATGATTTTATCATTCTAAATATTCCTATTAGGTTCTAATAATTTACAAACAATTATATGGATTCAGGTACCTATTGGTGATAATCATCATCATCATCATCATATCGTGCTGGCAGCACGGATATCCCTGACCCTCTCTCGCCACTCCTCCCTATCGTTCATCGCCCTAGGTAGGTCTTCAGGACAACAACCTGTATCCTCACATAGCTGCTGAATGTACGTTCGTGCTGGTCGTCCTGCTTTTGCGCGGCCGTGTGTGGGGATCCATAAGAGTACATCTCTTATGAGTTCATCTCTGCTTCTCCAGCAATGTCCTGCATGTCTGGTTCGCCTAACTTGAATAGATTTCGTGATAGGGGGCAGGTGGCCGTACAGTTGGTGTCTTGTGGGGTGTTGCTGCCAGGACTTGTTGAGGATTGCACGCAGCATTCTTGTGTAATTGCCATCTAGTTTCTTCTCCAGCCGTTTTGTTAGCGTCCATGTAGTGCATCCATATAGCAGTATCGATGTGACCGCTGCCTGGAAGAAACTGCGTTTCATTTTATCGGTTAGGTCTGATTTCCATATAGTCGATAGCCTATTGATAGCTGTCCATGCTTTCGTTAACCTCGTTTCGATGTCCTTTTCGGTTGATTCGACGCTGCTTCCTAGGTACGTGAATTTGTCTACTAGTTTAAGAGGGGTTCCTTCTAGAGTGGAGATGTCCCCCGTTTGGTTATAGCACATATATTCCGTTTTGTGTGCATTAACATGGAGGCCTATGCTTGCTGCTGCTCGTTCCAGGCTATGCAGAAGTGTTTCGGCTTGGTCAGGTGTATTTGCCAGTATCGCTATGTCATCGGCGTAGTCGGCGTCGGTAATTGTTGTTGCGGGATATCTTCTGCTTCTTTTCTTCGTCAGTTCGAAGCCATTCTCTTTGATTTTGTCAATCGATGTTCTAAGTACGTAGTCTAGACAAATGATAAAGAGATACGGAGCCAGCGTGTCCCCTTGTAGTACTCCTGTTACAATGTCGAAGTATTCTGTGTCTCCATCTGGTGATCGTACTTTTACTTTAGTGTTTCTATAGAGAATCGTTATTGCCGCTACGGTTTCTTTAGGTATGCCGTACGCTAGTAGGATTTGTTCCATCTTTCCTCTGTGAATGGAGTCGAAAGCCTTGGTAAAGTCGACAAATATTAATGTCGCTTGTAGGTTCTTTGCCCGTACACCCTCAAGGATTCTGCGGATGGTTAGTATTTGTGAGGTCGTAGATCTATTTCTTCGGAAGCCATTTTGGTTTTTTCTAAGTATGTTGTCGATTTTGGGTTCTATGCGGTTTCGTAGTAGGGCATTGTAGATTTTGGCAGCTATGGATGTAAGTGTTATGCCTCGGTAGTTTTTGGCTAATCCGAGGTCCCCCTTTTTAGGGAAGGGGAGTATGCATCCCTTCGTCCATCTATCTATCGGATTTTGATTGTATACTGCGTTGCAGTGTCGGAGCAGTATGTCGTCGAATTGTCTGGTCTTCCATACTTCCGGGGGAATTTCGTCCAGTCCTGCAGCTTTCCTATTTTTAATTTTTCTGAGAACCGAGTCGAGTTCTCCTTGTTTGAACGGTCCAAGTTTAATGTCTAATTGTTTGCTAATTATTCTGGTGATTGGTTCATGCGTTATTTTTGGTGGGTTTCCAAGTAAGTTTTCGAAGTGCTGTTTCCACAGTTTTATTCTTTCTTGTTGGTTTGCTGCTTTAAGTTTTGCTTTGGCTGTGTTCTTTCTTCTGCTCACTTCGTTTATTGTTTGCCAGGCAATTCTAGATTGTCTATCTTCTACCGAGTCTCTGATCTTATCTATCTGATTTTGAATGTATTCTGTCTGTTCCTTTATATATATGCCTGCTAATTGATATTGTGCCGTTTTTAGTTTTAAGGCATTTGTGTTTGTTGGGTTTTTTCGATAGTTTTTGGAGGCTGTTTTCACTAGTGCACGTTTTTCTCTCACCGCTAAGGTTTCCCATGGGACTCTATATTTAGTTTTAATTTTTGTTGGAATGTATTTTGCTGCTGCCTCAAGGTGTGCATTGACGAAATTTTCGTATTCGTCGTTTGGTGTACTTTTTTCCGTCTTTTCTTGTAGTGTTTCGAATCTGTTTCTCAATTCTAATACGTATTTATCTCTGACATCTTTGTTGTTTAATAGGGCCCAGTCATAGTGTTTGGTGGTCGCTGTTCGTTTGTCGTTTTTTCGTAGGCTTAACCGTATTTTCGCTGTGACTATTCGGTGATCGGTGGACACACCCTCAAAAGAGGAGTATGCCTCGCAATTCAATGCACTATTCTTCCATTTCTTGTTTATAAGGACGTAGTCTAATACTAATATACAAACACTGTATTCTTTTTTGCAATATCAACGTTTTAAAAATTAATCAATTAAGATTGTCAAAATTATTTTAGATATTATCTCAAGGAGATCCAGTTGACCTTAACAGGTACTACTACTAACAGTCAGAGGGGAATTGGGGACAATATAAAGGTGGTTCCACCCACCCACAGTTCCAGAACTGGAACCTTCTCAATGAATACAGTCGAACAACATGCGCAGGACAACCATAGTGTCGAAAATCGCTACCCAAATCATTTATTATGTAAATACAAGAAAAATTAGGAAGAAAAGGATTGTAAAGGGTCAAGAATTAATTGGTTACTGACAAAACAGGGTTATTATATACATAATCTAAATGTATTCCTACTAATTAATATTAAAATTCATTGTGAGTGATTCTAATACAAAAATGTATTGCTAATAATTTTGATATATTTAATATGAGGAGTTGAAATTTCATTTTGATAAGTTTCAATACGTAATAAAAAATGCCAAATACTATCCGTTTTCAGTGAATTCATTGAGATATAAACTTCATTTTTTTATCATTGATACGACCTGTTGTTAGGAAATCATGTTTAGCATGGAAATAATATTCCACGATAAATAATAATTCTATGGAATCTTTGGTTTAGAAGAAAAATATCATTTTATAAGCAATTAACACGGATGTACATCTCGAAGGCTGTTGTCGCCAGTATAGGTGGGGAAGCTTTTCAGGGTAGTTCAAGAATAACTTTATGGCATATCACCTATCATAGTTTATTTTGGGAGAAGAATATTAATAAAGGAGGGAAAAAAACACATACATGAACAAGAACAGCCACGCAGACACAGAAACACACAGAATACACTCTTGTAAAAAACTTAGTAAATGGCTGTACACCTCGCAAACGTCCAACTATTTTTATGCTAATTTTTTTAATGATTTTAAAATCGTCGGAAAAGGTTATATATATATATATATATATATATAAGTAAAGTTAGCGGACCGGAGTCGAGGGTGACTCGAAAGGTCTTTTTCAATAGCTACTACACCGAGGTGTTGGGGAGGTCGCTACCACTTTCCCTGGATTGCTCCACTTCACCTTGATCCGGACCTTATAATACTGAGTGTTAAGCAAGGATGCATCAAGTACTATTTTTTGTATCTTTGGTATGACTCGACCTGGGATTGAACTCCGGTCTCCTTGGCCATTGGTGAGCACTCTACCTTAACGTTACAATCTGCCTACTTTCTGGATTTGCGTGCGTTACGTTACGGCTGGGAAGAGATAGACCGACAAAGCTCGACAAAACCTACCCCCTTCATTGTCCCGTGTGTGTGATTTTACTACACGGGTTTAGAAACTAATTCTTACCACACCAGTTAACCACGTGACGACTTGGTTGTAGCATCTGTCCCAGGAGACTGTTCTCCTCCATGTTCTCTGACTTTTACCTAAAATCCCCATCAACATCCCTAAGTCGTGCTGGCAGCAAAGAGTTCCTTGGCTCTCTCTCTCTCTCTCTCTCTCTCTCTCTCTCTCTCTCTCTCTCTCTCTCTTCATCCCTATTGTCAATCGCTCCTAACAGATCTTTTAGACTGCACCCTGTGTCAGCAGAGAGCCGATTTGATTGTTTGCTGGTAGTCAATATTGGCTGGTCCATATATAGGAGTCCATTAGAGAACGTCACTTATGATTTCTTCCTTGCTACTCCAGCAGTGTCCCGCATGTCTTGCTCGTTTATTGAATGGTTTGTGAGATAAGAGGTAAGTGGTCATAAAGCAGCTATTTTGTGGGTTGGTGCTCAGGATTTGTTCAAAACAGAACATAAAATTATTCAGTAGTTCCCATGTGGCTTTTTAAAGCCAGTGTAAAATATTGCCTTGACCTGCGATGAACCCAGCAGATGTAGTTGACAGATAGAATCAACCAAGCGATTTCTGGAAAATTAGCAATGCGTGGATGTAAGCCGTGATTAATAGGGAAAAAGCATTGCGTGGATGTAAACCATGGCCAATCAAAAAAAAAAACATTGTATAGGTGAAGAGGCGTGGCTAACGTGTGAGTTTCAAGACTATAAGAGTCTAACATTTTGGCTGAAGTCAGTCCCCACTGACAGTTCCGACTCCATGTAGCTACTTTGTGTGCTTGAACTCTCTCATCTTGCTCTCCTGCTCCACACAAGCTTCTCCATCGAAGAATAGAAATATAGGATTATATTTATATATATACGTGTCCCTCGTTTTTCAAGATTCAGCAGTAGTTGACTACACAAGAAGCAGACGATATTTACTAAAGTACAAGAGTATTATTTGTATTAAGAATAGTTACTTGAAACCATATTATTATTTTGGAAAAAAGACAGAGCCCAATAATGTTTGACATTCCGTAAAACTAACTAGACAAACTATTTCTGAACATATTTCAATTCTATGCAACAATTAGATTACAGTTTTTATGGGTATCCTATGCATGATAATAATTGTGTCCTGAATATAACATTAAACTGGTGAGGCTTCAATTCTGGATCTCTGGGAAGTACGGAATGACCCTTTCGTTCCCATTACTCATCAGGAGTATCACTATCCATTAGGCTCAAATAGATCTGTTTGAGATGATGTCTAAAATGATTTTGAACTATCATAATACACTAGCTTTGAAAACATTGATATTGCTGCTAAATATGAATCGTTTTACAAATGATTATTATAATCAATATATTTGTTCGTAAATTATTAAAATTTGAAGTTGGATTGGCAGCACACTGTCTGAGTCGAAGTCAGACTGAAGTGTCCCAAATATTTAACGACGGCGTCTCAGGAAAGCCGCTTATATTCATTCTGTATTCACTTAGTATATTCACATTTGGCATTAGCACGTGCACATGTATGCAAATATGCAGATACACCAGCCAGCGGTGTCATCAAGCCAAAATGTCCCCTCGTATAATACTTCCAGCTTCAACACAGATAGGTATACTTAAAACTTTATAATTGGATATGAATTATTAGTATTAGATTAGAATACTTGAAACTATATAACTAAAAATCATTCGTGTTATGAATAGTTATTTGAAGCTATATTGTTGTATAGCCGAAATATATAAGCAGAAACATAATCAAACATAATTTACGAACTTCAATGAACAAACGAACACACTTCTTTATAAAAATATATCTCTCTCACTTTATGCTCTTAAGGGTTGATGTTTCTGTTGTGTGTGAGAGATGAGTGGAGACAGGGACAGACTGCTATAATGACCCAATTTCTTCCGCATCTTGACCATAGCACGTTGTGTTATCTTCAAGAACCAACGTAGCACTTCTTCCGCATCTTGGCTAAGATTGCTCAACCGAGGATCGCTGAGGGTGACAGCTGGCCCTCACTCTGGCCTTCCTGTACCAACTGCCTCAGTGGCCGCCGGCTTCTGCCTATGTTCTTTGATAACACCCACTTTCTGCTGCTTTTTCTTCTGCTTATTTACACAGGTGCATCTCTGATTGACAGCTCGGTTAAGAGTCAATATATAACAATATTTGTTTTATAACTGAATAGGAATAAATACTTGAAACCTTAGAAGTGCTTGAAAAAAAGACTGGCTTTGGTATTTGAGAAGCCAACAAGGATTGTCAATCCGTAAGTATTAGAAGCCAGGAGTTTGAAAACTGATTTTGAAGACGAACAAACGTTTAAAATAATTCTACTGTTATACATCCATTGCTGCTATACGGTCTTAAAAGATTCCCAGTTTAATTTATCTAATCCCTTTGCTAAGAGCTGAATGTAATACTAGGACAATTTTCAAACAGAGTAAAGTTAGTTTGAATTTAGTTTTATTTCTACTAAAACTGGTTGTCATACCAAGACTACAAAAGAATCCCGTCCGTTCTACAATTTGCCAATAGCTGGGGGTAAAACAAATGGAATCATGCCTTTCCCAGGTACATTAGCTCGAAGTGAAACACAATCAGCTTTGTCAAGGATTTGAACTTGGATCGTCAATTTTATTTTCTATGAAAGAGACCGTAACACTAAGAGCGCCTAACCAAGTTTAATATGGTGAATATAAGACCCACCGCCAAATAATTTTCTTCGGCGTCGTGTCAGCTCGTAACTTTTTATTTTTATAAGGTCAACCGTCAGAAGCAGACTTAAAATTAATGTGCTAGCGGAATCATACTCGTTATGTGTGCGCATGCTCATTAGCACACGTGATCAAACCAAGTGTAATTACATATTACATAGCACACGCTTTTGAGCCGGTACATTCAAGTAATATCGATCTGTTGGTTTCTGAATGTTAATAATTCAATCATTGTGGGTCCCAAGTGGGGCCAGCGTTTGGCACCAGCCTGTCTGCGAAGGCGACTTGAGGAATTACGTACAACTTCGCGATTTCCAAAATGGACACTATTCGTATGCACCTCACCGACTGAAGAGGCAAGAAGCTGCTATCTTTCACGCCGATAGAGAAAAGAGGAAAGCCTTTTCAGAGCGCTCCGAACAAAAGAAGGCCTGCTGTGTCATAAGTCGATGTGGCACCACAGATTCTTGAGAGAAATCGATACAATAGAAGCAAGCATGCTGGTATAAGAGAAGTCCGCCCATTTTTGCCGCTTTAGAACGTTTTACAAGTAAATGTTTTTGTTTTTTATCTATTTATTTATTATTCTTTCTAAACTTGTAAGCAGTGACAATAATAAGAAATGATAGAAAAATGAAACGTGCTGGTTTTGCATTTTGTGTAGGCATTCATCTCGGAACTGATGAAAAAAAATTCTTAGATGAATTAAACTGTCTGTGATAGGACTAAGAATTAAGATAACTGTCTTAAGAGAAGACTTATTATCATTTCAAGAGTTATTGGGACTATTGATCTCCTATTTTTGTAAAACGATGATACTAGAGAAATACATTTGAAATTTTATTACTAGAGAAATGGGTGGAAATAATATTACTATAGAAATGCATGATAAATGATGTTACTATAGAAATGCAGAGGAAATTATATTACTATAGAAATTCATTGAAAATAATATTAATATAAAAATGCATGATAAATGATGTTACTATAGAAATGCATTGGAAATTATATTACTATAGAAATTCATTGAAAATAATGTTACTATAGAAATGCATGATAAATGATGTTACTATAGAAATGCATAGGAAATTATATTACTATAGAAATTCATTGAAAATCATATTACTATAGAAATGCATAATAAATGATGTTACAATAGAAATGCATTGGAAATTATATTACTATAGAAAAGCATTGGAAATGTATTCACTGTTCATTTTGCATTTTAAATTATACCTTCTATAATTTTGAAAAAAGTCATTATCCTTTGAAAGTTGTTTACATTATTACGCTCATTCTTTCAAAATAAAGTTAATATAGGAATGGATTGAAAATAATGCTATTATAGAAATCTATTGGAAATGATGTTACTATAGAAGTGCATTCAAAATAATGCTACTTATGAAATATAATGGAAATCTTGTAACTATAGTAATTATTTGGAAACCAATTTACAACAGAAATGAATTTGGAAATAATGTTATTTACCAAATGTATTGGAAAATATAGAAATGCATGAGAAATAATGTTACTATAGAAATATATTGGTAAAAATGACTCTTGAGAAATGCATTGGAAATAATATTGCTATAGAAATGTATTGATAATGATATTGCAACAGAAAAAAGTGAAAATAATGGAACAAAAGAAATACATTTGAAATAATGTTAAAGAAGAAATATATTGGAAATGATATAATAAAAATATATTTAAAATATTGTTACAATAGAAATGCATTTGAAATGATGTTACTAGATAAATACATTGGTGAAATTATCCCTTGAGAAAACAATTCGAAATAATATTACCAGGGATATGTATTGGAAAGAATATTACTATAGAAAAACATAAGAAATGTTATTATAAACACACATTGAAAATTATGTTTCTATAGAAATGCATTAGAAATAATGTTACAATAGCACAACATGAGAACTGATGTTACCAGAAGGAAACATTGAAAATAATGTTACAATAGCACAACATGAGAACTGCTGTTACCAGAAGGAAACATTGAAAATAATGTTACAATAGCACAACATGAGAACTGATGTTACCAGAAGGAAACATTGAAAATAATGTTACAATAGCACAACATGAGAACTGATGTTACCAGAAGGAAACATTGAAAATAATGTTACAATCGCACAACATGAGAACTGATGTTACCAGAAGGAAACATTGAAAATAATGTTACAATAGCAAAGAATTGGAAATTATATTACTATTGAAAAATATTGGAAATTATATTTCTATAAAAATGAGTCATTATTATTCCAAGAGTTTGTAGACGATTTAACACATTCTTTGCCATTGATGTTACTACAACATTGGAAATATTGTTACTTTAGAAATACTCCTCTCCCTCTACACTTCTGACCTTGCGCCAGCTTTGTAGAAGGTAATTGGGTGCCTCATGTGGTTTAATGGTTAAAGTGCTATTTTGACAGAACACTTTGGGTGAATTCAGTTCTCACCGAGTACCTGTAAATGACGACTCTGTATTTCTCTCAGTTTTATGGAATGAGTTGGCAGCTTTCGACCTCCGATTCTTTGACCACCATTCTGCTAATCTACCGACCCCCTTTTTTTTAATTTCATTCTAGTGAAACATGTGTAAGCACGACCTCTTTTGTCTTCGAAGATAAAGCATGCAAAATTTACAGTCATAAAGTGTTAACCCCACCTTCTTTTAATCTCTCATTGGGCCGTGCTAGTGAATAAAACATTCGTCAACAGATGGAATTTAGACAGGAAATAGCAAGTGCTCGGCTATTAATATTTTATGAAGAAAGTCTTTTTTTTTATCACTTGCAATAAAAAGACACAGAAATGTAAACCGTATTAATTTGTGTAAATATGTAGTCATGTATAACACGCACACATAACAAAATTCTGGAAAAATAGTTCCTGTAATACGCACTGCCTTTTTAGAATTTGTGGGAGCTAAATTTAATCTAAATTTAGCATTTGTTAAAATTTTATCGGTTCCTACTAACCAAAAATAAATATTTATATAGTTTACATAATGTCTTAAAACACAAAATTACACATTATTTAGAGCAAATACTCGGACATATACAAGGAAAGGTATTTACCCTATTGTCCCTTCAGGGGGGGTTAAATAGTGTTCCATAGCCACAATTAACCCCATGTGCGAAACGGGTGAAATGGACATATACTGTTGATAACGCTCGAAATTCGAAAAACACGCAACGACTTCTTGTTCTGGTACGAAACCTTTTTATTAACTTTGAGTTAAAGGTTTCGACATAAGGAGGAGACACACAATCTTCTATGCTGTCTTATTCATTTGGCCCCCCATAGGGCGCAAGTTCGCCTCGCGTCTGCGAGCTCCAAAAGTCGATCCTCCTCGTTTGGCGTCTCGTATTCAACTCCCTAACTTTCTTTCAATTCTCCACAAACCTCAGCGCGCTTCCGGTGCATGACGTCACCCGCACTCCGTCCCCCGTTTCGTCTCGGACTATTGTGACATCTCTGAGTGACATTTTCGTCCGCCCGCGCGCGCCCGCATTAACACCTGCATCAATGTTTGCACCTAACTAACCCATGTGCTGAGTCGAAAGGTTCTCAGCCTAACTAAATTCAAAGGCATGAACCGAAATCCCTCGGCCATTACGTTACACTAGTACCACTACTGATCTTCTACAAAGATGGTTTTGGCTTTAAATTACTCACGAAGGTTGATATGTGATCAAACAAAGAAACCGACATCGACGAACTTATTCCCACAAATGTACAACAAACTTAACACAAATATAAATTCACAGAAGGAGAAACAACTTATAACCAAACTCAAATTCCGGTGGATATTTCTCTGTAATGGCATAAAAGATATCGGTTGAATGATAAATATATCATACTTGCAGTCATCCCGTACCAAATATGATGAAGCTTGTCGCTGGGGAAAACGTTTATTATATACGTGGGGCCTTCAATAAGTTTCCAGACTTTTTTTGTACAGGCATTCAAATTTGTTGTAGACTCTTGAAAATTCAGTATGATATTGCTATACATCTTATAAGATGACTGACCAATTTTTATGATTTCAGCTTCAAATGAACAGCTACAGCAGCAATTGGAATACACCCTACTAAAACCTGATTGTCACAGCTGAGGAATTTCACAAATGCAATCTGAACGTGAGGACACTTTAGAAGAACGATATGCAATAAAAATCTGTTTTAAACTTGGAAAAATGCCACAGAAACGTATGGAATGCTTCAGACTGCTTTTGGAGCATCTAGCATGAATCGAGCATCAGTTTTTGAGTGGCATCAGAGATTCAAGGAAGGCACGGAGTCTGTGAGGGATGATGAGAGGTGTGGGGGGGGAGTAAGGAAGTCAACAGACCAGAGTTGATTGGCCAAAGGGTTAGGGTTAGGGTTACTATGTTGAGGTTATAAGGGAGTTCAGGAAGAGATTCCACCTGAAGAGGTCAGCACTCTTCAAATAGGGCCAGTGGTATTTCCAGCAGGACAATGCATCAGTCCACAACTCCATCTTTTTCACAGACTATTTGACCAAGATGGGCATCAAGACAGTTCCTCACCCTCTCTATAGTTCAGACCTTTCTCCTGTGACTTTTGGTTATTCCCTAAGCTCAGAGGCTGTTGTTATGAGACAATTGAGAAGATGAAAGAGGCTGTGACGAAGGTCATTGACACGCTCACACAAGAGGACTTCCATGAGGCCTTCCAGAATTTGTTGGAACGGTACAACAAGTGCATTGCAGCCGGAGGAGATTACTTCGAAGGGGAGTAGAGTTTTATGTGTGAACTATCAATAAAAGTGCTCATACGAAAAAAGTCTGCAAACTTATTTAATGATCCCCGTAGTTTTAAAGAAACATTCTTTTCCTGATCAAAACAACGAAAAACAAATCAAGACCTCATGATCGTCTCTCTTATGCTATCTAAGCCCAACGTGTAGGTACAAGAAACGGCAAAAAGTTGTGAAATCTCATGTTAGAGAACCGTTTTCTCGCTAAATAAAATCGATCGGGCGGATAATATCGATTTGTTGTCAATTTGATACATTGATGAATGTATTAACCCGGTTCTTGGAGTACATGGGAAAGATCAGCTTGACATCCGCTTCCTCTTCTACAAACGCTGTAACCCTGAAAATGGAGAAACTAGTACATTAACTGCTTTGCGATTAAATTGGCTGGTTAGTTGGTTGGTTGGTTGGTTGGTTTTACGGCATGTCAACTTTTGTTGGCTTACTTAATAATGAAGTAGTTTTTAAAGCAATTGTAATGTTTCAAATAACTATCTAATAATGATGATAATAATGATTATTATTATCATCATTGCTTCAATTAAGTATTTTCAAAATAGATTTGTACACAGTTATGTGGTTTCGAAAATATTTTTTGTCTCTACTTCGAGTAGCACAAAAGAATTCCATAAGAACAAATTATGTCAAAGCAAAAATCTATAATTCATAAAAGAATATAAGTGTGGTCTAAGTGGTGATGAAGATGAAACGATTAATCTCATCGTAATTGGATGTTGTAAACTATCCAATAGGAGTGCAAGAACAAGCACAATTAAGTGGGAAAGGTGATTCACTTAGAATTGTGCAAGTAACTGAATTTTCACCATATTGAGAAATGGTAAATGCAAAAACCAGAATCTGTTCTTGAAAAGGAAACGAATAAAATTTTCTGAGACTTTAACATGTAAATGGACGATCCAATCTCGCTCAGAAGACCAGACCAAATTTTAATTTGAAAGAAGAAAATAAGTAGTCAACAAATGGATTTTGCCGTTCCAAAAGAGGACAGAGTAACGGGAAATGTTAGTGAAAAACTCGACAAATACCTAAACATTGTCAGAGAACTGAAATTGTTATGGAACATGAAGGTGACCGTGATACCGATCATGATTAAGTACAGTCGGCTAGGGATGTAGAATAGACCGACTGCATCTACCCAGAGGGGTAAGACATCCCGCCCAACGAGTGTATGACATTAAACAATCTAATGGTGAGGCTTAAGTAATGCTGAAGATTTGGGGAAGGTAGAATACCACTTTGTTGCCATTGCTCCGGGCCCACTCTCACCCAGAGTGGTAACACCTGATAGAATACTATCTCTCGTTTAAATAGAACTGTTTGACATTTAAACTGAGAGCAAATAAATTACTCATGCTAAATTGAACTGTTTGAAATAGAACTGTTTTATCATCTAACTGTGTGTAAAAACATTACTGATGTTTAATTGAATTGTTAGTGATACATAGCAATACTTGGAACCATTTAACTTTGACTCATGCTTAGTGGAATTGTTAGAAATAGAACTGTTTAATCATTTAACTTTGTATATCTACAAAATGTGTTTACAAATCATATATATTTAATGTATAAGTAAAAACAGGATTTGGCATTAAATAAAATGGTTGATACGCCATAAAATCTAACCAAATAAAATCAAACGTAACTGAAGCCCTCGGAACAGTCCCTCAGAACCTGGAAAAGAGAGGATGGATGAAATGGTAATTTGAGGAAAATCAAACCATCCAGACTACAGCACGATTAAAATAGGCTAGGATACTTATAAAAGTCCTGGAGAAATGAAGAGACTTGTCACTCAAAATTCAGTGAAAAACTATAAGTGAAAATAAAGGAAAACGAAAATCTTGACAAATACATGGATCTTGCCAGAGAAATAAAAAAGTTGGAAAATAATACCAATTTTAGATGAAGCACTTGGAACAGTCACAAAGAACCAAGAAAAGAGACTGGGTGAATTGGAAATTTGAGGAAAATTGAAACCATTCAGACCTCAGCACTGTTAAAATTGGCTAGGAACCAAAGAAGACTTCCGGGGATCTGAGGATACTACAAGACAAAGTAGATCCGGGAGTAATGGCTGTAAAAAGATAACTCCACACTCTCCAAACTTCCAAAACAGTAGCCTCGCCACCAGGTGTAGATTAGTATTATATCCAGGACACATGATTACTAGATATATTAAATTGATGTGAAATAAAATGAAAAATTCTAAATCAACAAAAACATTAAAAAACATTTCATTCATCGTAGAGACATATTTAACCTTTAAAAAACAGACCCCCCTCCAAGGACTGTAGAACAACCTACTCGGTACTCCTAAACTGCTTCTGGTAGTGAGGTTCTAGTTCTGGATCTCTTGCTAATATGGAGTCACACCTTTATTGTCATCACTCCCAGGTCCACTCTGACACGGAGTGGTAGTACCCGTTAAGGTCTTATCAATGGTTGAAATAGATCAGTTTGAAAATTATTTGTATTTGATAAGAATACTTGAAACGATATAAACTTAAACAAATTATTTGTATTAAGAATACTTGATACTAAAATTGTTTACAAATGATTATTCATCATTATCAAGTCATGCTGATAGCATGGATTTTCCTGACTCTCTCTCATTCTGTCTCTGTCTCTGTCTCACCAGCCGTCCCTATCATCTATCACTCCTGGTCGGTCTTCCTAACTACATCCTGTGTCCGAACAGAGCTGATGCAAATAAGTTCTTGTTGGCATGTTCATATGAAGGATCCATAGAAGAAAGTCTCCGATGAATTCGTCTCTTGAAACAATATAATCGCTAATAAAAGAAGATTTCGGCATTAAATCATCCAACAAGTTTGGACTGTCATAAAACCAATCTCCTGAACCAATCAAACCTTCTGGTTGTGTGCTGGACCTATTCTATAGTTGATGTTTGATGTCCATTATAATTCAAATGCAAAATTTTATCATTTCTAAATGGATAAACTAAACGAATTCCATTCTGTTTAAGATACAGTCTGTTTGAAAAGATCTTCGGAATGGTTCCAAAGAGCCTGGAAAACGGAATTGAGGAATCGGAAATCCGATGAAGAATTGGAAGAACCCAAGACATAATTATAACAATTAACTAAAGTACTCAAGAGAATGCGGAGGGACTTAGTAAAGTTGTCGCAATGAGCGGATTTCTGGCTGGTAAATTCAACGTATACAAAATGGCTATTACGAATGAAGTTCCAAAAGTCTTTTAAAATGTCTGGAATAATTCAATATTCAAGAACATGTCAAGGGGTCAGTTGTACCCATTTAAACATAAGTTCATTAGTTTCTTTTATTGGTTGTCTTCTAACTCAAAAAAGTTGGTAAACAGACACACACGCACACACACACACACACACACGCACATATATATATATATATATATATATATATATATATATATATATATATATATATATATATATATTTATATAATGTAAAAAAGCAGTAAATCCAGTTAAAAAAATTCTCATGTTAGTTTTTGTTTGGTTGTTTGTTTCTTTGTTTGTTTTTGTTTCACTTTGGAAAAATATTTCCATATTGTGGGTTAGTTGAGGAGAGAATAGGTTTAATAAGAACAAAAATGCATAGGTATATTTCGGATATTCCTGTCTCCTTCTTCAACTGATAGGTATTAGAATTTGAATCAGCGTACGAGCAGAAGTGAAATAAGTACGTGACACAGGTTCGCGCGGAGAAAAGTGACATTAGGTTACATGAATTAAAAATTTTAATCCCGTCAATAAATCTTAATTACCAAATCTTGAAATAAACTCGTTATTTTTATTAAAAAAATATAGTTAAGAATGTTTAAAACTATTTAATCCTGAAGGGAATGTATTTCAGTTTAACGCTACATTCAATTTGTTAGAAATTATATAGTGAACTAGATAAAGCTTGAAGGATGTATTTAATATGAGACAAGGTAGATTAAAATATTTAGTAACATTGAAATTATAGAAATTATCTCTGATAATCTTTTATGACTGTTAAACCTGTGACGAAATTCAGAATTAGTCTATACAGAATATATATATATATATATATATATATATATATATATATATAGTTGGTATCATACAATAACTGATGCTTATACAACAGCATTGCTTCTAACAAAGCCTTCATCAGATGATGACTCTGGGTTCGGGGCCGAAGCATCATTACCACTAGCCCAGAGCGCCCCAGCAGTATCTCACGACACTACCAGACTTTGTCAGATTGATGTCACTCTATAGGATTGCCATATATATATATTATCATCAAATCGCGCTGTCAGCACGGATTTCCGTATATAAGTTCTTGTAGGTCAACCAACGCTGGCATGCCCACATAGAGAAGCCCATAGAAGACCGCCACTCATGATTTCGTCTTTGCTTCTCCAGCAGTGTCCTGCATGACTAGCTCGTCTTACTTGGATAGTTTTTGAGATGGGAGATAAGTGGTCTTACAGCTGATTGTTGTTGGTTGGTCGCTCTGACAGTTGTGAATACTAAATGAAGTGAACACAATAAAAAAAACTTCATAAAATTTATTGATAAAAATGTGGACAGCTAAATATATGTGAATGCAATAAAAGGGGAAAAAGTTCTTTCATGAAAGTCCTTGTGTGTGTGTGTGTGTGTGTGTGTGTGTGTGTGTGTGCGTGTGTGTGTGTGTGTGTGTGTGTGTGTGTGTGTGTGTGAATTTCTACCTCCGTGTGTCCATTGAAGCCCGGAACCAAGCCAGTCGTCAAGACATGAGTCCCATGGAGTGATGCTGGCAGAAAGAGAGGATTTGATCTTACGCTTTCAACCTATATACTACTTTGAGTAGGTCCTCTAGTGGTCATTTGTAAAACTACTTTGGTAAATATGGCATGTAATGACCCTTTTGTGTCACCCCTAGCGTCAATTGGTTGAAATCAACGATAGACAAGTGATTTAATCCGTACAAAATAAGCAAACACACACGCACACACACACACACACACACGTGTGTGTGTGTGAGTGTATGTGTGTGTGTGAGTGTGATAGTTATCTGAAGAGGTTAGTTTCTCTTATGGAATGGCCAGCTGAAAAAATTTATAATAGCCAAATAAAGGTTTTTCCAATATATATATGTATATATATATATATATAGTCTGATAAAGCAAGTTAGTCTGCTTGGAGATTATGAAAACAGTAATCCCAGTTGAAAAAAGTATTTTGATAAGAATATTTCAAGCCATAAAATTCTCCTAATTATTACCATTATCTCGTATAATCAAAATATCAAAATTACCATTATCTCGTATAATCACGGTGACATGCTGCTGGATGTTTTTTGGGTTTTTTTTTTTTTTTTGGTTTTTTTAAATAAAACAAAGAGCAAAAGAAAAAAACATATATCCCTGAATCCCATTTGAAACATTTTTGTTTAAGAAGGGAATCAAATATCCTGATTTCACATTATATTCAATATTATTAATAGATTGTCTATATTAGATATTTTATATCGAATATAGATCATCGATATTTGTTAATTAGTGGAAAAAATTATTTTTGATAGAATAATGGAAATAAATCGAAAATTTTCATAAAAGGTTAATCGATGATTACAAAAGTCGAGAATCTGCTGCCTTAATACCATATGTGACACTTTCCAAAACCACAAGTGCGCGGCCTTCCACTTTATAACCTGGGAGGGTCACATAGATCAATCTCATAAAAATCTGGAAAAAAAAGATTAATAAAGGTTTTCATTTCATTGACGTTGTGTATATTTTAACTAAATGTAGTTATTAACGGAAATTAACTGTATAAACTGTATAAAATGTATTTTTTATAAATATATAAGTTTATTGAGTGTTGCCTTATTACTAAGAAATAAAGTTAAATTTTGTCTTTAAACATGAAAAATTTCCCTACTCCGGAACTTTGAAACGCCAAATACGCAAAAATAAGCGATTATTATTATTGCTGTTATTATAGTTGGAAAAAGTTGAAGTTTCGTTTAAAATGATAAAATTTCATGTAGGTATGAATAGATAGATAGATAGATAGATATTGACCAATAGTATTAAATCCGGGAACCAATACACTAATTTTATCTAATAGGTAAAAAAAGTTACCATTTATCTAAATTACCGCGATGAAGTTTGATAATTCTTAACACTTAGAATATACTCTTAACATTTTAGCCGAAGGATATATCGGCCGAAACGTTATGAGTACGACAATGAAGATGAAAACAATAGTTTGAATATTCTAAGTGATAAAAACCTATAACTGTTCACAAAATACACCGGTTCTAACCTTCATTACGTAACAATAGACCGATTACAACATTAGCTACATCATGGACTCACAGCAATCTAAATTACATATATATATATATATATATATATATGTATATATATATATATATAACTTTACAGTATAGAAAATTCACTGTGTGTGTGAATGTTAAAGTAATTGGCGAGTGATATAGGTTTACTGGCCATTGCATAAAATATACTTTACACTTCCGGTTAAAAAATGAATTAGTGTCGCATCCTGTCAACAACGGAGGTGTTGGGTAAATGCATACGTTATAGCTTTACGTGTGTGTGTGTGTGTGTGTGTGTGTGTGTCTATGTGTGTGTCTATGTGTGTATGCGCGTGTACTAAATGCGTTAAAGAGACAAAGCAAGTTTCTGTGTTTGTGTCTGAAGCTATGTGTGTGTGTGTTTGTGTGTGTGAGAGAGAGAAAGAGAGAGAGAGAGATGGATAGAGAGTGTGTACGAAACACCGAAAAGCGAATAAGCATGTATATGTATGTGTGTGCGTTTGCATCAATGAAGATTTTTTACCAAGCTAAGCTAAGTTGTGGCACAAGGCCAAGTGTATGGAGCACCCAATGAGACTCGAACTCTCAATCAATAATGTGTTGCTGGTCAAGATTGCTAACCATTACACTACGCAAGATGTGTATACTAAACATTGAAAAAAGATGAAGCATCTGCGTCCATGTATTTACCAACACCTCCGTACAAGCAGGAAGTGACACAAGGTCAATTTTTAAGCAGAGTTTAACAGATGTGAATTCAGAGTTTCTCTTCTCTTAGACCGGTTAAACAGCGCAGTCTGCCCTACTATTTGCCCATAGCTGGAGATAGAATAGATAGATACCTTTCCTTAGGGTATTAGCGCAATGTGATAAGCACTCAGCTTCATTCATGATTTGAACTCAGTTCGCCATATCTATTTCTAACGACGATAACCATTACAACATGTATATGTGTATGTATGTACTCTAGTGAAGCAAACTCAGAAAAGAGATTAAGCATCTGTAAATGTATGTGTGTGTGTGTGTGTGTGCCAAACATTGAAAAATTAAAATGAAGCATCTGATACTATGATGTCGAGAAGACAGACAGAACTAATCGTCCAAATATGAAATGAACGCTTTTGAATTGATCGGTGTTCAATTTTTATGGTTTTTGTCTCCTCGTCTTTAACATAAATCGCGCAGGCTGGCCGGCAACTTAGTAAACTGCTCGTAATATGAGAAACCAAAACCAAGAAAACAGAGAAGAATGTACAAAATAATAAATATAGCCAAATTAATCAACTTTATGACCAAATACTTTGAACGTCATAAAGTTAAATAAACGGAAAATTATTATTTTATTGCTTCATCATTACGAATTTTGCGTTGAAACGTAAAATACATCCTTTTCAAATTAGCTCTATATTTGGCAGTCATAAAATGGCATAAATGGCTTTGGTAGTATCAACTTTCAAGAGGGAAAAATTATTTCTTAAGCCTTGAAGATTATTATGATTAGATGAAATTGGGAAAAAAAGATTCTAAAGGTTAAATTAACCTTCCACTTTCAACATTGTCCGGCAAAATGATTTCTACGATTTAAAATAGCATACGAAGTCCAGGAAGTGATTGATTGATTTTAACGGCATGTCAACCTATAAAGGTTTATTCTATGCCTTAAGGTTAGAGAATCGCTTTCATTGTATTTTTGTCCATTCGGCTAGAGCTGTAGAATACACCAAATGCACCTCTGCAGAGGAGTAAGACCCCCCCCCATGAGTGTCCTGGATATGACACTAAACAATCTGATGGTGAGGTTCAAGTGATGCTGGAGCTATACAGAATGCAGAACATCCCTTCATTGCCATTGCTCCCAGGTCCACTCTGGCCTGGAGTGATAGCACCTGATAGGGCCCTATCTATGGGTTAAATAGAACTAATTGCATACTTAATTGAATTGTTTGAATGAGAAATGTTTGACTAAACTGAATAGCTTGAAATAGAAATGTTTTTGACAATTAAACTGTACTTACATTTAAACTGCGTGCTTATGCTAAACCGAATTGTTTGAAATGGAACTGTTTTTGACATTGAAACTCTACTTACACTAAACTGAATTGTTTAATATAGAATTGTTTTGACATTTAACTGTGTGTAAACAAAATCTGTACTTGTACTAAACTGAATTAGCTGAATTAGAACTGTTTGAATAAACTGAATAACTTGAAATAGAAATGTTTTGACAATTAAACTGTGTACTCATGCTAAACTGAATTATTTGAAATAGAACTGACTATTTGTATAAAAATGGATTTGGTGTTAAATAACCTGAAAGGATTCTTCTGTGATGTCTTTCAGTCCCGTTGTTACGTCCCTGTTGATGGCATCCATGCCTTCAAAACAGGTTCACTTGATGATCCCCTTGAGGTTAGAAACAGAAAAAAAAACACGCGAAGCAAGATTAGACGAATAGAGAGGTTGTACTAGTACGGTAATGTTCCTTTTGGTCAGGAATCGCGGGATACTCAGGGGGTTATGAGCAGTTGCATTGTCGTGTTGAAGCAGCCAGGATTTGTCCTGCCACAATTCTTGTCTTTTCTCTCGCACTGAGTGAAACATACGCCGCAGAATCTCCTTGTAGACTGGTTAATTGGTTGTCTGGCCCTATGGCAAGAACTCGCCGTGGACGATTCTCCTCACATGGAAGAACGTGATCAACATGACTTTGACTTTTCACCTTGACTGTCTTACCTTTTTCGGTGAAGTTGGAGACTTCAGTTAACTGCTATGGCGTTTGGTTTCCGATTCGTTGTCAAAAATCTGTCTCATCACCAGTGATGACTATACGAATCAAGTTTGGCTCAGTTTGAAGACGCTTGATAATGTCCTGGCGCAAGTGAATGCTCTGCTCTTGCTGGTCATGATTAAGCAGTTTTGGTACTAATTTTGTGTGAACTTTCTGCATCTCCAAATCTTCAGTGAAAATCTTCCAAACATCGCCATTTTCATGTTCAGCTTACCTATGATCATTCGAACAGTTAAATGACAATCTCAATACACCAACAACCATACCTACTGACGTTGACCTCAATCCTACTTGTTGAAGGCCTTCCGCTCCAGAAGACATCTTTTACCTTTGCATAACCCTCTTTGAACCTCTTGTGCCTCTCAAAAACATATGTGCGTAACTTGATTTTATCTCCGTACACTTGCCGGAGCATTTCAAATGATTATAAAGGACTTTCCTTCAATCAGACTAAAAATTTCAGGTTTATTCGTTGCTCGATGTTCATCGTTCGTTCCTTACAGCTCATAAATGAACCACCTGAAAAAGAACAGGTGATAACAAAAGCATGTGAACAAAAATACAATGATTGTAGAATGTAAAGATTAGTGTTATGTACTCCCCCAAAATAGATGATAACACAATCTGATAATTCTTCTTTCGCCCATTGCACACAGAGCACATCCAGTTCCGTTACTCAACCAGTCGGCTGGGGTTTCAGAATACACCGACTGCATCTCTGCGGAGGAGTAAGACCCTCCCCCAACGAGTGTTCGGGATACGACACTAAACAATCTGAAGGTAAGGTTCCAGTTTTACGGGAATGTGGAGTACCACTTCATTGTCAACTCTGACCCGGAGTGGCAGCACCTGATAGGGTCGTATCCATGGGTCAAATAGAACTTTTTGACATGTAAACAGTGTACTTATGCTAAAATGAATTGTTTGAAATAGATCCGTTTGATCATTTAACTGTGTGAAAACAAATGATTGGTGTTTAATTGAACCGTTAGTGATACATAGCATACATACCTGGAAAATATTAAACTGTGTGCAAATAAATGATTAATAGTAAATAGAATTATTCTTATTAGATAGAAATGAGGGAAACCATTTAACTTTGGGGGAAAAAAGAGTTCAGGTTCGTTTAAAATTCTTATCTACAAAATATATTTATAAAATCATGTATTTTATATAAGATCACAGTATACACTGCTGTGATGAGACCTAACAAGGTTGAGACAGCTGACCAGTGATTCCGTATATCGCGCGCAAGTGTTTTCTGGATTTTCTGGTCATAGTAATTCAATTTACAAAAGAAAAAGACTTCTTAACAAATTACATCTCAAAAACAAGCAATTTCTTCGGATTACTAAAAATTCACATGTCCGAAGAAATAAAAAGTCGTAGAAAAACAAAAATCTGAATTTATAGAAATTCCAAACCCTATTGGTCTCAAATTTAGACCCTTATAAGCAGGCCCATCTTACCCCACCAACAGATTCAGCAAACTGATAGACATTTTACTTCAACCTTTTCTAAACAAGATAAAATATACTAGAGATATCTATTTTTTAAACTCCTCACTACAAAAAGTTGACCCCGACGTATTCATAGTTACAGCTGACGTCTCAAACCTTTTCACTAATATCCCCCATGAATTAGAAAAACAAGCCATCTAATTTTAGATAGATAAATACTCAGAAACATTTTACACCCAAGATTCAACAAAAATTTCATCACAGATGTTATAGAACCAATCCTTAATAATCATTCCTTCTAATCCAATAAGGTAAATTTCATCCAGACCCTGGGAACAACTATGGGAGCTAAAATGGCACTAAAATTTGCTACCCTAACCTTAGTATATTTAGAAGATCTATTTGATATCATAGGTAAACTATAAAACGACAATAACCAAAGAGAATTTAGGAGGTCATGGAAAAGATACTTAGATGATTGTTTCATATTCTGGAAATGCCCATGGGGAAAAATGAACGAATTACACAACATACTCCAAAACCTACACCCCAAAATAAAATTTACTATGGACAGCTTTAAAGAACTGCCGTTTTTAGACATCCTCATAAAAACCGAAAATGGCTAAATCATCACAGATATCTACCACCAACCCGCAGACACCCAACAATACTTCCACTTCAATAGTCACCACCCCCAAAACTGCATAAAATCCATCCTTACACTCAAGTGCATAGAATATGCACTATAATCTCTAATAACACACAATCCTACACCAGAGAAGATACCCAACAACACTAATAAATAAGGGATTCGAATTAGCAGAAAAAATAACATTAAGAGAACTACACCCCACCAAAAAAAAACATAACCACAAAAAAAAAAAAACAAAAAAAAAAAAAAAACTAGCATACGCCGTAACCTACTGTAAAAACAACCCAGAACTATTGATAGAAATTTTTAAAAATCTAGAACTTTAAAACTCTGAGAAAGTCAAAGAAATACTAGACACAACAAAAGTCATTAAAAATCAGAGACAAGCCCAAAATACTTTTGAAATACTCACCTCTTCTACATTCGGGGAACGCACAACACAACAAATTACAAAACGCAAGAATAAAAGATGTGGAGTATGTGATATAATTATCGAAGGAAAATCTTATACCTTTAAAAACCCGGAAACCAAATTCAGAATAAATAAAGACTTAAGCTGCAACACAAAAAAACGTAGTATACATAATCGAATGTCGCAAATGCAAAGAATTATACATAGGATTAATACAGGCTTTCAATGCCAGGATATCACTCTACAAAAGCAATATTAAAATAGTAGAAAATAGAAAATTAAATGTGTCTAAATACCTATACTAATGTAGCAAGGGAAAATTGCTTATAACCCAATGCTTATAACCCAAACTAACGACTACATATTACTTCAAATAGAAGGAAAAACTTCATTGAAAAATTCAAGCCCACACTGAAAAAAACAAACAATACACTCATAAAAGCAGAAACAAACACACACACAAGGATATATAATACACAGAGAGAGAGAGAGAGAGGGAGAGGGAGAGAGAGAGAAGTAAAAAGTAGTTTAATTTTAAACCAAATTTCTTTAAAAGAAAGAACAAAGCTTTAAAGAAAAATTCAAACCTACACTGGATGATATAAGCTATACAGAGAGAGAGAGAGAGAGAGAGAGAGAGAGAGAGAGAGAGAGAGAGAAATACAGTGAGAGAGAGAGAAGTAAAAAGTAGTTGTCAGTCAAATTCTAAACCACTTTAACACCCAGAAAAAACGACCTGTAAACTCTAACGCATATCAACTATACATACACAGAGATACACATACGCACACATATACACACACAAACACACACAATGACCCATAGTAAAACAACAAAAAAGCTTTATAATTGAATTGGAGTAAAAGAAAATGTACCCACAAGGACATGAAACACATTCTTAGAAAGAGAAAGAGAAGAAAAAAGAAGAGAAATAGAGAGACAACCTCTACAAGGAATCTATCACGAAATTAAAAGAAGCAACCACCCAATCAAAACAGTGACCTCTATATAAACCGAACACCACACCGGAAAAATTATTTAAAGTTCTCTAAAGAAAGCCATAGGTTCGAAACACTGCGTAAGAACTAAAACAATATTTTTTAAAAGAATATAAATCTCTTTGTGAACCTATTCATTTTGAAATATTTACTTTTTTCTCTCTTTGTGCAAACAAAAAATATTTTTTACACACACACACACACATATATATATATATATATATATAAAATTAACTTAAATCGCGAGTCGAAAATCTTCTTCTAAAGTTTCACCTTATCGGATCATCAGGAAGCCTATATATATATATATATATATATATCACAATTGTAGCAATAGATTCATAAAAAAACAAGGTTTATTTGACGCCATGACATAGTGTTATTTCAGTTTGTAGGCAACCTGGACATGTTGTAAACTACTGTAGTAGAGTCATGTGACTTAAAGAATTCTTTTCTGAAATGTAGGAAATCGCTGTGAAGCGATTTCTGTTCAACGCATCAACGCAGTGTTTATTTAAGGAAACCTTTCACGCGAAATTGTCCAGCTACAGCTCAACCCTGACCCATGCCGTGGTCAACAGCGCACACAAAAGTTGTCCGGTCAATATTAACTCATTCCCGATCATCGATTCAGTATAAGGCTACTGAGGATTAAATGTGTTGACAGGTAAGTTTGTACGTCCGGGCGGAAGGACATTGAACACATTACCAACATCAGTAATAGCATCTTCAACTTATTGATTCAGTTCTTCAAATGGTAATTAATGGGCGGATAAAACTTCTTCTTCTTCTTCTTCTTCTTCTTCTTCTTCTTCTTCTTCTTCTTCTTCTTCTTCTTCTTCCTTTCAATATTTATTGATTTATTACTTTCTTCCTGTCAGTCTTCCTTCCGTCATTTCTTCTTCTTTACTCAACTTCTTGCAACCATTAATGTACACACTTTAAACGTTAGCAAGGATGCACAATAATTATCTAAATATTACAAAAACTATCGTTTTATATAGAGAGACAGATAGGCAGACAGAGATACAGAGAGACAGACAGACAGAGAGGTACAGAGACAGAGAGACAGAGAAATAAAGGGTAATAACAAAGAAGAACAAAAACCACCCCGGAACTCTTGAAAATTTATATGTAAGTGTATACACACACACACATACACACACACACACACAAAACACAACACACATAGAATACATACTTATACACACAAAAAACATTTTAGACTTAAGGTCTTTACGGAGTATTAACTCCAATGGGACATTCATTGACACAAAACTTAGACCTAATAAAACTCAAAACAACCTATAAAACAATTTTCACTATAAAAAGAGAGAGCCAGAACTTCCAGTTCAAATCGTCACTTGAACTTGCCACTCCCCGCCTGGGGAGGAAATAAAGTTCGAAAAACGTACAGCACACAAGTAGATGCAATAATAATAATATAGATACCAAATTTGAAATCATTTGCAGATCTATTCCTTTTAAAATATTTACTTATCTCTCGTTCGATAAATAACTCTGTATGTGTGTGTATTTTGCATATAATGACTCTATGTATAAAATTAAACTGCTTCCAGTATTAACGATCCAGTTCAGGAGCCTTGAGAAATAGTGACTAACCAATTCCATCGCCACTACCCCCAGGTCCATTCTAAATCAGAATAATAGTACCTGTTAAAGTTTAATCTATGGGTCGAATACAACTGTTTGAAAATTATTAGTATTAGATAGGAATACTTGAAACACTAGCGATGCAAACAAATGATTATAGACCAATAAAAAAAATTGTAATTAAAAAAGTGCAATGAAACATGGAAAATGTAGTCATGATTGTGATTGAACATTTAGAAATGAATCAAATTTCGGCATTAAATAACCCATAAGGAGTTGATATGTTGTTGAATCAACCAAACCAAATCAAACCAAAAATTTTTTTAAAGTAATTTTAAAAGGGGAAAATTAGAGGTCTATATGCACTCCTGAAAAGATTTTTTTAAATGAATAATAATAATAATAATAATAATAATAATAATAATAATAATAATAAACTTGCAAAATTGTCGACAATTTTGCAAGTTTATTATCAGGATAAAACTGAAAGAAAGCGAAAAAAAAAAAAGATAAGCACCTGAAAAACTGAAAAAAAAAACTACGGAACATAAAAGTGGCGGTGATACCAATTGTAATTGGTGCGCTCGGTACAGTCACCAAAGGTTTGGTAACAGGGACTGGAGGACTTGGAAATAAAAACACGGGTGGAGACCATCCGAACTACAGCATTGTTGAGATCGGCTAGAATACTGAGAAGAGTCCTGGAGACTTGAGGAGACTTGCTATCACTAAGACTCCAGAGGAAAACCATCAGTTAACGCTAATGTTTACATTTCAACCTTTTTATTTTTTCTTTGATAATGTTGGATTTATTCAACTGGTGATAGCATCTCGCACGGCACACACACACACACACACATACATATATATATATATATATATACTTATATATATATATATATATATATATATACGGCGAAAAAAAGTTGAATTGAAATGGCTTTTCACCAAACTCTCAACGGGCCTGAAACGCGAAGAAAAAGATATGAAAACAAAACTATTTACATTACTTTTAGTGAGATAAATTGACCGATTTTAAAGCATTGAAAAAGCTTCATCATGTGTCGGTTTTAAAATGCAAGCAATTCAACGAATAAGTCGATTAATTCTTTAACAGCATTTGATTAAATGAATGGAGTAAGAAAATTTATAAAAGGAATAAATTTTTGATAAAACGTCGGGAAAAATTAATTTGAGTTGTAGTTGTACATTTTTGTTGGTGTACACTTGTGGTTTGGTTTCGTTTCATTTCGTTTAACGGCATATCAACCTCCCCAGTCATTTAATGCCAAATAAAGTTTTTTTTTAAAAGTGTTTGTTTGTTTTTTTTTTGGTGGTGTGGGGGCGGAAAGATCTGTTATGTTGGAATTTATTCGCAGGGAAACGGTTTGTAGAAAGAATCTTGTTTTGGTGAAATTTTTTTTGTAGAGAATTGTCTTGGAGCAAAAAGGATTTTTTGGAACCGTTTGTGGAAAGGATCAGATTTTGTTGAAGTATTTTTTGTAGAGGAACAATTCATTGGAAAAATTTGGTCTTGTTGAAATTTCTTGGTGTACATTTTTGTTGGTGTCCATCATTGTTGGTGTACATTTTTGATTAAAACAATAAAAAAAAAAGATAAAGAATAAAAACTAAAACAGGAAAAAACAAAATGAAAAGAAACAAAACGTCATAAATTTTGTTTTATAACAAATAATTCTGTAATATTTGTAAATATATTTTGTTCTGTTTTGTTTTTTCAATGAAGAGGGGGTTTTCGTGACTTTGTTTAATCATTTTTACTAAACTTTGAGCATCAGTATTCACGTGATCTAAAAATTAATTAAGAAAGAAAAAATATTCTGCACTGATCGTTCAAAAGAAAGCCTGCCTTAAAAATCAGCATTCGAATTACTGTTGTTTGTTTGTTTTTATTATTCCTGGTTGATTGATTTTACGACATGTCAACACTTTTGGGGTTACTTTATGCCGAATTTAGTTTTTTCCAAGGAATTATATGATTTCAAATAACTATTCATGTTAGGTATGACTGGGTGGGAAAAGTGATCCAGTAAGAATTGTGCAAAGATTCAATGAGATTTTGCGATGTAAACGATCACCAAACATAGACGGGAAGACGAGATCTAATATTTATTGAAAAGAAAGAAAATAGCCCGTCTTCAAGTGCATTTTGCTGTTCTAACAAGCCATAAAGTGAAAATAATCGAAAGGGTAACGACATAAATGCATGGATCTTGCCAGAGAGCTGAAAAAGATGTTAAACATGATGTTGACAGTGATACCAATAATAACTGTGACCCGTGGAACGAGCTTCAAAGACTTGAGAAAGTGACTCATGGATATGGAGATCAGAGGCAGAATAAAGTCCATCCAGACTGCAGAATTGTCAGGATTAGTTAGAAAACTTAGTAGAGTCCTGGAGACCCGAGGAGACTTTTTGTCCCTCAGACTTCACTGAAAAACCATCAATTATATGGTTTCAAGTATTTCTATCTACCCCCCCCCGCCAAAAAAAAAGAAAAAATCCACAAATTCGTATAATTTATAGTTTCCTATCCAGTTCTAATAATTTTTAAACAGATCTATTTTACCAATAGAAATGACTCTATCATGTACCACAACTCCGGGTCAAAGTTAGCCTAATAATAACACCAATGAAAGAGTATTTCATGCTCATCAGAGTTCAAATATTGAAGTCTTAAAATCTGATGCATTTGAGTATCGTAACTAGGAAACACATTTTTAGGGGTGGGGAAGTGGGGAGTCTTCTCTTTCTCCGGTGGGTGCAGTAAGTGTATTCTTATCACCGTCGACTAGACAGTTATTATACCTCAGCTGGAATGTTGACTACCAGCAGACTATAATTACTTTAGTGTTCCCTCTCCTCAGCTTGCGTAGGACAATTTTCATCATGCTGCTATCACGGATTCCCTTGATTCTTTCTCACCATCCGTTCCTGTCAGCCATCTCTCTGGCTGCATCCAGTGTCCGCACAGAACTGGTGTATATAAGTCTTTGCTGGTCGGTCAACACTGATGTGTCCATGTGTCAATAAAAGAATGTTGCTAATGAGTTCGTCTCTGCTTCTCCAGCAGTCTCCAGCATGTCTTATTTGTCTAAAATGGTTTGAGAGATGGGAGGTGAGTGGCCATACAGCTGCTGTTTTGTATAGTGCTGCTCTCAAGATTTTTTCAAAACAGCATGCATGTAACTTTTGCACGAAGCCTATTTGGTGCAACCATGCAGTAGTATTCATAGTGCTGCCTCTTGAAAGAAATCCCGTTTTATTTCATGCGAGAGATCAGATTTCAATATGATCAATAACTTGTCAACAGCAGTTCTTGACTTTCTAATGGGTAATTTAACATCGCTTTCAGTAGATGATATATAGCTACCGATGTATGTGAACTGGTCAAGTTGTTTCAGTGGATATTGCACCATCTGGTTCAAAACACATGTTTTATCTGCGTTCACGCAGAGGCCAATACCTTTTGGCGCCTGTTCCAGGCTATGCAAACAGAGATTCGACCTGGGTAGGTGTATTTGTGGGAAGTACTAGATCATCTGCGTAATCTGCATCTGTTATAGTTTCTACAGCATATCTTTTGCTTGACGAGTGAATATATATGGAGAAAGAAACCACCACACTTGGTTATAAAAATATAAATCTCTTTATTCTTTTTTGAAATCAAATCTAAAGTTGGGTGAGTCAGACGGACGGAGGGTAACGAATGGAGACAGTTATATTGACCCATAACTTCTTCTCTTGACCATGCCACGCTGTGTTATCTTCAAGGTCTTACATCTTTTCTTCCGAGGAGACGTGCTCTACCGGCACGATTCTTTATCTGCCGACTTGACTCCGTTGCAAGATGGCACTGACTCAAGACTCACACCGACTCAAACTGACTGAGACCCTCACGTGGTCATCTGCATATATCATTTCGTAACAGCTATACATTTCCGATCAACCACGTAACACCTTCAGCTTTTTTTCACAGGTGCGTCCTGTTTAGAGAATCTCTGATTGACGATTCGGTCATGGGTCAATATGCAACACTAATGCATCTCTTGGCAAGTTGTCAGAAATCAGTGACACCATCTGGTGAGTGAACCATTACTTTCATGTTTTTGTAAAGCGCCATTATAGCGATAACTGTTTCTTTAGGGAGACCATAAGCTAGAAGTAGTCATTTACGAAGCTTTTTGCCTAGATGTAATACAAAACCGAATGAATGGGGTCACTAATGAGAATCAAACTCACTCGTCTTGGCTTGCTTGTCTAACTTGCTAACCATCACACAACTCGAAGGGCCTACTTACATCACCCAAGGTGCCCACTATATACTAGAAGTAGTAATTTTCTAAGCTTTTCGTTTAGATGTGGCACAAGGCCATATGAATGGGACACCCAATGAGACTCGAACTCACTTGTGAAGGTTTGCAAGTCTAGCATACTAAACATTACACCACTCGAGGTACTGTCTTACACCAGCCGAGGTGCCCACCATATGCAAGAAGTACTCGCTCCATTTAGCTATCTTTATTTAATATTTAGAAAGACTCGCCACTGAACAAGTGGTATGTGTGAATTGAATAATTAACATTATTCACTGATTTGTGCGTGTATGAATGTGGAGATGTATTATACTTTAAAACAAATACCGTCTACTTGATAAATAAAAACGCCAGTTTAAAAACTAAAAATTCAGTGCAAATAGAGGCTAATGAAATACCTCTGAATACTAAAAAAATATCGTACAGCCAAAATAACAATAATATTATTTAAAAGAAAAAAGAATAAAATCAGCCAATCCACAACTTCAGGTTTCACAATTTCTTGGTAAGTGATTAAATTATGGTGATAATCTGATAAATATGAAAATGTAAAGAGAGAAATTGAATAGAATCACAAATAAAGTGGATAAGTCTAAAGGGAGTTTATCCGAGCAAATGAGGCTATGAAAAGGTGTAATCTATGCTTGGGGGAGAAATTCAAGGTTACCTGATTCCCAGGAAAGGAATTTCTACGAAACAAAAGATCGGAACTAATATAACAAGATGTCGGAATGAGGTAAAAATATCTACAACCTCAATTGGCACCTGATTGAAATTTTGGTCATGAGATGAAGTCTCATATCTACGGGCGTTTTAATCATGGGGAAAAGGTAATATGAAGCAAATGACAATGAAACGTTGTGTGATTGTATTCGTTTGTTTCTTTTTAATATATATATATATGTACAGCCCAGTCTGCAGAGGGATAAGATATTAAACCATCTGATGGTAAGGCTCCAGCCTTGGAGATTGGGAGAATGTAGAGTACCCCTTCATTGCCATTGCTCCCAGGTCCACTCTGACCTAGAGTGGTAGCACCTTATAGGGTCCTATCTATGGGTCAAATAGAACAAGCTTTATGCAAACAAATGACTGGTGTTAAATTGTGACTGTTATATAAAAAATACTTGAAACCGTTTAACTGTGTACAAAAAAAAGAGGTCAGGCTCGTTTAAGAATGTTATCTACAAAATGTGTCTACAAATCATATATATTTAATATCTATGTATAAACAGTATCTGGCATTAAACAACCTACAATGGTTTATTTACGATAAAACCCAATCCAACGATATATATATATATATATATATATATATAGAGAGAGAGAGAGAGAAATAATGATTTAAGTTAGAATAGGGTAGATACAGAATCAACGGCACTTTGTGACAGCCAGTTTCTTGCCTATTGGATCATAAGACCAAGAATCCATAGACGAGAAACTGATTGTCACGAAGCACCGTTGACTCTAAACCTATAATATCCAAACTTAGACCTACATATGCTCTATCACCAATATTGAACACTCTTTGGTTCATTTGCTTAATGGTATATAAACCTTCGTGGGTTATTCAATGATAAAGCTATCCTTATAGAAAAGCAACAGTGAA
Organism: Sepioteuthis lessoniana; assembly: GCA_963585895.1. Taxonomy (NCBI): domain Eukaryota; kingdom Metazoa; phylum Mollusca; class Cephalopoda; order Myopsida; family Loliginidae; genus Sepioteuthis; species Sepioteuthis lessoniana. The sequence goes on along the minus strand of OY757936.1, from coordinate 73,431,101 downwards.
ACTATTCAACCCATTGCTGAAGGAGATAAGAGGGTGAACATTATTTATGAAAACTTTCTTTCTGACGATCACGTAAGTTTTAGTTTGATTGGGTTTTATAGCATAGCAACCATTGTTGGTAATTTAATGCCAAATACTGTTTATATATATATATATATATATATATATATATATATATATATAAACAAAAACAAAAAAAATCACCTCGTTGGTGTCATTATAAATCTATTTCTGGCTGTGAAACCATCATCAGATGTAAAAAGAAAACCTTTCTATTATTCTATTCAACATTACTCATTCATTTGCACACAGTTAAATGGTCCCATGTATTACGTGTCAGTAACAATTCAAGTAATACACACACAGTTAAATGATCAAACACTTCTATTTCTAGCAATTCAATCTAGCATCAGTCAGTCATTTGTTTGCATACAGTTTAAACATTCAAATAGATCTATTTGATTCATAGATCCGGGTCAGAGTGGACCTGGAAATAATAGCAATGAAGTGTACTTCAGATTCCTCAAAACTTGGGCCTCACTATGAAAAGGTTTCGTGTCAAATCCAGGACAATCACTGGTATTAAGGTCATACTCCTCCGTAGAAATACAGCCGGTGTATTCTACAGCCCCAGCCAACTGGGCTAAAGGCGCAAGGTTGAAACTAATTAAAAACAGTTAAAAACCAAAAAGTAAGTAATTACAAAGAAATATTATTCTTGCTTGTCTCATCACTTTATACATATATATGTGTGTGTGTGTGTGTGTGTGTGTGTGTGTGTATATATATATATATATATATATAATGAATATTATATATTATTAATTGCTTCTACTAATTAAACTGTAGAATTTCCATGAGTTCAGCTAGTAGTAATTGATAAGATATATTTGATGAAGGTCTGCTCCCTAAGGTAATGATAGGAAACTTACACACTCACTTAACCAGAAAAAGAATCCTTATCTCATTGCTTCTTAGCAGTTTTATCTAACAGACAAATCCCTGTTAGCCTTGGTTGTTAGTTAGGTTGTTGAAAGACAGATATGGAAGCGATGTTTAGAGAAGCTGGCCACGTAAGAATTTCCATACTTAATTACAGTGTTGATAAGGGTCGCGGAAAAAGTTGCCTGATACAGGAAACGGAGGCGCAAGGCAGTCTACACTGGACCCGCTTTCAAGATTTTTATCTTACGAGCGACTATCACTCCCCCTTTTTCTTTTTCTTTTTTTTTTCTTTCGTTCAATTTCTTTCTTTTTTTTCTTTTTCTTTTTTTTAAATTCCAGTCTGCAGAAATGAAACTAAAATACTAACTACTACCAATGAAGATGAAGTACAATCAGAGCGCTGGAGTCTGGTCATACTAAGGGGAAGAAAATGACAAAAAGAAAATTTTATTACCTTACTAAATCTTAGGCCGGTGTTAGTCGCTAAATTTTCTCCTCGTAAAAAAAATTCGTTATTGCTTTTCCATACGATTAAAATTGAAGTAGACAATGTTAAAAACTTTCATGTAAATTAAACCCACTTATTCTTAGATTATATACGTGATATCTTTTGTTGATTTTCTTAAAAAAAACGACTAGTGTTCAAAAAGTGTCGAGTCTGAAGCTGTATTTACCAACACAGAAATGAACGGTGACTGAAACTTTTATATCTGTGTCGATGTATCTATTTGTTTGTGTGTGTCGAGGGGTATTTTCAAACAAATATGGTATATAAAAAAACGTGAATATGAGTCTTAAAAAAGCAAAAAACAAAACGGTAGTACCACCATTAGCGAATAAAACAATGCGCCAATAGCAATGAGTAAATATCAAAAAAATCTGATTAAAACGGAAAAAATACCCCAACAAACATGTTTGAAAATTTCTTCATCAAAAGGTAAATTTTTACTTTAGTTGTTCACCACGAAAACAGAGAAAAAAATTCCAAAATTTGTCCTCCATTAACTCAACAAGTGAGCTTGTAAAAACCATGAACCTCTTATATATATATATATATATATATATATATATATATATATATATATATATATATATATTTATACACACACACACACACACACACGCATATATATATATATATTATATATATATATATATAATTATTTTTTACCTATTATACGGAGCATACGTGAACTTTCTAATCTATTAGATAGATAGATAGATAGATAGATAGATAGATAGATATTACTTTTTATCATTTATACGGAGCATACGTGAAATTTCTACTCTATGATACACACACACACACACACACACACACACACACACACACACATATATATATATATATATATATATATATATATAAATCAATATCTGATTAAATAACAACTCCTACCTGAATGTTGTTAAACGAGATGTTGTTAATCAACAACTTCATTATGTACCCAATTTGTTTCCCTTCCACCCCCCTCTTTTTTCGGAACTTATTTTCTTTTATCGTTTGTTTTTATTTTGATTTTCATTCATTATCACCATCATAATTATTGTTTTATTTTTTATTCATTGTTCCTTTCATTCATTCAGCCAATCACTTTTTTTAAATTTTCAATACATTCTTCTTCTTCTTCTTCTTCTTCTTCTTCTGTCATTTACTTTTTCCTTCAGTTTGTCCTCCTCCTCATTCTTCTTCTCCTCCCATCTTTCTTTCAGTCTTCTTCTTCTTCTTCTTCTTCTTCTTCTTCTTCTTCTTCTTCTTCTTCTTCTTCTTCTTCTTCTTCTTCTTCTCAAATATTCATATTTTTTATTTTTTTCTTCTCCCCTCTCTCGTCTATTTTCCTCTGTCTTCCCACTCATTTTTAACTTTCCTCGCCCCCTCCATTGTCTTCTTCTTCTTCTTCTTCTTCTTCTTCTTCTTCTTCTTCTTCTTCTTCTTCTTCTTCTTCTTCTTCTTCTTCTTCTCCTCTGTCTGTCTGTCTGTCTGTCTGTCTCTCTCTCTCTTCCTGTACCTCTGAAAGCTAAATAAATAAATAAATAAGCAATTTTGTCGGCGCCATTCCTTATCTTCACTTCATCTCGAATCATTCAAAGACCCTCAATGCTTTTCATATGCCAAGCGTTCAGCCACCCGAGTACGCGAGCACCCGTATCAAAAAAGGAGAAGGTAACCCAACGCTGTTGAGGCCCAATATGCTGCATTTCTTTCTTTATCATTATTTTTTTTTTTTTTTACTAATTACGCGAGACGCTCATTTGGCAAAAAAAAAGTTTACGAAATAATTCATAAATATTCAAAAAAACAACTAATGAATATTCATTAAGGCTTAAAATCTTGCTCAAGACACGGAATACTCTAGAGTGGTTTGGCATGGGGTCACAATTTGGCACAAGTTATTGCAAATGAGAATGAATAGAACTACTTTCAATTTTAGTGCCTACGGAAAAGGCATGAAACCAATTATTTTTCTTTTCATGTTAATCGATACTCAGTGTGGAGATGGACTAGCAATTTGAATATCATTTCTGTATTTTCTTTTCTCTCTAATAGTTCGCAAAAATTTCCATTCACTTTATTTCTTTCTTTTAACCTTCCTTCTTTTTCAATTTGCTTCAATCTATCTATCTATCTATCTATCTATCTATCTATGTTCTTTTCTTTACTTTTATTCGTTTTTCTTTTCCCTTTATCTTTCTTTTTGAATACTTTTTCTCTTTTCATCTTTCTTTCTTCCTTCCTTTCTTTCTTTTTTCTTTCTTTTTTTCTTCTTTTTTTTTGTCAAACTTCAACGATCTTACCAAACTAGTATTTTTTTAAAAATTTTCTTCCTTTCTTCTCAATTTGAAGACAGGTTTATTACTAGTAAATCTCAATGCTAATCAGAAAAGAAATTGCTCGGACTCTTCGGTGTATTTCTCTCCATTGCCGAAAATACTCACAATCCTCATCATAGAAAAAAAAAAGGTAATCCTTATTGAATACTCTGCTGAATGCCAATGAAATTGTTGTCACTTCTTTTGCTAAATGAGGGATTATTTCCTTTTCTCTTATTCATTATGTCGTCCTTATTTGTAGGATGATCGGCAAAGTCCAAGAGGCAGTCTATAACTTAGTCTGACACAAGATCACAAGAAATGAGTACGGCTTAAGGGTTTATGAGGGGGTAATGAGTTAATTCATTTCACGGAGAAAGGCTGTCCTTTGGAACAAATAAAAAAAAGATTTACATTATCAGTTCAAAATGATAATTAATGTCTCTCATAGAAGTGCTGAACATATTGATTCAAGAATTAAAAATCGATTTTGACTTTGACAAAAATTATAGATTTAGCATACTCAGAAGATGTTCAATTAGGATTTTGATGTAGCAGTAAATAACCTAATGGTAGATAAGATGCAAAATATTTTTATTTAATCGTTGAACATTCTGATTTCGTAAAATATTCCTTTAACAAACCAGATTAAATTATTGAATAGAGGAAAATATATCGGAATAACCTCATGTTGAGGAAATATTTTGAATAACCTAACGTTAAAGAAAATATTATAGAATAACAATGTGTTGAGGAAAATATTATGGAATAACCCGATGCAGAGGAAATATTATGGAATAACCTGATGTAGAGGAAATATTATGGAATAACTCGATGCAGAGGAAATATTATGGAATAACCCGATGCAGAGGAAATATTATGGAATAACCCGATGTAGAGGAAATGTAGAGGAAATATTATGGAATAACCCGATGCAGAGGAAATATTATGGAATAACCCAGAGTTAAAGAAAATATCATGGAATAAACAAATGTTCATTAAAATATAGGATAACCCAATGTTGAGGAAAATATTAGGGAGTTTCTGGACAAAAATTAGGATTAATGTTTTGTTAGTCCAAATCGAGTTTTTCCGATTGTCTTAATTCTTTCTGGAATGGATTTCACAAATTTAAAATTGCTTCAACGTTTATTAATGGCAATTGATAAATCTTCTTGGATGGATGACATCTTCTCATGGACCATCTTTTAAACATTTTCCAAAATTGGATTTTCGTACAGACTTTTCGCTGAGCCATATCATTGATTTTATATGCCTTTCTATAAGAAAAGCTTTTATCCTTTTTACTCTGTGACAAGATGAATTATCGTCTCAAAAATGACTTCATCGTCAACAAACAACGAAATAAGAAAATTAAACAGCATTTCAATGTATTCACATGCATTGATTGCCATCTCCCCTAGTCGTTTAAATAATTTATAATTCCATATCATAAATGAATTAGGAAATTTAATTTTCTTCTGGCAATCATCTTTAAATATTTCATTTGAAGGGCACCAGAAAAAAGCTTCAGCACCATATATTTTTAATCCCTTTAGCTATGGGTAAATAGTAGGTCAGTCTGACTCTTTAGCCTGGGTAAAACAACCGGCCAAAGAGGAGAAAAACTACGAATTCAAATCAGCTGCACTTCATTTAAAAATTAACTTTTAATCGTATCCTATCCGTAGAGAATAGGTTGGATAAACACATGCTTCAAAATAACCCCCTTTGCAGCTAACACACTTATTCCTGTGGGGTTTCCTTTGGTCGAAGCACCTATGAAGCTCTTCTTTTTGATATAGTGGGATGTTTAACTAAATATTTCTGATAATGTCCTCCGCGTCCTAAAACCTTCCTATTTTTACTTCAGGAAAACATGAATTATTTTTAAAGCGTTAGGGACTCTGGTGTGTATTGGGGGCGATTTACCAGCGCAACCCTGTGTTTCTCCAATACTTCGTGATAAAAAAAGTATCTAGAATTGACATTGGCTCATCTAGATGAAGTTATTATGGAGGCATTGCACTTACACAATCCTGTGTTTCACCAAAATCCTGATCGGAAATATCGCGACTGGCTTCTTTATCTTTTTAAAAATCAGTTCTGGTAATCGTCAAGACGTATAGAAATTATCATCATCATTTTGTTATATAAGTTGTTCGACTATATACACACCTACCTTCTTATTGAAAAAGCTTTAATCGTAAACTCAGAGGGAAAAACTAAAGCTCGATACCGTACGGCAGTTAACTCAATGAATTATTGTTTACTAAGTGTTATTATTAGTTACTTGAAACCATTGTGTTCATACAAAGGATAGATTATAAGTAGCAAATTAGCCGACCTTAATCGAGGGTGACCCGAAGGCTTCCTTTTCAAAAGCTGCAACGCTAAAATGTAAGGGAGGGCGCTACTCTTTTCCCTGGATTGCTCCACTTACGCTTGATCCGTACCATATCATGCCGAGTGTTAAGCAAGGAAGAATCAAGTATCATTTTTTGAGTCTTCGAAACATGAAACCATATAATTATTAGTAATGCATAAAAATACTTGAAATCATATGATTGTCTACTAAAAAACTCTCATAAGAAACAACTACACGACAAATCTAAATATAAATATACAATAAACACAATTCCCTAACTTTAAGGTATAAAATAACCCTTGAATAGTCAACATGCCGTTAAAATCAATTAATGCTGGATAAATCTGTCTGTGTTTCATTCTGCACAAATACTCTTGGGAAAGGCATGAACCCATCTGTTCCTCCACTGCCTATGACTAAATAGTTGGGCAGATTAGATTCTTTAGCCCTACTTCAGACAACCACTACATGAGGAGGAAAACTTTGAATTCAAACCAGCTTTACTCCGCGTAAAAATTGACCTTGTGTCACATCTAGCTTCATGGTGGAGAGGTTAAGTATATACATTCTCTAATTTATCTTGTTTTTTTTTTTCATTGTTTAAATAATTACTATGTCTATTAAGCTTATGGCAAAAAACACCCTTCTAATAAAAAGTGAATGAATTTCTTGAGTGTCTGATGATGTATAAAGGTAAACAAGCCAAACAAGCATTCTCACTGGGTGGCCCATTCTTCTATCTTTACTGGCTCTTAGCTTTTCTTTGGACAACGTCAATGGATGGGAGAGGAGAGACTTACCATCCAGCAACTGCAACTGTTCTATTTGACCTTGCTCAGGACTGTGCTCTGAAAAGTAGCAAGACTTTCCCAAAGCAGATTCATGATCTCACGAATAATGACATAAAAAAGTATCTTCAAAATTATTTGTTAATGTGGCTATGCTCGTAAGGAATTTCTTCTCCGAAAAAAGTAAGCATACTAGAAACAAAATTTATCTTACATTATATATTTAAACAAACGCGGTAGAAAATATATAGCATATTTAAAAAAAGACGTTAACATTTCTATTTAGATATGATTTTAAAATCTACACTTGTTTACCGCTCCTGTCAACACGTTTTTCGAATCTTCTGCCTTTCTAATAAAAGTACTCACATATAAATATTGACATTTCTAAAAATCACCTGTGGGAAATTTCAATAATGTGTTGACAGGGATGGTGAACATATGGTGTTAATTTACTAACCTTTTTGCTTAGATGTAGCACAAGGCCGCATGAATAGGGCACCCAATGAGAATCGAACTCACTCGTGTAGGTTTGCTGGTCTACCTTGCTAACCATCACACCACCTGAGGTGCCCAATGGTGAACATATGGTGACTGTTTGAAATTATATCATCAAGGTGCTCCTTTAAACGTGTTAACATTTTTTAGTCATCCAATGCTATATCACTGTTTTTCCGTCGCAAATTGGTATGTTAGTAAATCTTAGTCAGTCATGAATTAGACTGACTGTTGAAGAAAAGTTCTACGTTCAACTATTTATATCAGTGGCCGGTCATGATATCCTGTTGGTTGTTGTGTTACAATATATATATATCATCATCAAGGCGTGTCAATACACCCTTGGTGAGTCATCTAAACTGCATCATTTGTCCGTACAGAGCTGCTGAATCTAAGTATGGCTGGTCGGCCAACACCGGTGTGTTCATGTGTAGGAATTCCCGGGAGAATATCGCTGATGGGTTCGTCTTCACTTGTTTGCTTTGTTTCTATGTTATTACATAGAAGGCACAAGACCTTTCGTCTTCACTTGTTTGCACGCAGTTAAATGAATAGCTTGTAGGTAATCTTAATTTTAAATGAATTGAAGCTAATTTGTTTGTTCACAAGTATCGCAATTGTTTAAACTGTTAAATGGTTCCTAGTATTCCTATCTAACAGGAATACTTCTATTTAGTATTAACCATTTGTTTACAGACATTTAAATGGCTTCTAGTATTGCTATCTAACACCAATAGTTTTACTTGCACACAGTTAAATGTTCCAAAGTATGACTCTGCAACACAATTCAATTTAACATCAGTCATTTGTTTGCACACTGTTAAATGGCCAAACTGTTCTGTTTGACCCAGTGATGGGGGCTCTTACAGGTACTACCAGTCCAGGTCAGAGTGGACTTGAGAGTAATGGTAATGAAAGGCTGTTGTACATTTCTCAAAATTTCAAAACTGAAACTTCATGCAGTGTCGTGTTATCCAGGATACTAATTCTATTTGATCCACAGATGGGATCCTAACAGGTATTACTGATCCGGGTCAGAGTAGACCTGGAAATAATGGCAATGAAGGGGTACTCTACGTTCCCCAAAGCTCCAGGATCATTGGAGCCATGGAAGGTAAGTAGCTGTACAGATGCTGCTTTGTGAGGAGCTTCCAGGATTTGTTCAAAACAGTATGCAGTATACTTGTGTACCTCCCATCTAGTTTTCTCTTCAAGCGTTTCGTTAAAGTCCAAATGGTGTAACCATATGGTAGTTCTTACACGGTTACAGCCTAGAAGAATTCCTATTCTATTTTGAAAAAGATATCAGATTTCCATAAAGCCTTCATTACCATTACTCCCAAATCCACTCTGACCCTGGCTGGTAGTATCTATAAGAACCCCATCATTGGATCAAATAGAACTGTTTGAATATTTGATTGTGAGCAAACAAATGACTGATCTTAAATTGAATTGTATTACATAGCCATACTTTGAATCATTTTAACTGTGTGCAAGTAAAACTATTAGTGTTTGTAATACTTGAAGAAATTTAAGTGTCTGTGAACAAATGATTAATATCAACTAGAATCATTCCTGTTAGAAATACTCGGAACCATTTAACTGTACAAGCAATAGTAATACTTATGTCCAAACAAATTCACTTGAAATTAAGATTATCTACAAACTATTCATTTAACTGTGTGCTAACAAATGACTGATGTTAAATTGAATTGTTAGTATTAATAGCAATACTTGTAAATATTTAACTGTGTGCAAACAAATGAGCTCAGGCTCGCTTAAAGATGTTACTAATAAACTATATGTTTACAAATCTTATATTTGATATATGTTGATAGCAGTCAATCCTTTACCTATGCATAGATTAACATCGCTTTCAGTAGAGGAAATATTGCTACCGAGGTATATGAACTGATCTACTTATTTCAGTGGCTTGATCTGTGCGCTTCTTTAGGTGCACTAATAGGAGGTGCCCGTGGTGTAATGGTTATCATCGTAGGAAATGGATACGGCGACACGAGTTCAAATCCTGGACGAGACTGATTGCATTTCACACAGCACTTATACCCTTGGGAAAGGTATGAATCCAATTATTCTCCCTCTAGCTATTAGTAAATAGTTGGGCAAATTAGGTTCTTCAGCCTTGGTGAGGCAACTAGGCTAGGAGAAGGAAAACTCTGAATTCAAACCTGTTAAACTCCGCTTAAAAAATTGACCTTGTGTCATATCCTGCCTGAGCGGAGGGTTTAGTAAATATGATAATATACGTGCATGCTGATATAAGTGTATTTTTTCTTCCTAATTTTCAATTACCGTATTTACACATACTTCTTTTTCACAAAAATATCACAGAAAATCACTCTACAAGCCAGTAACCTTAATAAAGGTTACTGGCTTGTAGAGTTCTCGTCCTGTAGTGGTCCCTAAAGTAAACTACAAACATCTACAGAAATGTAAACAATGTTACATTCGCTTTTAAACCACCAACGACATTTTTTTTCCCTAAGGTAACGATGTATAAAAGTAACACTTGCCAGTATTTTATACAAAATGACACTAAACAGAAAATGCCTAGTTGGCTGGGACTGTAGAATACACTGACTGCACCTCTGCAGAGGGGTAAGACAACCCCCTCACCCAATGAGTGCCCTGGATATGACACTAAACAATCTAATGGGAAGGTTCCAGTGATGCTGGAGCTTTGGGGAATGCGGAGTACCCCTTTATTACCCTCGCTCCCAGGTCCACCCTGGCCCAGCGTGGTAGCACCTGATAGGGCCTTATCTATGGATTAAATAGAACTAAACTGCATACTTATGCAAAACTAAATCGTTTGATTAAACTGATTAGTTTGAAATAGAAATGTTTTTGACAATTAAACCGTACTTGGATTTAAACTGCGTGCTTATGCTAAACTGAATTATTTGAAATAGAACTGCTTTTTGACATTGAAACTGTACTTACACTAAACTGATTTGTTTAAACTGTGTTGACATTTAAACTGTGTAAAGAAAATCTGTACTTATACTAAACTGAATTAACTGAATTAGAACTGCTTGACAAAACTGAATAGCTTGACATAGAAATGTTTTTCAGAATTAAACTCGACTTACTCATAAAAAATTGAATTGTTTGAAATAGAACTATTTGTTTAAAAATGAATTTGGCGTTAAATAAACAACAAAGGTTGATATGCCATAAAACCAAAACAACAAACCAACTAAACAGAAAGAAAATTAAGTGACGACGCTTAACCATCCATTTAACTAAATAAACCAATTAAGGTTTTAAATATGAAATATTGAGATTTAATAAGAATCTGAATTTACCATATTTACCAACCCCTCCACTCGGGCAGGATATGACACAAGGTCAATTTTTAAGCGAGGCTTAACAGGTTTGAATTCAGAGTTTTCCTTCTCCTAGACTAGCTGCCTCACCAAAGCTGAAGAACCTAGTCTGCCCTACTATTTACCCATAGCTGGAGGGAGAATAATTCGATTCATACCTTTACCAAGGGTATTAGTGCTATATGAAATGCTATCAGTCACGTTCAGGATTTGAACTCGTATCGCCGTATCCACTTCCTACGACGATAATCATTACACCACGAGCACCGCCTGAATCTGAATTTACATGAAACTTTTAAAATGACCACATAGTTGGGAGGGTTAAAAATATCTGGCGAAAACTTTTCATTTGACATTCGTGGTTAAGCCCATTTATTTATTTATTTATTTTAAATGCCAGCTAAAATTGAAGCGCGTTTTATTAGCTCAGAAGTCTTACAAACCGTTAAAGCCTTTCATTCGCCCTTTTCTCTCCCATCAACACTAAACATTCTTTTAGCGCCTTTTTAAATATGACGACTATTCTTTCATCTTCTGGATTGTGTAGGACAAAACCATCTGATGAAAAGCAAAGTCTTCCTCTGATCTTTCTTTTCGTTCTTTCTTGTGCTCTTTCGTTTCTTTCTTTCTTTTCTTTCTTTCCATCACTCTCTTTTTTTATCTCTCTTCTCTCTCCCTGTCTCTCCTTCGCATATTTTCCCCCTCTCTAATACTTCCACCTTATCACTATTTTCTATTCTTTCTATTTTTGCCCCCTCTTTACCATCACTCACATTCCACCCTTTCATTCGCCCTTTTCTCTCCCATCAACACTAAACATTCTTTTAGCGCCTTTTTAAATATGACGACTATTCTTTCATCTTCTGGATTGTGTAGGACAAAACCATCTGATGAAAAGCAAAGTCTTCCTCTGATCTTTCTTTCGTTCTTTCTTGTGCTCTTTCGTTCTTTCTTTCTTTCTTTCTTTCTTAATATTCCCCACTTTTTCTTTCTTTCTGTCTTTCTTTCTTTCTTTCGTCATATTTTCAAGTCTTTCTTTCTTTCTTTCTTTCTTTCTTTATTGTGCTCTTTAGTTCATTCTTTCTTTCTTAATATTCCCCACTTTTTCTTTCTTTCTTTCTTTCTTTTTTTCTTGATAAATTCTTTCTTTCTCTCTTTCTTTCTTTCTTTCTTTCTTTCTTTCTTAATATTCCCCACTTTTTCTTTCTTTCTTTCTTTCTTTCTTTCTTTCTTAATATTCCACACTTTTACTTTCTTTCTTTCTTTCCTTCTTCATATTTTCAAGTCTTTCTTTCTTTCTTTCTTTCTTGATATTTTCTTTCTTTCTTTCTTTCTTTCTTTCTTTCTTAATATTCCCCACTTTTTCTTTCTTTCTTTCTTTCTTTCTTTCTTTCTTTCTTAATATTCCACACTTTTTCTTTCTTTCTTTCTTTCTTTCTTTCTTTCTTCATATTTTCAAGTCTTTCTTTCTTTCTTTCTTTCTTGATATTTTCTTTCTTTCTCTCTTTCTTTCTTTCTTTCTTTCTTTCTTTCTTAATATTCCCCACTTTTTCTTTCTTTCTTTCTTTCTTTCTTTCTTTCTTTCTTTCTTTCTTTTCGTTGTCCTATTTTCTTTTCTAATTCTCCTATTCTTAGCTGGCTTTCTACATTCCCACTCCCCTTTCAGTCCTTTTTTTTTCTTTTACCAAATGCCTGCTCAACTTTCATCATCTCCTTACTTTCATCTTTCAACATGTCAAGTACATTCAACGAACCAAAACTTATACGTATATATGAATACAGCCTACCTCCACACACTCCTCATATGTGTGTGTGTGTGTGTGTGTGTGCATGCGTCCAAAAAGTACGGAACTTATTTATTGCTTTACCCACAACCTAACGAGACTTATTACCTTCAAAATAGTCCCCCCCCCCTCATCCGATACACTTTTTTTCAGAGCCGCTTTTTTTTCAATTTCTTTTAAATTCTAAAATATTCAATGCAACATGTAATTATCAGCGATATTATGTAGTTCTCATGGAGAATTTCATCTCTCTTGTATTGTCTGAAATCAACAAACTGTCTGAGTGTGTCTTGGGAATGACAAGCACTTGCATCTTTTGATAAGAATCCAATCCTGAGACTTTAGTAGTGAGGGTAAAGTTCCTCTTTTATTGCCATAATCTTAGTCCAATCCTCACCCGGAAGTACCTGTTAGGGCCACATCTATGAGTAGAACAGAACTGTTTGAGATAAAGTTTTAAATTATGTTGATAAAGTACTAGATGTCTCAATATATATAGAACCTATATGACAGCTGATAACTCTGCTAATAATAATGTTGTGTACTTTTTTGTTTAAGATTTGAAAATAAAATCCTATAACAATTGATCTCTGATCACAATGCCTTGGACAACAGAGCAAAAAATATTTTACGTCATTACTTATTTGGAGACAAAAATCATTCAAAATTTCTCAAAATGAATGCAACCCATTAATATGATAATAATTTATTACTGAGACAAGAAATTAAAAAAAGAACTGCATATCCTGGAAGCTGATATAATAAGAATAAAAAAAAACATTGATTTGATGTCTCTAGTTCAAAGGATACATGTTTTACAGGACATGTTCTAAATGATCGCCATTGCGCTTGTCTCAGTAATAAATCATTATCATATTAATGGCTTTTGAAACACCCTATATATAACTAATCAACAAATTATCTGTTTAAAATGACTGTGAACTTTATGAAAACATTGGTTCGTCAAACATTGATATTGTAACTAAATGGTGGTGAGTCCTCTTCCTCCTTCATTTCTTTTAACATATAGAGTCTATCAAAGTCATCTGTCACGTATAAAACTTTGTGAATCATTGCCAGTATTCTCGTTCAGTAGTCCATGTTTATGAGCCCCACCCTTTTTTCGTTTAGGAAGCGTCCGGAGGATTTGATCAGGAAGACTGATTTGGTATTTTATTCTTTGGATGAAATTCCTGCTGTAGATTTTGGTTTCCAATAGTTTCCTTGTCCTCTTGAAGTACACTGAATAAAAGAAAAAAGTACACTGAAAGAAAGAAAGAAAGAAAGAAAGAAGTGGAACTAACTCAAATATTCCTTTAAAAGAACATTAGAAATCTTTTCGCAACCCTTTCTTAATTTCCTAATCTCACCGTCTCTCTCTCTCTCTCTCTCTCTCTCTATATATATATATATATACATTCATGTATAAGTTATGATGAACTGACAGTTCAATTGCGGGAAGTCTGCAACTAATCACTGCGACCTCATTCTTTATCATTGTTTCCGATATGTGCTGTTCTTTGCTGTGCTAAAAGCAGAGACATGAGTGAGTTGCGATAAAAAGCAACTAGTTAGGAAGATGAAGTATAATAGGTGTCAAAGTTGATAATAATGATGATAATAAATCTTGGGAAATGCTCGGAGGTGTCGGGTGGGGCTGCAAATATACAAAATCACAGGATATGATGAACCACAAAATGTATATAGATGATATCAAGACGTTTGCCAAAAATGAAAACGAATAAGAAACCCTTATACAAAGAATACACAACCAGGATATAGGAATGGAGTTTGGCATAAAATAATACAACGTGCTTATAATGAGAAAGAAGAAAAGTGAAACAACGGAAAAATATAACAACCAAATCAGTAAAAGATGAAAACGCTTGAAGAAAAAGAAAATTAAAAGTACTTGGGTTGCGGACACGATCAAACAGAGATAAAAGAAAAGAGTAACTCGGAAAAACAAGAAAACTTCTCAAAACCTTGTTATACAGCAGAACTTTCATCAAAAGTTGAGATACTCTGGACCTTTCTTAAAAGGAACAAGGAAGAAACCCTGTCACAGACACGAGAGAAAGCCCACCAGCTAACGCTGGTCTGAAAAACTCATAAGTGAAAAAATGTTTGTATTGGAAAGAAGGCTGAAAGAACTGGAAATCAGGCGATGACTCGAAATCATCAAAACTTTTGAATTGTTAAGACCGGCTAGAATACTAAGAAGAATCCTGGAAACCTAAGGAGACTTGCTGTCGCTTAGACTCCTGTGAAATACCCCCAACTAACACTGGTGTGAACAACTTACAAGGAGTGAAATAATGTAAAATAATTAGGGACTCCGGTTAATTGTAAGTTGTTTACTAGCGAGGTTTACTGGTCGAGCACGGGACGGTAAATAAGAAAGAAAAATATATGAGAAAAATAATCCCGGCAAGGAAAGAGAGAGAGAGAGAGAGAGAGAGAGAGAGAGAGAGAGAGAGAGAGTGTGTGTGTGTGTGTGTGTGTGTGTGTGTGTGTGTGTGTGTGTGTGTGTGTGTGTGTGACTATGAGGGAGAAACAAATGGGAAGGTCTAGATTAAGATAGTAGCGGATGCCCGGGTTGAAAATAGAAATGCATCTGCAGCAAATCAGCGACGGATTCTGATTGCCTGGAAGAAACTTAAAAGAAAAAGCCGTTAAGGAGTAAACACAGGATAGAAAACAGGAAAAGACAAACAGTTGGACACCAGACGCGACGATTTGGAGACGGCTGAAAATTACGGCTCTCATTTTGGGGTGAGCTCCAGAAGGGGTCTCACACCCACCACAAAGCAGTGAAAACGGAACAAGAGAGCAAGTATGAGCGAGAACTATAGCAGAAAACCAGAAAGATAATATCAAGGTCCGTGTCTACTCTCTTTCTCCTTACAACTTTTTATTTCTCCCTGTCTAACTAAAGCGATGAACTCATTTATCATACTCTGTTTCTCTCTTCTCGGCGACTACTAAAAGGTCTAGTAGCGGATAAACTTTAGTAATTGTGAACCATAATGGTGTTTTGTGTATTCGTCACTTTTTCTCACGGAGAAGTTACAACGAGGGTCCGACTGAAAGTTAAGGTGTAGTGCAACTCCTATAGACTCGTTAGACACATGGTGTAAGCGTCTATGCGGTATAGTAGTATTACAAATATAGCGTTACAATATGAAAAAAGATTTTCACTCTTTTGAATGCTGTGGACTTTATACGGGAGAACAAAAAGGGTGCTATAGGAGAACAAGAAGAACAGAGGAACAAGGAAGTTAAAACAAGCGGGAAAATGCAGCCATGATATAGATAGGTTACAAGAAGGCTATTATATAGTTCCGCAAACTTGGATGATAGAATGTCTGGAAAAGTCCAAACTAGCCGAGAAAGTCGTAAATTTTATCTCGAAAGCCATGAAGAATTGGAAAGTGAAATTACCAGTAAGAGGACAAACCTTTGCAAAGGTGAAAATCAAAAGATGCATTTTCCAGGGAAAGTAGCTCTCGTTATTGCAATTCATATAGCAATGATGCCACTCAATTACTTACTTAGGAAATGCACTAGTGGATACAAATTTACAAAATCACAAGAACAGATAACTCATTTTCTGTACATGGTTATATGATATCAAGTATTCTTATCTAATACAAATAATTTTGCAAACAGATCTATTTGACCCATAGATGGGACTCTAACTAATACTATCACTTCTGGTCAGAGTGAACCTGGGAGTAACGGCAAATATGGGGTATTCATCACTTGCTATAGTAGCAGAATTGGAGCCTTACCACCAGATGTAACACACCAAGAACTCCTCGTTTTTGGAAGGGGAGTCTTACCCCTTTGCAAGGAACATAGTCAGCCCCATTCTAAACCCCACCGAGTTTGGAAGCTTCCAGCATGTTTCACCATCAGTCAAACATTTTTAAGTCTATGATATGTCGTTAGCTAGTTTGAATTAAGAGTTTTTTCCTTCTCCCTGACTGGTTACCCCAATATGTCCTGTTTTACCCATAACTGGATAAATTTTGCACCTATTAACATATTTTCGGGAGCCTAATTTCCACTAGGCAGTACTCCCACTGCCAAATGAAATCAACATTATTACGTCATCGTGCCTCTTCTGAAGGCCGCGTTTACAATAATTAAAAAATAACCCGAATATAGAGCTCAAGATTTCAACGATTTCGCATCTATTTCTTTCCAAATCATTCCCTTGGGAAGCTCCACACCGATTAAAAATTTGTTTCCGCTGACATTTCCTTCAGCTCGTTGGCTATCACCTATTACATGTTCTCAGGTCTTCCAACCAGCACTAAGGACGTGGATTTTGATTTAAAAAAAACACGAAATAAGACTGAGATCAGTTGAGTAGTAAGTTTGGTTTATTTAATGGTATATAAACTCTTTATGGGTTATTTAAAGCCAAAATTGGATTCATTTCTAAATGTTTTGATTGTAATAGAGAAGAGAGAGAGAGAAGTACAGAGAAGAGAAAGAAAGAAAGAATGAAAGAAAGAAAGAAAGAAAAGTTTGGTGTGGTTTATTTGTTTGATGGCATATCAACTCTTTATGGGTTATTTAAAGCCAAAATTGGATTCATTTCTAAATGTTTGATCACAATCATATAAACCATTTTCAGCGTTCATTTACAATTGTTTTGTTTTTATCTATAGCGTATTTTTATTTGTCAACAGTAATAACAATTTGTTATTACTTAAAATATTCTGACTGTTGACCTCATCTTTATTGTTATACTCACAACGTTTCGACCGATATGTCCTTCGATCTTCTTCAGGTGTTTCATGTCGAACTCGTAAGCCTATACAAAACCTTGACCTGAACCCTTTATTTAATCCCCTGGGGTAGACTGTTCCAATTCTGTTAACCGTGACCGGGCACAAGTGTTAAGTTATAGTAAGTATTCCTTGTTATTCTTATCTGTTGTTGGGATTGAACCTGCAACCTTCAGATGATTTCATTTAGAAGCACTTTCCAATCAAACTCCTTATCCACTTATCGGACAATTCAAGGTGAATTTTGGGGAATTATAAACCTAATGTCTCCATCAACTCATGAGACACTCCTCTTCACAATTATATTAGATGTTTTTTACCCTTGCACATGTCACAATATTTTTTGCATCTGTTTAAAATAAAGAAGTGTTTAACTCTTTAAAACGATTGCGAAGGTACATTTTCTGTTATATATAAATGTTGATTATAATTATAAAACTGACCCAACAAAATTTGACATTAAAAAACCAACCAACCAACCAACCAATTAACTCTGAAATAAGTGGCTTTACTCTCGAACCGAACCTCTTACAGGCGCAGTATATAAGGTTTTTTCCTCGCCAGTAAATATGAAGGGCCAATGGTGGTAACTTGGTGGAAAAATAATGTTTAGGAGCTGAAAATTTACTCTTTCCAACGATATTATTGTGCTCACTGTATATGATTAAAATGATTGCGAAGATACATATAAAAATTTACATATATATATATATATATATATATATAATTGGAGATCATAATTCAATAAAAATGTCTTCAGCATCAAATAACCCAATAAATGTTGACATACCGGAGAACCAACCAACCAACCAACCAACAAACAAACAAAGAAACAAATATCTTTCTATGGGGAAGTCTCCATGGTGTCGTGGCTAAAGTGTTGGACTGCAGTCTCGAATAAGTGAGTTCGAACTCCAGTCACGCTATTATGTTAACTTTCAAACTAATATCCTTGGGGAAGTAATGAAGCCCCTAAATCCCCCAGCTATGGGTTAGATAGCATCACTGCTGTTCTTCTACAAGTATGGCTTTGGCATTAAATAACCCATGAAGGTTGGTATGTTATTAAACAAAGAAAGCAAACATATCTATCATGCTGACCTTAATAGAAACTACAATCACCTATGATTCACACAATCAAAAGCCAATCAGATCTAATTTCATGGGTATTCTACTTTCGGTAAAAATGCTCCAATTCATATATAAGCAAACCTGTAATTTTTGATGGGAACTGTACTATTAATAATAATATAACCGAATATTATTTGGTCCTGTAGATCGCAAGGCAGGAAATTGTAGTTCTTCGTCTTATTAGTCATTCGGCTAGATCTGTCAAGCCCCCCCCACTCCCCAATCAACATAACCCATTTTCTCCATTAAGTTCGTTTGAAGCTAATGCCCCAAAGTACTTGGCAGTACGCACTGACTGACCGAATGGGTTTAGCGGATATGAAAGAATGCCGTGCCACACCAAATTCTCAGACGGAGAAAAAGACGGCGACAGAAAGTCGAAGGCTCCGAAATTTGGAGACTCCACCTGGTATGCATGTTTATCAAAGGCCAAGTCCAATCCAAGAATTACCAATTTTTTTATCATTAAAAGACAATATTAATGGCCATCTTGAAACTGCAAGGTGGATCTATTAAATAATCAGAGTAAACGAAAACACCAAAATACTATCAATTTAATTACAAATTAACTTTATTCCCCCCCCCCACAAATACTTCCCCCATGAAGCCACATACCGATTAAGACTTGGTTTCCACCAAAGGAAGCAGTCCTGGAATTCTTCAACTGACACTGCCGTCAATTCGTTCACCATCACTTGTTGCATGTTCTCTACAATACCCAGCCAACTAAAGAGTTCGGTTTTGATTTTGGAGCTGAGGAAATACGACTTATTGTGACTCAGATTAGAGGAATGGTTGGCTTGGTTTCGTCTATCTGACGGCATATCAAGTTTTTGTGGATTATTTAATACCAAAATTTGATTAAATTATAAAGGTTTCATCTAGTTTGTTATTTTTATGGCATATCAACCCGTAATGGGTTATTTAATGCCGAAATTGTGTTTATTTGTAAAGTATTGATTACAATCATAATTATATTTTCAACGTTCCAATGCAATCGTGTTTTTAATAGCATTTTTTTATTTGACTATAAAAATAAAAATCATTTGTTTGTTCGGTTACATGGTATGAAGTATCCCCTACTAATACTAATTATTTTAAAACAGCTCTATTTGGTCCATAGATTGGACCCTAACAAACACTACCGCACCGAGTTAGAGTGGACCTGGGAGTGATGACAATGAAGGTGTTCTCTACACTCCACAGAGCTTCATTCTCAAGATTTTCCGAACAGATCTCCTCTTTCGGCTCCCCTTGGCAAACCCCTACCCTTGACTCCCCTTGGTAATTTTGTCCCCTAAGTTCCCCTCGGTTTCTTCTGCTTTCTTGGACAAATCTTTCGCTCGGTTCTCCTTTTCAAATCTCTTTCTTCGGGCCCACTTAGTAAATTACTCCCTTCGGCTCCTCTTGGCAAATCTCATCCTCCGATGCTCCTCGGAGATTTCAACAAAATGAACTTGGTATTATAGACATTTTTTTTTATTTCAAATGAATGTTCCTCAAATTTAGTTTCTCTTCGTTTCTTTATACAGGCCCAAAAACCCATTGTTTAATCTCAAGAATTAGGTCTGTCGCTTAATCAGATTAGCCGTCTAGTCGGATTATTATGTCACAGATTAACAGGATTTGATTAAATTGCAGCAACTCAAAAGTCTCTTTAGATCAACTCACCGAATCCATCAAATATGCTTGATTGATGGAAACGTAAACAAACAGTAAGACTGTGCTCCGCCAGTCACACAGCATTTGTCTACAACGATTCAAGTCTACTTTGCTATTTTACTCGATATTTTCTTCGTATGACACCAGGCTATTTTAAAGTGGGAAGATTGTGCTGCGCCAATCTTCAATTAAAGCAGGGTTTTCATGATATGTGTAACTTAGTGTTTACAGTTTTCATAATGTTTTATTTATGGTCGATTTATGCCTAAGTGTAATTTATGTTTCGGACGTTCCTCCTCCTGACAAACGTAGACTTATATCCGGTGCGTGTTATGACTATTCAAATTTATGATGAACTGCTCTTACGACTGCCACTAAAAGGCACCATTGAGGACCATATATGTCTATTATCTTTGGTTTCTTAGTTGCATATCAAACTTCATGGGCTAATTAATGCCACATCCATCCTTGTAGAAAAACAGTATTGGTTCTTTTCAATGGATAACGGCGGGGATCTTATCTTTCCCAAAAGTTCGAAAACAGTGACTTGAGTTCGAACTCACTACGATATCATAATCCAACACTTTAGCAACTATGCTGCGGGGACTCATCGATCTATCTCTCCCAATCTATTCATATATATCTAACTCGCGTCATAATAGTATCAGGCACACTTTTTATGCAAAAACATTTCTTATCTGCAGTTCTTTTATCACTATATATATATATATATATATATATAAATACGTGGTGCATTCAATAAGTTTCGAGACTTTTTTGGACAGGCATTTAAAAGTGCCATAGACTCTTGAAAATTCAGTATGTTTTTGCTATATATCTTATAAGATGACATACCAATTTTTAGGATTTCAGGTTCAAATGAACAGCTACAGCAGCAATTCGAATACACCCTACTAAAGTCTGATTGTCACAGCTGGTGAATTTCAAAAATGCAATCTGACACTTTAGAAGAACGATATGCAATAAAATTGTTTTAAACTTGGAAAAAATGCGACAGAAACGTAGGAAATGCTCCAGACTGCTTTTCGACCATCTTGCATGAGTCGAGCATCAGTTTTTGAGTAGCATAAGAGATTCAAGGAAGGCAGGGAGTCTGTGAGGGATGATGAGAGGTGTGGGAAGAGTAAGGAAGTCAATAAACTAGAGTTGATTAGCCAAAGGGTTAGGGTTAGGGTTACTATGTTGAGGTTTTAAGGGAGTTCAGGAAGAGATTCCACTAGAAGAGGCCAGCACTCTTCAAATAGGGTCAGTGGTATTTCCACCAGAAACAATGCACCAGTCCACAACTCCATCCTTGGCACAGACTATTTGACCAAGATGGGCATCAAGACAGTTCCTCAGCCTCCCTATAGTTCAGACCTTGCTCCTGTGACTTTTGGTTATTCCCTAAGCTCACAGGCTGTCGTTATGAGAGAATTGAGGAGATGAAAGAGGCTGTGACGAAGGTCATTGACACGGTCACACAAGAGGACTTCCATGGGGCCTTCCAGAAGTTGTTGGACCGGTACACGTGTATTGCGGCCGGAGGAGACTACTTCGAAGGGGACTAGAGTTTCATGTATGTACTAGCAATAAAAGTGTCCATACGAAAAATGTCTGAAAACTTATTTAATGATCCTCGTACATATATATATATATATATATATATATGTGTGTGTGTGTGTGTATGGAGCCTCAACGTTAGATGCCCTTTAGTGTCCTATCCAGGATAATCATTGAGTGGGTTTGACTCTTCAGCAGAGATTCAGTTGTATTCCGCAGCCCTAGCCGACTGGTCTCTCTTTATCTATAAATCTATCTAGATATCATTTAAAAATGATATTATAATCAATAAAAAAATCAATTAATTTTTAATTTGACAGGTTCCCTAAATTTTGGACATTTTTTTTTCTAAAATGAAAGCAAGCGAGCAAAATTATTAGAGAAAAAAGATTTTAATCTTTGCGTGCGGGACGTCAAAATGTCACTTGTGCGAACCGGCCAAACAAGATGAACATTTTAATAAAGTAATTTGAGCTAATCTAAAAAAAAAAAAAGTTGTCCCATTTATGCCAATGTATGTCTGAAGTTTGTCAATCAACCAAAGACACTAAATCAGTTATTTTTTATTTTATTTAGCACCGTCCACCCCTGACGACATCTAAGTAAGCGAGTTAGACTACAATCACCTTATCACGTTTACTGTTGAGCTAGAACTCTTGGGAAAGATAAGAAACCTCTTCTCCTCCCGGCTCTTCTTCTACAAGAAAGTATTTGACATTAAATAACCCAATAAGTTTGATATGCCATCAAGCAAAGAAACTAGACGAATTATTTTCTTTAGCTAAAACTCATAGAAAATAATAGTATCATTCTATAGGTTCACCCGTTCAACTTCCCCGGGAAAAATATTCTTTTTTTTATTGTATTTACAGAAATTAGACCCCCAGACTTACAGCAATTTTTAAAATTAAAAAAAAAATTCTTTTAGATTTTATATTCGAGGTTCAATTTCACATTCTAATTTAATGTAGAATGATCACCCATTTCGAAGTATAAAAAAAGAATTGACCTCCTCCATCGGAAGTTAAAAAAGGAAAAAATTAAGATAATTTGACCTGTCTATCTGGTTATTTGTCTTTTTCAACATTAACTGTTCCGGAAATGGGTGATCATTCAACATTGAATTAAAATCTTAACGTCAACCCCTACGCCTTATAATTAAATAAGTAAAGTAAAGTTGTCTCCCTTCAGTCGAGGGCGACCAGAAGGCTCCCTTTTCAATAGCAACTACACCGACGTGTTGGGGAGGGCGCAACTGCTTTCCCTGGATTGCTCCACTTTAACCTCGATACATACCTCATATTGCTGAGTGTTAAGCAAGGAGGTATCAAATACCATTTTTAAAGTCTTTGGTATGACGCGACCGGGAATTGAACCCAGGTCTCCTGGGCCATTGGCGAACACTCTACCCACAAGGCCAAATGTAAGATAATTAAAGTTTTTTTTTATTCCTTTCTTTGTTTGTTTTTTGGGAAAAATAAAAACTTGTGGTGCGTTTGAGAGTCTCATTTATTCAAATCACAAATAATAGCAATAATGATGATTTTATTATTATTGTTGTTTTAATTATTATTAGTAGTACTAGTGGTACTACTACTAATAATAATAATAGAAGAATTTTTTCCCAATGAACTTAAATGGCTGTATGTGTAGTTTCTAAAAGAATCTTCGACATATTGTTAAATAAATATCACACAACGGCGATTTTAAACAGAATTTTGAATTTTCTTGAAATTGTAAAAGAAAAAACTGATTATTCATTATTTACATGCTTTTCTTCTCGAGTCTGATGATCCTTTTTTTTTCTCCAATTTAACAAATTCGAGAAAGAAAGAAAAGCAAATTCGACAAAGAAAGAAAGGAACATTTAACCACAATAGACAGGATGTTGAAAAAGAGTCTGCATAGAAATTTACAAAATGCACAATGTAAAGAAAATACAACAAGAATCTGTGTTTCAGATATGCATGAGTGAAACTAATTTAACGAAGATATATCAGTAATAAGATATTACCCTCTTGACGGATACTTAACTTTTCTGAATACACGGCTAGTTTAAGATTAATTAAAACTATTCCTACCCTTATTCAAGCAATGTCCCGATGAAAGAAATAAAATTTGTCCGCTAAAATTTGTGCTAGTGAGCAAAAAAGAAGTCTTGAGGTAACGCAGCCCCCGTACTCCTCTGATCTGAGAGTTGG
The DNA here is from genome assembly GCA_963585895.1 of Sepioteuthis lessoniana. Lineage (NCBI taxonomy): Eukaryota > Metazoa > Mollusca > Cephalopoda > Myopsida > Loliginidae > Sepioteuthis > Sepioteuthis lessoniana. Next base: position 73,407,198 of record OY757936.1, on the reverse strand, counting down.
AAGTATTTCCGGTCCCGAAAACTAAAACCCTATATTATTGCCATTTTGGGAACTGTAAGCAACGTCAGTGGAAGACGTCCAAATTCCAGGAATGGGGATCACGTTTTCGTCTTTGACTCACTTTCCAAATGAAACGATTTTGAAGGCGATAAAGTTGATTTTTAATTAAGTTGATAATTATTTATTTTACACAAAGTAATCTATCTATCTATCTATCTATCTATCTATCTATCTATCATTGGAACTACTTCCCTACGCACACTGATGTTTATAAACCCATTAGTGTAGTAATATCTTGTAACACTTCACTTCGAGTCCTGGCGCGAAATACAACGTATCATATTCTCAAAAATCTGTAAAATAGCGTCAATAAATGTATCATAAGAAACATCGCTTGCTATTCAATTAATGGTAACCAACGAATACCAAATTATATACTTACTATCTATCTATCTATCTATCAATCTATCTATCACTACAATAGGTATATTTGCTTCAGATTTTGTTGATTGATTGATTGATTTTACCCGTCTTGATTGATTGATGTCAACCTGTCCAGGGTTATTTTATGCCTTGATGTTAGGGAATTGCCTTCATCGTACATTCATATTTATATATTTTTGTAATTGTCTCTTAAGAGTTTATTTTTACAAACAAGTCCTACCGAATACGAATAATCTTTTAAATAGATCTATATGACCCTTTGATGGGACTGTAACAATTCCTACCACTCCGGGTCAGAGGGGACCTGGGAGTAATGGAAAATGAAGGGAGTACTTCACAATGCACTGTTCCCCAGAACTGGAACCTCAATATCAGATTTGGTTGCGTGTCATACACAGGACATTTTTTTTTTAATGGAGAGGACATCTTATTCTTCTACGGAGGATAACAATCGTCGAGTTTTATCAAATTCCAGTTCAAAACTGAGTTGGCTGACCGTAGTTGAGTGTGACCTGAAGATTCCCGTTCCAATAGCTACGACACCGAAGAGTTCTACTTCTTTCCCTAAATTGCTCCACTTAACCTTGATCCGTACTTAATAATTCTGAGTGTTAAGCAAGGAGGCATCAAGTATAATCTTTTTGGGGCTTTGGTATAAGTGGACCTGGGATTGAACCCTGGTCTCCCTGGTTTTTGACGAACATTCTAACCATTATGCCAATGAGCCAGCAAAAACTGCATTAACCAATCCTGGAAATATTCTGAGCCACAACTGTTTACCAAAAATTATCATTAGTAAATTGAAATCATATACTTGTGTAGATTATCAGTGACCCTGTCAGTGGGGCTAAGAGTATGCTAACTGCAGGGGTAAGACCCCCCCTTGACACACCAAGAATAATTAAAACGGGTATCCTGGTTATAACACTAAACTGCATCCGATTCTGAATCTACAGTGCTGGAACCCTGGGGAATGTCGAGTCACTTCTTTATTGTCATTACTCCCTGGACCACTCTGATTCAAGATGGTAAGAAAGTTGGCAACTTTAGTCGAGGGTGACCCGAAGGCTCCCTTTTCAATAGCTACCACACCGAGGAGTAGGGGAGAGAACTACTCCATTCCTGGATTGCCCCACTTTACCCTTGATCCATACCTTATAATGCTAAGTAATGATAATGTAAGGCAGCATCAAGTACCATTTTTTGAGTCTTTGGTATGACACGACCTGGGATTGAACCCCAGTCTCCCAGATCATTGGCGAACACTCTACTCATTAAGCCAATGGCCCGGTGGTCATTATTCAACTAGATCTATTGGTAGTCATAGCAATTGGTCAAATAGATCGGTTTGAAAATTATCGGTATTTGATATGGAATACTTGATATCATGTAACATAAATCCTAAGAATTATTTGCACACATAGTTGCTTGAAGCTATAAATGTTTTTTAAGGTTTACTATTAGTTACTTCAAACTTGTGTAAGATGGGTATCCATGAAACCATACATTTGTCTATCAATCTTTCTGTTCATATCTCTCTGCCTGCATCTATCTATCTATCTATTTATCTATCTATCGGTCTGTCTGTCTGTCTACCACTACAAAAAGTATCTGCTTCATATTTTATTGAGAAGTTTTAGTTAAAGCCTACATTTTATGCTCGTCTATCTTTAAAAATAATTAAGTGACTTGAACATAAATAAGGAAGCGATCTAAGTTGTCGTTGACATTTGACTCCCTGAAAGTATGTAATTAACATCTGGCAGCTTGCATTAAACACAGAAATTAATGTTGCCATGATATTCAAGCCTCTACGCTAATGTTTAACAGACTTGGCGCCCAGACTTCTTCTGCCCTCCTTTTTTTAAAGAGCTACACTTCAAAGGAGTTCAGTAATACACATTTATCTCTTTCTCAGAAGAGGTTCGCACTAAGATTAAAATACCAATAAACTTATCGAAATAATATTCGTTCACTAAGTGCACTATGAAACCTTTTTGCTATTTTGCCCATTTCAATGAGTAAACTTTGGTTGGTGGTAGGGAGGATATTCACTCATCAAAGTCCAATATTAGCATTAGTATACCCAATGATATACAAACACTTAATAAACGGAAGGAAAGACAAGATAAGCTCATTTACATTTATAGGAACATTTAATACATACATAATTGATATACAAGAAGTATTAACAAGAATCTGCAAACGTATACCAATAGATAAAATGGTCATATATTGTTTCATGAACAAGCAGTATATGAAAAGGAGTACATAAACGGTAAAATTTACTTGAGTTGTTCGGGTGTTCATTACATTTTAACGGCGAAGCGAGCGACTATGTGATTTACCGGGTAGTGAGGCCAAATCTGTTCAATCTACAAAGACAAAAAAGCACGTCTTTGTCCGAAAAACGGAGCCGAGAAAGGATTCTCAGTTTCTCACGTTACTAAGACTCGTGGAAAAGACATGACTCCTGTCCCTCTCCCAAATCCAAGGGAGACAATGAATAATAGTCTCCCTACATACTCTTACCAGTTTTTACAACGTTACGTTCTGCTGATAAGAACTAACGTCTATAAGCAATTTATTTGTATCTTCTAGCTACGTACACTGATTCGGATAGCTGTTGCAGACTATGTATTTCACAAAGACCGCAACTTTATTTATTTACCTATTACTTTGAACCCAACCTCTCCACCATGGGCAAGATATGACACAATGTTAGTTTTAAGTTGAGCAAAGTAGGTTTGAATTAAGAGTTTTCCTTCTTCTAGATTGTACGCCTTACCAAGGCGAAATGATCCAGTCTGTCCAAATATTTACTCATAGCTGAGGGGAGAACAGAGGGATTCATGCCTTTCACATGGGCATTGGCGTGAAGTGCAAAACAAACAGCCACGTCCAGGATTTGAACTGGAGTTGCCGATTCCATTTTCGATAATGATAACCGCGGCACTAATAGTGCCACCCACATGATCTGATCATAAATGGGGGACCAGTAAGTATGCATACCAAGTTTGTTTACTTAACATCAAACCGTTTGAGTGGAAGCACGAATGGCGTAATGGTTATCGCCTTAGAATAGTGTCTCATCGACCCAAGTTCAAATCCTGGACAAGGTTTTCTGCGTTTTACTTCGCGATAATGCCTTTATGAAAGGCATGAATCCATCTTTTCTCCTCCTTCCACTGCCAGTAATGAGTAAATAGGTGGAAAGACTGAGCCTTTTCACCTCCGTTTGGCAACCTATCCAGAAGAAAGAAAACCATGAATTCAGACCAGTTCTAATCCGTTTCAAAATTAATCTTGTGTTACGTAAGGTTCATAGTGAAGTGGTTGGATAAATACGAACTTCAAACCGCTCGACCGCCGCCTCTAATGTGTTCGTAAGTCTCTACAATAAACTCACTTTAGTCTTTGGAAAACTTCATAACTGATTTTTTAAAACGAAACAATGACGTCTTGTCTAAATTTCTTATATATGAAATTGTTAATTACATGTTTTAAATTTTTTTCTTCATCTTGTTTGTAATATTCAAAATTCCTCGAAGGTTATCTCCTCCTCCCCCGACAAAAAAAAATACACCTGAAGAAGGCTGGAGAGCCTAGCAGCCGAAAGAAGGTGCGTTGTATAAATTTCTGATGTACAGGGTTATCATTTACAGTATTTACACATCTCACACTCTTTTCTTCATCTTGGTAGTTGAAAAATTCCCTGAAGGTTACCGTCTCCGATAAAATACATCTGAAGAAGGCTGGAGAGTTTAGTAGCCGAAACATTGTGAATGTAAACAAAAGTTCCAGACGTGCGAATTATCTAAGTGACAACAACGGAATGGGTGTTCGAATGATCCTTGCGCATGATGCTATCATTTGAACAACTAAATACATTTTTTTTTCCGGGTACGATGTAGTCATTTGAATAAACTGCAACATGACATTTACGTACTGATCTTTTATCTTTTATGAAAAACAGTATAGATAAAACCAAGAACTGGTGCGCGCCCTTGTGTTAGGCAATTGGGTTTGGTGCCCTCACATCAGTCTTCGTCACCATCGCGTGGAGAGTTTTGCTGTGTGGTTTTCGTCTTTTGCCGTTCCCGCCTTATTCGCCAAAGTTCTGAAAGCAAAAAAAAAAAACAGGATGTAATTTTTTTAAAGTAAATAACAAGAAACAAAAATGCTTTGGCAGATAACTGAGAGAGTTGTAAAACAAGAAGGTTTGGTTAATTTATTTAACGGCATTTCAACTCTATATGGGTTATTTAATGGCGAAATCTGATTCAATTATATAGATGTTTGATTGTAATCATAACTATATCATCGATGTTTCATTGGATTTTTTTTATTACATGTTTTAGTCAATAAATATTTGTTTGCACACAGTTATAGATCATTCAAAGTTCAATAAATATTTGTTTGCACACAGTTAAAGATCAATCGAAGTTCAATAGATATTTGTTTGCACACAGTTATAGATCAATCAAAGTTGAATTGCCGAGGTTAACGGCTATATTCGCGGAAAATCGAATCAGTGTACTGAGTTCAAGCTGTGGATGAGGCAGTCTACGCTTCACAAATTATTAAGATTCCTGGGAAAGGCATGAATTCAATTGTTCGATCGCCCCCCACTCAACTGTGAGTAAATAGTGGGAAAGATTTGGTATATTTAGCCTTGGTTGGGTAACCAGTCTAGGAGAAGAAAAACTCTGAATTCAAACCAGCTAAACTCCGCAAAAAGTTATCTTGTCTCACATCCAGCTCGTGGCAGAGGGCTCGGGTAAATAAATATATATCTAATATTCGGATTATATACAAATAATTTGATCACAGTAGTTTGGTTTCAAGTATTCTTATCAAATACTTATAATTTATATACAACAATAATGTTTAAAGTAACTATTCCAATTAGATGATAATTTGATTACATACAGTTATATAATTTGAAGTACTCTTTTCTGATACCAATAATTTGCCACCAATTACAATGTTTTAAGTAATTAATAAGAATAATCCTTAGTAAACTTCAAATATCTATTCTTAACAAATAATTTACACAGAAGTATACGGTATCAAGTATTTCTATCTGATACGACTAATTTTTTAAACGGACGAATTCGAATCACAGATTTGGTTAAGTTTCTTTGTTTAATGGCATGTCAACCTTCGTGGGTATTGTAATGCTAAAGCCATAGTTGTAGAAGAAGAGTAGTGGTACTAATTAACCCATAGCCAGGAGGATAAGGGGGTTCATGCCTTTCTCAAAGGCATCTGTCCATAAGTGAACTTAAAAGCGCGACTAGAGTTCGAACTCATTTACTACAATTCCGCAGTCCAGGGCTTTAACCATTACACCACGAGGATACCCTCTCGACCCAAAAATGGGACCCTTACAGGTATTACCATTACTTGTCAGGAAGTAATGGAAATGAAGGGGTGACTTCAAACTTCCAATATCATACCCAGAATGCTCCTATTTGAAGGGGTGGGGTCTTTTCATTCTGCACCTCATCAACAGAATAACTAATAATTTATACAATTATGATTTCAAGTCTCTAAAAAAAAATTATCTTTTGTATACAATTGTAACTTCAAGTAATTATTCTTAATGCAAATGCTTTGCGTGCAGTTTAATCGTTTCAAGTATTCCAATCTAACATTAATAATTTCATTTAATAATAATAATTTTTTAGCAAGCGACTAAATTTTAACTAAGAGATATGCACCGATTAAAATTAGATCACTCAAATCCCGGCTAAATGACGTATTTAACTCGAGGAAAAACTTGTCAACAAGTAAAGAAATCCAAAAAGTAGATGAATACAAGGACATTACCAGAGAGTTGGAGGTGCCCGTGGTGCAATGGTTATCGTCATAGGAAATGGACACGAGACTGATTGCATTTCCCTTAGCACTAATACCCTTGGGAAAGGTATGAATCCAATTATTCTCCCTCCAGCTATGGGTAAATAGTAGGGCAGACTGATTTCTTTAGCCTTGGTGAGATAACTAGTCTAGGAGAAGGAAAACTCTGAATTCAAACCTGTAAAACACCGCTTAAAAATTGACCTAGTGTCATATCCTGCCCGAGCGGAGGGGTTGGTAAATATGATTACCAAAGAGTTGAAAAGGTTATAGATCATGAAAGTAGATATAGATCATGACTTGGAAATTGGAGAACGAGTGGAGACTATCAAAATTATTACATTATTGAGAATGGCCAGAATACTGAGAAAAGTCCTGGAGACTTAAGGAGACTTGCTGTTACACAAAGTCTAATGAAAGACCATCAGGTAAGGTTGAGGTGAATAACTCTCGAGAAGTAAATAATAATAATAGTAATAATAATAATAGTTTGTGAGTGAATAGTTTATAGGTAAATTTTTGTCCTTAAATGAATTGATAAAGTGCGAGACAAAAGTTATTATACAATTTTCCTTCACATGCGAATTCTGTGTAGATAATCTTGTTTCGTGGACGTATCGTTTTTTTTGTTTTTTGTTCATATATATCTACTAATTTGAGGTTTGCAACCATGATGTCAGCTTCAACATGCTTTCTACATTCTCGGATCAACTTAGGGTTTTGGTTTTTATTGTTTTGATTCTTGGGACCCACATTGCCCTCGTCTGCCTAAATGATTTTGTTTAGTATTTGGTTTCTGATTAGTTTTTTGTCTTGATGTTGAAGGGTCTCTAGATTGAAATGATTTAGAGTTTGATATTTAAAGTCGGTTTTTTTTTTGTTCAGTTGTTGATTGAACAAGACTGATTAGGAATTGGGGAGAAGGTTCGAGTTTGGTTAAGATTATTAGGATGTGTTTTGGTTTGGTACTTGGTTCGGGATTTCTTTCAGGAATTGGTGAATGGATCTGTGATCTTTGAAATGTTTCTATTCACTGTATTTATTTCAAAGATTTGGAGTTTTCAGTAGATATATTTTAGGTGAGGGTATGGGTGTAGCGGTTATGTTTTTCTTTGACTTCAGCTGAAAGCTGTTTTTTAACTGTTTTTGAAATTTTGGCCAGTCTTTCAGCCATAGTGGCTCTTGTTTTTCAATGAGAGCTCTGTATTTATTTGTTTGATTGTGGTTATTGCTGATTGGGTTCGCCATATTGGCGTTGGTGCTAACTTTCATGTAGGATTCCATTAATTTTCTTACTTTTAGAAATGTTATATTTCTTCTCTTTTTCACCTCTATGAAAAGATGGCATGTTTCTCTTAGAAATTTTAAGAGATTCAGAGATATTTCTTAGGATCATTTTTGTATGTGCTATATATGTTTTTGTTTTCTTGTTTTTTGATTGGTTTGTTTTGTCTCCGCTGGTCCTGTGCTCCATCACGAACCACGGAGTCCAACTTGTGCTGGGAATTTACCCAGGAGAATGCCCATTTCCCCTTGGTGGAGAAGGATATACTGGATCTCCTGTTAATTTCAGACTTTCAGATCTCAAAAACTAGTGCCATAAAGTTAAACAATAATCAAAGTCTTGTTTCTCTCGACGCAGTTGATCCTCAGTTACCGCCTTCTTGCACCTTGGATATTTGCCATTGGAGCAATATTTGGAACACGGTCAAAACTTAAGTATACAGGTTCAAGGGCTTGACATGACCAACCGATTGATAGAATCCGGCCTCTTCAACAGCCTGTTCGACAGCCCCAAGAAAGGGTCGAAGTGGAGTGTTGCAGGTCACGTGACCACTTCGTACCAGTGTCACGGACCTCTCAGCTGCTGCATTCCGTCTAAACTATTTGTATATATATACACTATTGTCCATAAGTAAATTCCTACTAAGTTTATTAACCAAAAGGTATCATGCTCGAAAAGATATAACGATTTTATCATTTCAAGAGGAATATTATACAGTTTAAAAAGAAAAGAGGTATTATTTATCATTAAACTCTTAATGGTAGAAAGCCTATAACTAAAATTATGAATGTCATTATCATCATCATCATCATCATCATCAAGTCATGCTGATAGCATGGATTCTCTCGATTCTCACATGCTATACATCCCTATAGGCTATCACTCTTGACAGGTTCTCTACGCGGCATCCAATGTCCGCACAATGATGATGTATGTAAGTTTTCACTGGCCTGCCAATACTGGTGTGTCCATGTGTAGGAGTCCACAAGAGAAAGCCACTTATGAGTTCGTCCATGATTCTTCAGCTGTGCCCAGCATATCTTGTTCTTCTTACTTTGACGATTTGTGAGATCGGAGGTAAGTGGCCGTACAGATGCTGTTTTGTGGGGCACTATTTCCAGGATTTGTTTAGAACAGCGTGTAGCGTCTTTGTAGTTCCCATCTAGCTGTTTTCTCCGATAATTTTCTTTAAAGTGCAGGTGATGCAACCATACAGTAGTAATGATGCAGCTACTGCTTGAAAAAAGTTCTTATTTTCTTTTCCTAGAGAGATCAGATTTCCATATGATCGATGGAATACAAAAACGAATGTATCCCTAATATCTATTTTTGCAGTGTTTGGTAAGAACGTGTTTTGGGTAATACTATATATATATATATATACTGGAATAAAGAGAAACAAACTAATTGCTGAATAAGAAAAAAGGGAATTTATCCAAGTGTAGACACCTTTTGTGTCACTTACCACCTCATTAAGCTTAAAGACGTAACAATTTTGATCTTATTTGTTTGGTAACCGGAAGGTAAAAATTATTTTCTTTTTATTTATTTTTGTCATGAGTGCAAATATCATTTCATTTAACTAATTTTCCTCAAAAATTACGATTATCAAACCATTCACTCCTTTTTCCATCTGATGATTCTGACAACGCATGAAACTCTAAGTTACGGAGGGAGTTACGTAAGACTAGAACCTTTCATAGCTGGTTTTAAATTGTAAAGAGGACTATCCGTGTTTCTTCTTCTTCTTCTTCTTCTTCTTCTTCTTCTTCTTCTTCTTCTTCTTCTTGTATAAGCATGTATATGTGTTTGTGGGAGAGAGAATATTATTTGATTGAATATAGCCACCATTTTTAATGGTACGGTTACAATACATATTATTTAGAGAATTCGGATTATTATCCGCATCTTTATAGTTTCGGCCGATGTACACTTTGGCCTTCTTCAGGTGTTTCTTGTCAAACTCGGGAACCTTCTCGTTGAACTCGGGAGCCTTTATCTCAAATTCGAGAACCTTCACAGAACTTTGAATCGAACCCTTTATCATATTCGAAAATATCTCAACTGAATCAAGACCCTAACAGAGAACAATATGACCAAGAATTGCGTATATTCCATTTGATGCAGCTCGAATATACAAAGGCGAGATATGTCACCCACTAAAAGTAAGGTGATAGAAATATCGAAAATCATTAGTACGTGGTGAAATCGAAAAGTTGGGTATGCTGATCATGTACGGAAGGAAAAGTGAAACCATCTGCCCTTATGGGATGAAGTCAAGATAATAGATAGAGAAGAACACTGGAAAATTAGATGTCTCAAAAATTAAGCGCTTATGTTAAGCTATAGCAACCTCTTGAATAGATCAATCATAGACATGGATATAATATGGAAACCATTAATTAAAGTCTTGATTAGATTTTTTTTAAATAGAATAAAATAAAAAGTAATGATTGCAATATGAGCGAAAATAAAAAAATAAAAATCATAACTAATAGCAATAATTATCATAATTTTCAGAGAGCTGAAAAAGTTGTTGGTCATGAAAGTGACAGTGATACTATTTGTGGGTGTAGCACTTGGAACAGTTTCCAAGAACCTGAAAAAAATACTCTACAAACTGAGGATAAGAGGAAGAATAGAAACAGCTTAAACCACAGCACTACTAAAATTGGGTAAGATACTTCGAAGAGTGGTTCAGACCTGAGGAGACTTGCTGTCACTTAGACTCCAGAATAAAACTTTCAGATAAAGCTGACGTAAAAAGACTCTGAAGAAAAGAAGAAGAAGAAGAGTAGGGAAAACCGAGTGAAGAGTAAAAGAATCAAGATTAATATATGTGAAGGGGGGAGGAGGAGCAGGAAGAGGTTGAAGGGAAAATGTTTACTCAGATATATTCCATCATTTTAAAGAAGAAGAAGAAGAAGAAGAAGAAGAAGAAGAAGAAGAAGAAGAAGAAGAACTCATTTGTATACCTCAAAGGAAAAAATGTTTACTCAGTATGAATAAAAATTAAATATATTCCATCATTTTGAAACCTTTCGAAATAAGCCGACTACACATCCCACGGCGAGTGTCAATTAAAAATGAAATGAGAAGATAAGACGTCCTGTTACGGAAATGGTTTGCTTGGAGCCAGACGTCACAAACTGAACTTGCAAATTGCAAGAACATACGACACTGTTATATCAGAGAGAGAGAGAGAGAGAGAGAGAGAGAGAGAGGCGGCCATGTTGGACCCAAAATTAACAGGAAGCCGGGTCACTGGAAATGTTATAAAAACAAAGAAAAGGAAGTAGGTCTGTATTTGTGCTAACTTGAAGCGACAGAGCCTGGGAAGAAAAACAAACATGGAGATATAGATGTTTAATAAGTTTTAGGTTTAAATACAAGAATATAAATTTATGTTTCCATTGAGCAACATAACTGCTTAGATAGCGAATCTATATAATCATATATTTTCATTTAGGCGTTAATCCCATGCGCGTAAAAGTTGTATATATCAATTGAGATTGGAATATGAATGGATCAAGATATGAAGCCTATCCGGAAATATACCAGCCATTTAATACATACGCCTTCTAGTCCATTAAAGTAATTCCTTTGGAAACACAGATATATATATATATATATATATATATATATATAAGGGTTCCTCTCACTTTCCCAAACAGACTACGAGGTAACCATTCTAGCAATAGACAGATTGATGGATATGTAGAATTTTGCTTGGTTTGGTTTCTTTGTTTATTGGCATATCAACCTTCGTGGGTTATTTAATGCCAAATCTATCATTGTAGAAGAACAATAGAGGTAATATTTAACCCATAGCTGGGAGGATAAGGGGGTTCATAGCTTTTACATGGGTATTAATCTGAAAGTGAACGTTATAGTGAGGCTGGAATTCGAACTCGTTGTCTACGATGTAACAGTTTACTTCTTTAGCCATTACGTTACGGAGTAGACCAAGATAGATAAACCAGATTGATGGATAAGAAAGGACGGAGATAGATAGATAGATAGATAGATAGATCGCTTGTCTCTAAGAGAAAAAGAGGAAGGTTGAAATAGAGAGGAGGGAGAGAGATAAAAATGGAGGTAGGAAGAAAGAGCAAGCACGCAAAGATCCTTTTAGAGAAAGCCACTTAAAATTGCACGTGGGATGAAGTCTAAAACCTTTTATTCGAGTTGGCGGAACAGCACTCGTCAAATAAGCCGGCTGACATTAGATGTTAAACGCCAAATATAACATCTATATATTTTGTAAAAATCCAATTTTGGCACACGACCAAATTTACAACGCACTGACTCAGAAATTTATAAATTTCCAATGACTTGCCAAACGTGCTGCAGAACCAGTCCCCTTCATCCAGTCCCTTCCAAGAAGATATTAAGGAGATACAATGCTAATATATATATATATATATAAAGGAAAAACATGTTACGGGCCTAGGACACCAACGACTGCAGTGTCTTTGTCTAGACTTCATGTTTTATGACATTTGATCTGCTCTATAGTTAGTTGCCCGATGGAGATGCTTAGCGTAATAATCATCGTCGTAGGAAATCGAGTTGGTAACACGAGTTCAAATCCTCGACGAAGCAGCTTGTTTTTCATTTCATACTAATGCCCTTGATAATGGCATGAATCCATAATACGCCCCACCCCCCAAAAAATGGCCTTATTTTACATGCTGCACGTGGCGAAGTATATAGACAAATATATAAATACTTTGATGTTGAACAATTTTTTTTTTTTTGTTGGGAAATAAAATGTCAATATATATATATGTGTGTGTGTTATATCGTCATCTACAGCATCATAACAACACAATAATAAAGACAGACGCAATGACAAAGACGCACGCAGGACAAAGACGCAGGAAGACTTCTTTAACAAAATATTTACCTCTCACTTTATTGCAAGGGTTCGAAAAGGTTGTGTGGGGTTTTACTGTGAGAGGGAGCTGGAGACCGAACATAACTGAAATATTTTGACCCCAAAAGTTATGGCCGTCAGCGTTGTGTCTTTCTCGTTCTTTGATGCTCAACCGGAGGTCCAGAGGCCACTCTGCTGGGTGATAGCTTTCTTTACGGCATCTTATCAGCATCTTCTCCGGACCTCAACTCATCAGGGCCCAAAGGCCCCTTCGACCTGATGTGGCTTTCCCTACCACATCTCGTCTATAACTCCGTCTGATCTTCAACCCAACTCCACTGGCTCGTCGAACTCAACTGAATTATATAATCGTTCGACGCCCACTCGATCTTTGAAATCGAATGTTTGATCGTCATCAAGCGGAAATAACTGTCATGCAGTTCAGAGGTCACTCTCTTCCGGTGCATCAGTCTATGAGTGTGCCATGGGAATTTTTTAGCTCGTCCCATTTCATCAGCCAATTTCCGCCCACGCGATTTCCTCTCATAACTGCCATTAGAATGTGTCACCTCCTTCCGGTGCATCACCTTGGAATGGCATTTTTGGCTGGGTCAAAAGGTCAAAATATAACATGTGTGTGTGTGTGTGTGTGTATGTGTGTGTGTGTGTGTGTGTGTGTGTGTGTGTGTGTGTGTGACAGTTATTCAATAAATTGGGAGAATTTTGCAATATTACGACTCACATTCCACTCCAGGAAAAAATTTTGCTATATTTTCAGTATTATCTCAATTCTTTAAAACATCGAAATAAGCTTTTGTATTCCTTCAGCATAGAAATCAATGGATTGAGTTTTTTTTACCATTTTCTGAAGATGATCTTCACTTCATCGCTTGAAAAATGTGCATGTAGAAATCAGAGGATAGCCCACATCTGGTCTGTAAGTAGGATATGGGAGCGTTTCCTAACCAGACTAATTGATGGCTTCTACAGTTTTTTGCCTTACATTGTGCAGGTGAAACCCTGAAACAACCGACCTTAGAAAGGTGAGATCATCAACCACAATTTTGTGTACTATACGCAATATCCTCCATTGAAACACTTCTTTCAACCAAAATGAATGCATTTCAGGTGTACTCACTATTATCAGACTGTCTTTATTTTAAATACAATTTTGACATTCTTTGAAGAGTTTTGCGTCTTTTTCAAGATTTTCTAAAACTAAAACTAAAACATTCTTCTCCGTATACGTCGCCTATTCTTCTGTAAATTTCACATTGTTTGTAGTTCTCAGCTACTAAAAATTTTATCACAGGCCTCTGTTCAAGCCTGGCGCATTCTCTTTGATTTGCAGCCCTTTTGAATAGCCTCAAAAGAAATATTTTTGCGAGATTGATATAAATTTTGCTATAAACCAATTCCAAACAATGTTTATTCTGAAAAATAATTCATTTAATATTTTTGAAAAAAAAAACTGTATTTGTTGAATGACCGTCGCACACACACACACACACACACACACATATATATATATACATATATATGTGTGTGTGTGTGTGTGTGTGTGTGTGTGTGATCATTATAATAGAAATATGTGATAAAACACCCACTTTCTGCAAAACTGTGAAAAATATGGAGAAAATAATCTTCAAATCGAAGGAACAGGGGTAAACACTGAGAACAATCTGCATCGCTTTGAAAATTGTTCGATAAAAATAATTTGAACCTAAAAAACGTTGTTGTCACATTAATAATAAAAAGAAAAATCGGAAAATTGTCTGCAGAGATAATTTGAAAACATTGAAAGGAAAGGATAAAAACCAGAATATGACATGCAACAGCAAATGAATAGTGTGATGTATTTTCAAAGGTTGATTGGTTGCTTGCTAGGGTTGTGTGGCATATCAACCCTTATAGGTTATTTAATGCCAAACTCTGTTTATACATATATATTAAATAATTAAATATTTGTAATCATTTTTATAATATTTTAATGGGCCTGAGCTCATTTTTCCATACAGTTAAATGGTTTCAAGTATTTCTATCAAACAGGAATAATTCTATTTAAAACTAATCATGTGTTTACACACAGTTAATTGGTTTCAAGTATTGCCATATAGCAGTAATAATTCAACATCTCTCATTTGTTTGTACACATTTAAATGGATGTACATGTGATTTCCAAGTGAATAGTTTCATTTTTAAATAACCTACAACTAATTTGTTTGCACACTCATATTGCCATCTTTTCTACACAATTAAATGGGTTTAATCATTGATATCTAATACTACTAATAATAATTCTATTCAATATTAATTGTTTGCTTGCACATAGTGAAATAGTTACCAGTATTGCTATTTACCATTAATTCTATTGAATACTATTCATTCATTTGCACAAAATCAAATGGTTCCAAGTATACAATTTTAGTACCCAGTTAAAGAATTTCAAGTTTTGATATTTCTTTTCGACATTACTCATTTATTTGCACACAGTTAAATCTTTCCAAATATTGCTTTGTATTACAAACAATTCATTTAGACATTCATTTGTTTATACACAATAGAATGGTCAAAGAATTCTATTTATAACAATTCCCTTTAAGATAAGTAATTTGTTTGCCGACGGTTTGTGTCAAACAGTTCAATTTGAAGTATAGATAGGATCCTATTAGGAGCTACCACTCCGGGTCAGAGTGAACTTAGTAGCAATGGTAATGAAGGAGTACTCCACATTCCCCAAAGCTTCAGGACTGAATCTTCACCGTCAGATTGTTTAATGTCATATCTATGACACTCGTTAGGGGTCTTACTTCTCTGCAGAGATGCAGTCTATATATTCAACTACCCAGCCGACTGAACTCAAGAATGGAAAGATATACATCGATGTGACGTAATTAAAATGGAAAAATTAGACATATGACAGCAATCTTAGTTTTACCATCAAAAGTATGCAAATAATATTGCATTATCAATATATCTAACGAATATGAATGATCAAATTTGGAGATCCGTCATTTTAAAATGGGAGACTGGGAAAAAATATCCAGTATACAGAAGCGGTTATAACAAATGCAGATTGTATCAGCAAAAAAAAAAAAAATTATGAATCTTGCAAAAACGTAAGATGTTGCTAAACAAAAAAAAAATCCCAGTGAAGACATATAAACAGATTTGTTTTGAGTCATTTAGTACTTGATAGTAAAAGTAAAATTTCTTATATGTTTCCTCATTATTTATATATAATAGGTTAGGCAGGACTTTCTTGCCTTGGCAGTGCAACTGGACTTAAGAACAAAATTTGAATTCAACACCTGATATGTATCCTTGAGTAAAATCTCTGGCGCATTACTGATTGTTCTTCTGTGCTCAACTTATCCATAAAGTGATACACTTAATTAACAATCTACACAGACCTTCATATATTTATATATTCCAGAGATACATATTAATTAGAGTGATAATGTAAAGCACAGATCCTGGGTGGTGGATTTTATCAAAGATCTTTTCTTCTTTGACTTGAGAATAAGACTTCACGATTTCATGTTTTTCATAACTGTCCAGAGGAAAGTTGTCACATCGGTTATAAAATGAGTATCATTTTTCTGTAACTACGGGTCTGACTTTTTCCTTTCTTGATGTGAACTCGTCGTCTTCTTTTCGTCGCATCATTGTCTCCTGCAACTTTCTTTTAATACCCAGCAACGCCACAATTATATCTCTTCTATCAGTTAGATATCAAACAGTTAATAATGATCGATAATTCAAATTTAAAATGTGTGCGCAAATATAAAAATATAAAAAAAACAAGGCACTCAATGGACGGATTTAGTTGAATGTTCTGCCAACAGTTTTATTTTTTGTATAAAACCATCATTCGGGCAATGTTAATATGTAATGTTGCATCGTCTGAATTATATTCAACTTTAAAAATAAAGACAATTTTTTGCATTCTATTGACCTAAGAAATGTTCTGTTTCAAATCTATGTGATGTAATTAGTGTTCGAAGCGTAACGTAGTTGTTATGGTTTTTAAGAATTTTTGGAAATCAAAACAAAAAACTGCTGCATGTTGTTATTAAGGAAGAAGTATGATTAAGATTATCTATGAAGGATATTGAAATATACATAATAAACAACACAAAAAGATTGTCCAATCTATCATTATTTCAAATTATAATACTATCAAATAAAAACCAGATTTTTTTCAACTCCTTAATCAAATTAGTGCTAAAAAGTTACAAGATCCCTTATTTCAGTTAGATTTCATCACTTATTGATAATTTATATTTATAGTCTTTTTAAAGTTTTTCTAGAGTACATCTAATAATTCTTCCAAAATGACCAAGGGCAACAGAAATTTTAAATTTTCTAATAAAGTTTCTAAAAATTCTTAAAATCTATAGTAAAAACGTTAGGCTTTAAAATAATTCTCAGACACTAATTTCGTCAGAAAAACAGAACACTACAAATGGAAATAGAATGCTGATTTTTTTCATTTTTTTTTTGTTTCATTTTAAAAATGGAATATAATTCACAAGATATTGATATTGCCCTGATGATGGTTTAACATAAAAACCAAAACGTTTATCGTTAGCAAAATATTCAGCTATAAATAAACTCATCCTCTGAATACATTGTTTTTCATTTTATATTCGAATACCACCGGAGTCATTTCTAATTTCTCTGATATTATATATATATATATATATATATATATATATATATACATATAGATTACTTCGTCGATCAGTGCGTTTGAGAGTGATGTGCTTCAGTAAAAGACGCACAAAAACTGGTTGCCTTCATAGAGGATTTGTTTATCGAGTTTAAAACTTGTGATTGATTGATTGATTTTAAGGGCATATCATCCCGTTTAGGGTTATTTTGCGCCTAGGGGTTAGGAATTCGTATTCGGTGCCAAATTTATATCTACATTTTTGAAATAGTTGTATCTTTTTCACACAAAATTATATGATATCAGTATTCTCATCTAATACAAATGATTTGCTCATAGTTGTATGATTTCAAGTATTCCTATCTAATTCTAATAATTATATGGTTTCAAGTAATTATGTCAATTTAATAGCAGTCATTTGCACTCTGTTATATGGATTCAAGTAACTAATTATCCTTAGTAAACAATTATAGCTTCAATTTAAACAGATCTATTTTGCCGATAGTTCGGACTCTAATAGATACTATCACTCTAGGTCAGAATTGACCTGGGAGTACTCCATACTACTTTATGTAACATTCGACACGCTTTTTGTAAGAGCTGATCCTATTTACCAACCCCTCCACTCGGGCAGGATATGACACAAGGTCAATTTTTAAGCGGAGTTTAACAGGTTTTGAATTCAGAGTTTTCCTTCTCCCAGACTAGTTGCCTCACCAAGGCTGAAGAACCTTGTCTGTCCTACTATTTACCCATAACTGGAAGGAGAATATTGGATTCATACCTTTCCCAAGGGTATTAGTGCTATGTGAAATGCAATCAGCCTGGTCCAGGATTTGAACTCGTGTCACCGTGTCCATTTCCTACGATGATAACCATAACACCACGAGCACTTCCTTTTTGTAAGAGCTGATAGCAAAAAAGATTACAGCGATGCACCACCGATTCTCCCAAATAACACTCGTCTGGTGTCGCATCCAAATCTTTTCCTTTTCCTCAATAGGTTACCCTACCAAAACTAGAGAGCCCAATCTGTCTTACTTTTTTAACCATTGTTGTGAGGAGAGAGAGAAGAGAACCTTTGAGCGAAGTGAAATACAAAAAGTTTCATCCTGAATTCGAACTTGACTCGATGCTACCGGCGTCCATACACGTATTAAATTTGTACAGGATTCTGAACTTTGTACTAAATATCAAAGCGACCATTATTTTAAACCAAACAGCAATGAGATGTTTTTTTGCGTGGGTGTGCGAGTGAAAAGACGCCCGATTCCACCTGGTTTGGCTTTTCCTCTAAAATGGTGGTCGAAAGTCATCCATCATTTCCTGTAGAATTGAAGAAGGTAAATGTTTATGAAGCAACCTTTAAAATATCCCACGGGGCGAACAGGAATGGCGCATATACACGTACACAGAAACTTAGTGAGAGAGAACGGGACAGACAGACAGACAGACAGACAGACTATCAAAGGTTACACGAGAAACGGAAAGGGGCGAAATAGGACTAAAAAAATGCCACGAAAACTTTTGACAGTTTAAAAATCGGAATAAAAGAGAACTAAAAACGAAACAATGGCGAGAAATTTACGTCTTGAGCCATTCACCCCTCCACCTTTCTCTCTCTCTCTCTCTCTCTCTCTCTTTCGAAAAGTAACATACCCAGATGTACGTACGATTCTTCACAAACACACACACACACACACACACACATATATATATATATATATATATATATATATAATATTTCAACCTGAAAATAAAACAAAACAGAGTAAAAACAGACGACTGAGTTTCATGAACAAGATCTTCAGGAGAGTTAGTATCGACGCCTCAAAGAAATAACTACTTTATCAACCTGATCAACTGACCTGGCAGTTTTTTTTACTGGTGTTTGATTGGCAGCATTCTCTTCTGATCTCCAGGACTCTTCAGATATTCTACCTGTTTTAACAGTGCTGAGATCTCAATAGTCATGATTCTTCCTCTATTCTCCAGTTCACCCAGACTCTTTTCCAGATTCCAAGGACTCAGGCTGCCTTCGGTATCACCGTCACTTTCATGTCTCACAAGTTTTTATTTCTCAGATATTTGTTCATTGATTATGCTTTCTTTATTATTTCTTTCGAGGTTTTGCCACCTGCGTTAGCTGATGCTTTTTCACTGGAGTCAAAGTGACAGCAACTCTCTTCAAGTCTCCAGGACTCTTCTCAATATTCGGGCTGATTTGAACAATGCTCTGTTCGTCCTCCATTTTCCAACTCTTCCAGCCCCTTTATCGAGTCCTTGGGGATCGTCTCGAGTGCACCAACTACTGTTGGTATCACCGTTATTTGGCAGATTCTCTTTTTTCTTTTTCTTCTTTCTGTTCATTATCCGTTGGTCTGATCTTCTGGCTGGGATTAGGTGATCTGTTTGTATCTCAAAAACTGCTTTGTGCATATACCATTTGCTAGAATGGTCAAACTTTAGCAGTTTGTGAGTTTTTCACACCAGTTTTAACAAGTGTTCTTTAATAGGAGTTTAAATGACAGCAAGTCTATTCAGGCCTCCAGGATTTTTCTAAGTATTCTCGACGATCTCAACAATGATGTGATCGGTATGATTTCGATTATTCCTCTGATTTCCAATTCCGCCAGTGTCTCTTCCAAAACTTTTAGGACTGTTCAAAGGACTCCAGTTCCAATTGGTATCACCGTCACTTTCATGTCCCACAGCTTTCTTAGTTCTCAGGAAAGATCCAAATACTTCTTTAACTTTTTCCTTTATTCTATTTTTGATTTTTGGACGGCAAAATTTTTTTTCTTGTCTTCTGGTTTGGGTAATTCGTTTGAATCTCAAAGTTTAAGAGAATTTTATGCGTTTCGTTTTTTTAGGAGGAATTCTGATCTGTACATATACTATTTTAACCTTTTGCACAATTCTCAGAGGATCACCTTTCCCGCCCATTCGTGCCTAGTCTTGTACTCTCTTTACGCTTATTTGCAGTATTCGCTTATTATATGATTAAACAATTCATCTCCACTTAATCTACACGAGCTATTTTATTGCGTAATTTTCGTTCTAATATAAATGTTTCCTTATGATATTATTTAGTGATGCTATTGTCACGTGATGGCTCACGGAGACGAAGAGGTAGGACTGATACTATCCTCCCGTATTGAATTAGAGTATCAAGCAGTAAAAAAGTGACCGTTAGGAAGGAATGTGGGTCACACAGAAGACCAGATGTTCGCACTTAAGTGACCTCAGGTCGCCGGACATCAGAAGGGGAAAGAGAGAGAAGCCAAATGATTGGCTGGGACCCCAAAACGGAAGTGGGGTTCCCTTCCCCTCAGCGGAAGTAAAGGAGTAAAAAGGTAGGTTTTTGAGCAAGGCTCGTGGCAGTCGGACCAAAGCCATTTTACTCCGGGCTAATGACAAAAGACTAACTGAGACACGAAGGATTCCAAAATCCTTCAAGCCAGTACTAAAAACAGAACAAAGTCTATTAGCCCGTGAAAGAAGAAAAATTCTCCAGTGGAACCCCGTCGAAAATAAGATAAGTAACTTTGGGACATTTTTCCTTTACACTCAAATTTTGTTTACCACTCCCTCTCTCTCAATTTGAAAAAGGATAATAGCCAAGAAAAGACATTCATATTCATGGACAATCTAATTATATGTTTTGACACTTTGAACGTATATATATATAACCGTAGTAAAGAACCTATATATTTTCATTTTACCATGTGGTCTATGTTGTTATTCCATGCTTTCCTTTCAGCTTCTATTCGCCTTATATTATCTTGCTTAGAACTGTCCTATTAATTCCTAAAGTATCACATGGGAAACCGGAGTTGCCGACTACTACAATATTAATATTATTACAACTAAAACCTATAGGCTCATTTTCTTCCATTATCTCGGGGAAAGAAGAAAGCGACCTGGTGGGTGTGTGATAGTGTGAAATTTGGAACCCCTTGCCAGCGGCGGTCAGTCTGGCCCTAAATTATTCCCTCACGTAATATGCCAGTTCTTATCTGCCTGAGAGAAGAACTCTGAACAGGACTTATTCTGTAGGGGATCAAGTGCCAACCTGCCCCGTCTTCACACGTGTGAAAATAAAGTCCCGTTTTGGGATTATAAGCAATTTGCCGTCACACTATTAAGAGAGATTCAATTTTTTTCTTGAGGTTTCCCTTTCTTTGCTATGTCCTGGTCTTATCGTGTGCAATTCTCACAGTTTGTCGCTTTAAGTATCCGTACAGTTGTTTATCTTCCCATTTCTTTTTCTTTTTGTTCTTATGTTAATATTGCTGTTACTGGTTACTGTCTTTCTTTGAGTTTTTCAATTGTTGCATCTACGCAACCCTCAATGCAGGCCAGCTTCTTTTTACTTCTTTTCTTGAATCGTGTAGTCTCTGTATATCATTTCTTGATTCTTCTTCTTCTTCTTATTATTATTATTGTTGTTATTATTATACTCCTTCGAGAGTTTTACACGCCAGCGTTAACTGATGATTTTCCCATGGAGTTTGAGTAACAGTCTCATGTATCCTGGACTCTTTTCAGCATTTTGGCCGATCTTTATAAAGCTGTAGTTTGAATGGGCTCCATTTGTCCTCTTATTTCCATCTCATCCACCCTCATTACGAATCCTTTAGGGATGGTTCCAACTGCACCAATTACAATAGGTACTCGGTCACCTTTATATTCAATTGTTCATTTAGTTCTCTGGCAAAGTCTTGATATTTATCTCTCTTTTCGCTTTTTAAAATTTCTATTCTGTAGTTATTATTATTATTATCATTATTCACTGATTAGAGCTTTTCGCATCAGCGTTAGCCGATGGGTTTTCACTGGAGTCTGACCGACAGCAAGTTTCCTCAAGTCTCCAGAACTCTTCTCAGTATTCTGGCTGTTCTCAATAATGCTGTCGTTTGGATCGTCTCCACCTGCCCGCCAACTTCCAAGTCCTCCAGTCCCTTTAGTAATCCTTTAGTTATTGTACCAAAAGCACCAATTACAATTGGTATGATTGTCACCCGCATGTTCCACAGTTTTTTTCAATTCCCTAGCAAGGTCGAGGTACTTATCCTTCTTTTCACATTCTTTCAGTTTTATTCTGTGGTCAGCCGGGACAGCAAAGTCGACTATTTTGCAAGTTCTCTTTTTTGTTATTGATTATTATTAAGTCTGGTCTTCGGGCCGAGATTAGGTGATCCGTTTGTATGTCAAAGTCCCATAGGAGTTTATGTGTGTCATTTTCTAGGACAGGTGCTGGGTTGTGCATATACCATTTGTTTGTATGGTCAAATTTAAATTTCTTGCACATTTCCCAGTGGATCTCCTTGCCGACCCAATCATGTCTAGTCTTATATTCCTTATGTGCTAATTTGCTGCATTCGCTTATTATGTGATTGATCGTTTCATCTCTGTCACTGCATAATCTACATTTGCTATTTTGTTGAGTCTTATCTATTCTCGCTTTGATATGATTGGTTCTTTCGGCGTTGTCTTGTGCTGCTATTAGGAGAGATTATTATTATTAGTAGTAGTAGTAGTATTATATAAATACTGACGAGTTTTTCTCACCAGTGATAGCTAATGGTTTTTCATTGGAGTCTGAGTGACAGCAAGTCTTCTCAAGTCTCCAGAACTCTTCTCAGAATTCTATCTGATCTCAACAATGCAGTGGTTTGGATGGTCTTGGCTTGTCTTCCGATTTTCAATTCTTCCAGCCTCCTTAGCAAAGCCTTTTGGGACCGTTCCAAGTGCTCCAATCACAATTGGTATCATCGTCACCCTCAAATTCCTAAGTTTTCAGGGTTCTCTCGCAAGATCCACATCCTTGTATCTATTTTCACTTTCTTTGATTTTCACTCTGTAGTCTGACCGGAAGGTAAAGTCCAAAATTCAGCAGATTTCCTTTTCGTTTTCTGTTAATTATCACTTGGTCTGGTCATCTGGCTGGCTTAAGCTGATTTGTTTGTATCTCAAAATCCTAGATAATTTTTGGCATCTTATTCTCCAGAACGGTTCTGGATAGTGAATGTATTATTTGGTAGTATGGTCAATTTCCATTTCTTGCACAATTCCCAGTGGATCACCTTCCCCACCCAGTCGTGCCTAGTCTTATTCTCCTTCTGCGCAAGTTTGCTACATTCGCTTAGGTGATTAATGGTTTCATCTCTCTCACTGCATAATCTACAGTTTTTACACTGTTGCATCTTATCTATTTTCGCTTTGACTCATTAGGAAGTTTTTCACACCAGTATTTGCTGGAGGTTCGTCACTGGGGTCTGAGTGGCAGCAAGTCTCACCCGGTCAACAGTAATCTTGTCAGTATTCTAGCTGATCTCAACAATGCTGTTTGTAGTCTGTATGGTCTCGATTCTTCCTCTGACTTTTCTCCAAGCCTTTTGGGACCGTTCCAAGTGCGCCAAATACAATTGGTATCACCGTCACGTTCATGTTCCACAACTTTCTTAATAATCTAGCAAGGTCTAAGAATTTCTCTATCTTTACGCTTTTTTTTTATTTTCACTTTGTCGTTCGCCGGAACGGTAAAATCTATCAGATGACAAATTCTTTTTTTCTACTGAATCGTTACTCTGGTATTTTAGCCGGAATTATGTGATTCATTTTTATCTTAAAATCCCAGAGAATTATATGTCTTTCACTTTCCAGAACAGGTTCTAATTACTACATTATTTACTCTTTTAGAGTTTTTCCCATCAGTATTAGCTGATGGTTTTTCACTGGAGTTTGAGTGACAGCAAGTTTCCTCAAGTCTCCAGGACTCTTCTCAGTATTCTGGCCGTTCTTAGAAATGCTGTCGTTTGGATATTCTCTACTCGTCCGCTAACTTCCAAGTCCTCCAGGCCTTTTAATAATCCTTTAGTTATCGTGCCTAACACACCAATCACAATTGGCACAATCGTTACTTTCATGTTCCACAGCTTTTTCAATTCTCTAGCAAGGTCGAGATACTTATCCTTCTTTTCACTTTCCTTCAGATTTATTCTGAGGTCCGCCGGGATAGCAAATTCGACAATTTATCATCATCATTATTATTATTATTAAAAGTAAATAATTTCCTCAAAATATATAATTGTTTATGAATTATTAGCACAAAAAATAAAGAATAACGTCCAATGTAGTCTCTGCTCTTAACTAATCTGGCGTATATATATATATATATATATATATAATTCTCTTAATAGCCTGTCCGGTGCCAAAAGCTGCTTGGTAGGGCCAGGAGTGGCAGTACTGCCTTGAGCTACCGAAACTGTTATCACCTCTGGTTGGCGGCTGATGAGGGCAGGGTATCGCAAGTGCTTTCACTCGTTGTACGATGAAAATTTTTTTTTAAATTAGAAATAACTG
The DNA here is from genome assembly GCA_963585895.1 of Sepioteuthis lessoniana. Classification (NCBI taxonomy): domain Eukaryota; kingdom Metazoa; phylum Mollusca; class Cephalopoda; order Myopsida; family Loliginidae; genus Sepioteuthis; species Sepioteuthis lessoniana. The sequence goes on along the minus strand of OY757936.1, from coordinate 73,382,682 downwards.
GAACCATATAGCAGTGTGGAAATTATTTGTATCAAACCTCAGTATAAAATAACTCATATGAAACTGATATGCTGCCACCCAAATCCACAAAAGGAAAACTACGAATTCTTAATGAAAAAAAAACATGCCCGCCAAAATACAATGTATGAGATAAATTTGAAAAGCATCTACTGAATATACAACATTCGAAAGCAACCTAAAAGTTGATATAAACAAAATGGAAAAAAAGGAAAATTCACCAAACATCTTTGTTCCTTTGGATGAAAATAGAAACACACAGAAATAAGTTGCTCAAAGAAAACATTATGAAAACATACAAAAAACTACCCAAAAAACGAAAGAAAATGAAATCCTCCTCGATGCAAAAGAAATCACACAAAAAAACCAACTTTGATAATCACATAAACCGCCATGCAAAAAAAAAACACAAGTGTTCATCATTGTTTAGTAGGCCACGAGGAAAACTGCAGAGCTTAGCCAACGTTGAGAGTAATAAACACAATGAAAAGCTAACAAGAAAAAGTAAGTAAGATTATTTCAGTAGAAATTATCTCAGAAGAAAAAAAAACTTTAAGATTAAAACAATGTCAGAATACAAAGTCAGTATTAGATTGGTTTTATAACAAAAATGGTAATCATCATGTTTTTGTGTTCACAATGTATATATATATATATATGTGTGTGTGTGTGTGTGTTTGTGTGTGTGTATATATATATATATATATATACGAGGACCATTAAATAATTTCCAGACTTTTTTCATATGGGCATTTTATTGATAGTACACACATGAAACTCTAGTCCTTTTCGAAGTAATCTCCTCCGGCTGCAATGCACTTGTATCGTTCCAACAATTTCTGGAAGGCCTCATGAAAATCCTCTTGTGTGAGCGTCTCAATGACCTTCGTCACAGCCTCATTCATCTCCTCAATTCTCTCATAACGACAGCCTCTGAGCTTAGGGAATAACCAAAAGTCACAGGGAGCTAGGTCTGGACTATTGGGAGGCTGAGGAACTGTCTTGATGCCCATCTTGGTTAAATAGTCTGTGACAAGGATGGAGTTGTGGACTGGTGCATTGTCCTGCTGGAAATGCCACTGACCTGATTTGAAGAGTGCTGGCCTCTTCCGACGGAATCTCTTCCGGAACTCCCTTAAAACCTTAACATAGTAACCCTAACCCTAACCCTTTGGCCAATCAATTGTGGTCTATTGACTTCCTTACTCCTGCCACACCTCTCATCATCCCTCACAGACTCCGTGCCTTCCTTGAATCTCTTATGCCACTCAAAAACTGATGCTCGATTCATGCAACATGGTCGAAAAGCAGTGTGAAGCATTTCGTACGTTTCTGTGGCATTTTTTCCAAGTTTAAAACAGAATTTGATTGCATATCGTTTTTCTAAAGTATCCCCACGTCCAGATTGCTTTTTTGAAATTCACCCGCTGTGACAATCAGGCTTTAGTAGGGTGTATTCCAATTGCTGCTGTAGCTGTTCATTTGAACCTGAAATCATAAAAATTGGTCAGCCATCTTATAAGATGTATAGCAATAACATAGTAGATTTTCAAGAGTCTACAACAATTTCAAATGCCTGTACAAAAAAGTCTGGAAACTTATTGAAGGCACCACGTATATATACGAACGATAATTAAGATCTCACTTCCTTACTATTATTCCATAAGACATATGAAACTTATATTTATGAAACAATAGCAAGAAGTTGAGAACTTAATTAACTAACTTTTAGTTTCTATAGTTCTCGGCTTGTTAGCATTTGACCACATTTTAATTCATCAAATGTTTTTAAAAGATCCTTTATTCATTCTCATCTGTTTATATATGTGTGTGTGTGCGTGTGTGTGTGTGTGTGTGTGTGATAGAGTCTCCCTTTTATCTCGATGCACGACGGACCGACATTTCACTCAGAGATATAAACCTATAGACGAACTACACATGGGATTTGTTCAGAATGGTGAACGTCGAGGTAGAACTAACCACACTTTTGTGGACAAGCTGCTGACCGAAGAACGGTGTATCACTGTGCCACAGATTCTCCAAAACTAGACTCCTTAGGCTCTGAATTCCGAGTTTTTCTTTTTTCTTTTTTTTTGTTGCCCTACCAAGAGCAGAAAGCCTAGTATGGCCGACCAAGTCTAAAATGCCCAGTGTTGCCTACTATTATATATATATATATATATATATATATTAATTTAGAAATTACCATGACAAGAAAATCCGGCACATACCTATACGCGACATACGGAGCACTGAACAGCTGTTTCGACCTTATTAGGTCTCATCAGCAGTGCACACCGTGATCTCCACCACTTGAGATCGAACCAACAACCATAGTATGCAGAAGGCGAAACTCTACCGAAATGTCTTATTAATTCGGCATCGCTTATACGTTGCGTGAACCAGTGGCTCAGTAATAGAGGTGTGTGCCGGATTTTCTTGTCATGGTAATTTCTAACTTAATATATATCAATTCTTCCATTCATGATTATATATATATATATATATATATCAGTGGCGACTCTAGCCTATTTTTGCTACTCGTGCACCCGGCAACCCTCTGTCAACTTCAGTTCCCAACCCGTGGTCCGTGGACCCAAAGTAAGTCATCATAGTTGCTATTGCGTGATTCTCCATTGTATAGCACAGATTGACAAACGTACCTTGCATGGTGGTTTTTTGTAAACAATCAAGATACTATATAATTTGTAGTCTTGTTAATACAGTAGATAAGATAATTTTTTTCCTTTCAAAAGTATATAAGAAAAGAGAAGATGTTCATTACTATGACGAGAAAAATATGTTTATTAGAATAAAGAAACTGATGACAAAGATTATTTGTTGAAAATGTATTCAAATAAACAAATTTTAGTTACAGAATGTAATATATGCAACATTCATTAAAGAAATAGAGATCTGTTAGTGAAAAAACGAATTAAAACACGCCGTTTAACCAACATTTACCATAGCGATGATGATGACGTCGGCGACGGCTATAATCTGCTATCCCCCTCCCTCTCTCTCTCTCTCTCTCTCTCTCTCTCTCTCGCTCTTTCTCGGTCCCTCTCCCTCTTCCCAAGACAACTGTCAGCAGTCACATTGTGCTAATGTTTTTGAGCACGGTATTTTGAGTTGCTCTTGCTATTGGCTACAGCCAAAAGCGGATTTCTCTAACATTACTGTTATTATAAGGGTCTAGTGCTCGGCACGGATTAGGCGCGTTCAACATTATAGCCGATTTTATGGGATGTTCAATGGATCTGACGGTGGCCGGACAAAGACCATCCGTTTAAAACAGCATCGTTGTATTATTCCCAGATATATTTATGAACTTTTGGCTACTTAGTTATCGAAACTTGAATAGATACGTAATTTAATTGAGATCAGACTAAGTATGTTTGCTTGAAATTAATGGATGATTTTTAATCCATTTTGAATAACATTGACCGAGTTATTGGTCGTGCCGGGCACGAGTAGCACTAGTCCCATCTCCGCCCCTGATATATATATATATATATATATATATATATATATATATATATATATATATATATATATATATAAAGCCTACAGAGTCCGACTAATCTATCTAGGTTTCACCTACTGAACCATCAGGAAAAATCTTACTTTAAATTCTCTCTACTTAGTGAAATGAGAACTTTTTTCGTTTAACTTAGTTGATTCTGTCGGCGTTTTTTTTTTTTTTTTGGTTCTGCATCACATAACTATTCGATTATTTTTAAACAGTACGAGTTTCGTTAGTCTTTTCTTTTTTTACTGAATTTTTCCCAGATATCAGTAGGTATAATCCTTATTTGAAAATTGCATCATCTGGGTTTTTTTCTCAAACTATCAGAATCTTATACATTAATTATATCTATATAGATATAAAAGTTGGTGACCATAGTCGAGGATGACCCGAAGGCTCCTTTTTCGATAGCTACTACACCAAGGTGTAGGGGAGCGTTACTCCTTTCCCTAGATTGCTCAACTATACCCTTGATCCGTACCATATAATGCTGAGTGTAAAGCAAGGAGGCATCAAGCACCATTTTTTGAGTCTTTGATATGACTCGACCTGGGTCCTCATAGCGCACTCGGTAGAGCATCAGACTTTTAAGTAAAAATATAATTTTCCATATTTTTGATACTTTTTATTTCCCCACTGTACTTGACGATTTTAAGGTTTTATACATTTTCTCCCTACACACACATACACAAACAAAAATATTTTGAATATAACACTAATCTGAATCCGATGGTGAGGTTCGACCCCTGGAGTTCTAGATAATATGGAGTAGACATTTGTTGCCATTGCTCTCACATCTACTCTGACCCGGAGTGGTAGTATCTGGTAGAGTCCTATCTATCTAATTGAACTATTTGAGATGAGGAAATGTTTACCAGACAAATACACTCATCTATGCGGGGCAATATCACAATATTTCAACAATGAAATAAAATTAAACGATGTGTACATCAGATATATCCGTACAAGCTCACCAGAATATCGGGTACGTGAAACTCATAGTTGTGAGTTTTACTGTTTTAATTTACTTTATAGATGAAATATCATCTCTCTATCTCTCTCTTTCACTCTCTCTCTCTCTCTCTCTTTCTCTCTCTCTATATATGTATATATATGTGTGTGTGTGTGAATGGTTATTAAGCATTGAAAAATTATATATTCTCAGTTATAATTTTCATAGCACATCACCCAGTTCCAGTCACCCTTTCCCGCCGATGTAAATCAATCCTCAACACCTTACCTACCTACCTACCTACCTACAGCATCACTTTTTCCCGCACATCTAAGAAACTACAGTGACATGTAACTCAGGAAGCTTTAATAAAGAAAACAGAAAAAAAAATATGATAACGACTACTTAATAATTCAAGACACGATATATCTTGCCGCAGACATGACGCCACGCCAAAATAGCGTTCCTCCTTCTCTCTTCCTCTTTCTACATTTATCTTTATCCTTTCTCTCTCTCTCTCTCTCTCTCTCTCTTCTTTCCCTGTCTTCGTCTCTCTTTCTATTTCTTTCTTTCACTCGCTCTCTCTCTCTTTTTCAGTCTCTCTGCCTTTCTCTCTCTTCACTCTCTCTGTCTTCATCTCTCATTCCCTTTCTCTCTCTCTTTAACTCTCTCTATCTATCTTTCTCTCTCTTTTTTTTTTTCACTCCTCTTTCTTCTTTCTCTTTGTCTGTCTTGGCATCATAGTTTTCTAGTCTTTTGGGGATTTTCTCTGAACTTCAGAGTGCAACCAATCAATGTGATTCTGTATTCACTACGAAAAAAACCCCCAAAACAGTATTCCTCATGCATTCTAAATGAAATTAATTCTAAATTTTGCATTTCTATTATCAGTAACAGCACTTCTTGACTTTGTTCTTTCTGTCAGCGCGTACACACCTCTATCTATACTAATAAATGAGTCTCCTCACCGTGTGTCCTTGCTTCTTCCACGCAAAAAACGACCTGCCCTATTCGACTAACTTTTGGCATAGAGCCTCACAAAATTCTAATTCGTGACATAGGCTACAGGAGGTCATTTAAGGTCACAAATTATAAATATTCACCTCTTTTAAACATTGGAAACAATTACTTTTTTGAATATTAGAATTGCTTCGATTCCTTCTCCCAGTGACTGGCAAAAAAAATTTAATTCATTCTCCCAGTGACTGGCAATTTTAATTTCAATTCATTCTCCCGGTAACTGGTAAAATAATTTCAACTCATTTTCCTTGTGACAGGCAAAACAATTTTAATTCATTCTCCCAGTGACTGGTAAAATAATTTCAGTTCATTCTCTCAGTGACTGGCAAAATAATTTTAATTCATTCTCCCGGTGACTGGTAAAATAATTTCAACTCATTTTCCTTGTGACAGGCAAAACAATTTTAATTCATTCTCCCAGTGACTGGTAAAATAATTTCAGTTCATTCTCTCAGTGACTGGCAAAATAATTTTAATTCATTCTCCCGGTGACTGGTAAAATAATTTCAACTCATTTTCCTTGTGACAGGCAAAACAATTTTAATTCATTCTCCCAGTGACTGGTAAAATAATTTCAGTTCATTCTCTCAGTGACTGGTAAAATAATTTTAATTCATTTTCCTAGTGACAGGCAAAACAATTTTAATTCATTCTCCCAGTGACTGGTAAAATTATTTCAGTTCATTCTCTCAGTGACTGGTAAAATAATTTTAATTCATTTTCCTAGTGACAGGCAAAACAATTTTAATTCATTCTCCCAGTGACTGGTAAAATAATTTCAGTTCATTCTCTCAGTGACTGGTAAAATAATTTTAATTCATTTTCCTAGTGACAGGCAAAACAATTTTAATTCATTCTCCCAGTGACTGGTAAAATAATTTCAGTTCATTCTCTCAGTGACTGGCAAAACAATTTTAATTCATTCTCCCAGTGACTGGTAAAATAATTTCAACTCATTCTCTCAGTGTCTGACAAAACAATTTTAATTCATTCTCCCAGTGACTGGTAAAATTATTTCAGTTCATTCTCTCAGTGACTGGTAAAATAATTTTAATTCATTTTCCTAGTGACAGGCAAAACAATTTTAATTCATTCTCCCAGTGACTGGTAAAATAATTTCAGTTCATTCTCTCAGTGACTGGCAAAATAATTTTAATTCATTCTCCCGGTGACTGGTAAAATAATTTCAACTCATTTTCCTAGTGACAGGCAAAACAATTTTAATTCATTCTCCCAGTGACTGGTAAAATTATTTCAGTTCATTCTCTCAGTGACTGGTAAAATAATTTTAATTCATTTTCCTAGTGACAGGCAAAACAATTTTAATTCATTCTCCCAGTGACTGGTAAAATAATTTCAGTTCATTCTCTCAGTGACTGGCAAAATAATTTTAATTCATTCTCCCGGTGACTGGTAAAATAATTTCAACTCATTTTCCTAGTGACAGGCAAAACAATTTTAATTCATTCTCCCAGTGACTGGTAAAATTATTTCAGTTCATTCTCTCAGTGACTGGTAAAATAATTTTAATTCATTTTCCTAGTGACAGGCAAAACAATTTTAATTCATTCTCCCAGTGACTGGTAAAATAATTTCAGTTCATTCTCTCAGTGACTGGCAAAATAATTTTAATTCATTCTCCCGGTGACTGGTAAAATAATTTCAACTCATTTTCCTAGTGACAGGCAAAACAATTTTAATTCATTCTCCCAGTGACTGGTAAAATTATTTCAGTTCATTCTCTCAGTGACTGGTAAAATAATTTTAATTCATTTTCCTAGTGACAGGCAAAACAATTTTAATTCATTCTCCCAGTGACTGGTAAAATAATTTCAGTTCATTCTCTCAGTGACTGGCAAAATAATTTTAATTCATTCTCACAGTGTCTGGCAAAATGATTTTGATTCATTCTCCCGGTGACTAGTAAAATGATTTGCTACGATAAAATTAACAAGCAATAATTGTGAAAATTTCACATTTTATAAATTTTTAAATATTTTATTTTTATGCATAAACAAAAAAAAACAAACAAATTAAATTTCTATATATGCATCCTTTATATTATATAGACTTGTATCGCTATTCTTTTTTAAAGATTAGCATTGTCTATGTATTGATATTCATTACTCACTTACCCTAACCTGGAATGGTAGTACCTGTTAGGGGGTCCCATGTATGGGTCAAATATAACTTGTGTCCAGTGTATGACACTAAACTGCATCTGATGGTAAGGCTTTACGCCTACAGCGTTGAAGAATGTGGAGTACCCCTTCGTTGCCATTACTCCCAGGTCCACTCTGACCCGAAATGTTTAATCATTTACTTGAAAACATTTACTTACAAATATTAAAGCATTACTTGGACCCATCTGACTATGTGCAAACTAATGAAAAATATTATATAGAATTATCAGTGTTAAATAGCAATATTTAAAACCATTTAATTGTGTGCAAACAAATGAGCTCTAACTTGTTCTGAAGTAATGTTGCCAACAAATCATTCGTTTACAAATCATATATATTTAACCTATATGCATAAACATGATTTGGGCCCAGTCGGCTGGGGAAAGAGAATACTCCGACTGCATCTCTGCAGTGGAGTAAGACTCCCCTAACAGGTGTCCTGGATATGACACTAAACAATCTGATGGTGAGGCTCCACTTATACAGGAGATTTGGGGAATGCAGAGCACTCCTTCATTGCCATCGCTACCAGTTCCACTCTGGCTTGGAGTGGTAGTGCCTGATAGGGTCCTATTAATGGGTCAAATAGAACTAAAAAGTGCACTTATTCTCAACTGAATTATTTAAAATAGAACTTTTTTGACATTTAAACTGAACTTATGTTAAACTGAATTGGTTGAAATAGAACTGTTTATATGTATAAAAATGGATTTGGCCTTAAATAACCTATAATGGGTGATATGTCATAAAACCAAACCAAACCAAACAAACTAAACAGGATTTGGCATTAAATAACCGGCAAGGGTTGATGTGCGATAAAATCTAACCAACCAACCAATCAACCATCATTACTCAATTCCTTATAAAGTAAATGAATGAATGAAGACGAGTAATTTTTCCAGTTCAGATTTAATTTTGAGTTTATTTTCATCTGTTAATGAATAAATATAAATTTATTCATCAAAACGGAATAATTTTTTGCTTTTTTGATTAAGAAATATCGCATAATTCTTTTTGTTTGTTTTAAAATAAATTCCCAAAATAAGTTTCGAAAATAAGCATTCTTCATTTTTCTCTCTTATTCTTTTCCCTCTCCTTTGTTTCTTTGTCTGTCGATCTGTCCCTCTCTCTCTCTCTATCTATCTATATATATATCTCTTTTTCCCGTTCCTTTCTCTTTCTATCTTCCTTTCCTTTCCTTTTTTTCTTTCCTTCCTTCCTACTTACCTTCCACTGCAGCTATGAATCCCTTCTCCCTTTCTAACCATGAAATCCATTATCTCCCCTGCAATGGGTTGAATAGTATCACAACTCTTCTTCTATAAGGCTGACGTTGACATTAAATAACCCACGAAGGTTGATATGTCATTAAACAAAGAAACCAAACCAAAATAAACCTTTCTTTCTTTCTTTCTTTCTTTCTTTCTTTCTTTCTTTCTTATCATATTTATTTCCTTTTTCTCTCGGACAACGTATCCTTTTTCTTTCCTTACTTATAGTACCTACTGTTCTTAAGTGGGTCGTCCATCTCAGAACTGATTTGGTTCATTGCCACTTAACTTCGGTAATCATGAGGGAAATTCTATTTACAGCGTGAACTGACCACAATTAAAGCCTACCTTGTGGTTGAGAAAGTTGAATATTTTATGTCAATAATGCAAGAGGTTTCTGCTCGAGGTCAAATAAGTAAAATCGTATTTCGAATACCGATTTTCAATGCAATCAATCATCCATCCCCGGGAAAGTACCATGGATAATCTCCCTAAATCCATTTCTAAACCTCTGTCTAAGCTTTGTGTCCCGCTCGGTGGAGCTTCGAAAATATCCATCAAAATGTCGATATTCGGCTCGGCTAACTATTGCTCTCTTAACATAAAAAGAACTTTTCTTTTAACATGTAGTGTACCAATTAAATTAAGTCCTAAACCGTTAAACATGGAAAAATACAAATTCAACCAGTATGAGTGATGGCTCTGATTGGATGGTTTCTGTCAAATGACCAAAACGGTTGCAGAGTTAGAATAAGTTAGTCAGTTAGTGAGAAACGCTCGACCTGAGCGGACGAACGGTCCATCTTATTCTCTGACTCTTCATTTAGGCCAAACGAGTTATAAAGATAAAAAGTCTGGAGGTGCCCGTGGTGTAATGGTTATCGTCGTAGGAAATGAACACGGCGACACGAGTTCAAATCCTGGACGAGACTGATTGCATTTCACATAGCACTAATACCCTTGGGAAAGGTATGAATCCAATTATTCTCCCTCCAACTATGGGTAAATAGTAGGACAGACTAGGTTCTTCAGCCTTGGTTAGGCAACTAGTCTAGGAAAAGGAAAACTCTGAATTAAAACCTGTTAAACTCCGCTTAAAAATTGACCTTGTGTCATATCCTGCCCGAGCGGAGGGGTTGGTAAATAGGATAAAGATAAAAAGTCACCAATAAACAAAAACAATATGTGCATATGAAATTATGGCCATGTTGTCACTTTTCATTAACGAATAAAACTAAGGATGACAGCACGAAAGAGACATCAGTGTGGCCGAGGTGAAGAACGAGCTGAAGTGAAGTGAGGAGATGGGAGTTGACTGATCGTTGTGTAAGATAGATAAGCATAGAACTTTTCTCGTGTAAGAATGGAGAAAGTTTTGAGCATTAAAAGTCAATAAAGAAGCGCATTTGATTGATCTATTGATTCCAATGACATATCAACCTGTATAGGGTTATTTTATGCCGAGAGGTTTCAGTCACGTTAAATGAATGTTCATATTTACATTTTTCCGTTGTTGTTTTTCAAGAGATTTTTTTTGTTTTGTTTTGTTTGTTTGTTTTTCTCGCAGTCTTCACGAACACGAATAATTTTTAAACAATTATATTTGGCCCAGAAACGGGGTCATAAGAGATACTACCACACCAGATCGGAGTGAACCTGGGAGTAATACCTATAAAGGAGTGACACCAAAGTCTCCAGATCTCCAGGATTGGAGCCCCACCATCAGGATACCCTTTTGACAGGGGTCTTACCGCTCTCTTCTAAGGATAGAGTCAGCGTATTTTCAGTCGCACCGACTGGCGTATTTAATGAAATGTATCATTTTGATTACTTCGCTTATTACAAGAATCTGACTTACGGCCAAGACACGTCAGATGCACCTGTTGCTGATAAATCACCTACTAAGCAACGATCAGCCTGCTCACTCCTTAGATGGGGGACCACTTGATAACAACTGGGACTGTAAGCAACCTGTAGCCTGTGTGTCAATCCAAGACTTGCTGTGATTTACCCTCACTTGTTTTCATTAACTCACCGAAGTTGAGCAACGATCAGCCTGCTTACTATTTAGATGGGTGACCACTTGATAACAACTGGGACTGTAAGCAACCTGTAGCCTGTGTGTCAATCCAAGACTTGCTGTGATTTACCCTCACTTGTTTTCATTAACTCACCGAAGTTGAGCAACGATCAGCCTGCTTACTATTTAGATGGGTGACCACTTGATAACAACTGGGACTGTAAGCAACCTGTAGCCTGTGTGTCAATCCAAGACTTGCTGTGATTTACCCTCACTTGTTTTCATTAACTCACCGAAGTTGAGCAACGATCAGCCTGCTTACTATTTAGATGGGTGACCACTTAATAACAGCTAATACTCTAAAACTACACAGTACCTTGTGGCTTTTGTGCCAAACTAGGGAAAGTTTGCTCAATTACAAAATTAAAGAGGCGTTTTCCTTCTTTTGTGTGGATTTATTTTATTTTCATTTTATTTATTTATTTTATTTTCATTTTATTTATTTATTTATTTATTCATTTATTTATTTATTTTTGATCGTGTTAATTTTCCTTCTCTGTGTGAATGGACATTTACATAGATCTTCGGCTTTTTGACTTGCCTTTGTGACGTATATGATTGGGCGTGGTCGGCACTGTCTTAGTAGGGAATAATCGCAGTGGTGGGAGGTCACAGGACACATCTGTAAAAATAGCCTCCGCCCTCAAACGTCAAGTTATTTTTAATTTCATTTTCATATTCTTACTTTATTTTTCTGGGTGGCATTTTTAACGTAACGATCTACCAGTGATTCTTGATTAAAATTGATATTTTCTTTTTTTTTATGTCATTATTGTATTTAGAAAATAATATAACGCACATAGACACATACGCCTAAACAAATAAACACGTTGCCTTGTTGGGGAGGCTAAGAATACGATGATGACTGTATCCCCTGCAAAAGTATCAGAACCCCGCTAAAAAGTTGGTGTTCAGGATATGATACTAAACTTCGTCTGGTGGTGAGGCTCCAGTTTTAGAGCTCTGGAGTGTATGGAATACCTTTTCATTGCTTTTACACCCAGATCTACTCTGACCCAGGGTGGTAGAACTTGCTGGGATCCCAATTCTGAGTCAAAAACAATATTTGTATTAGAAAAGAATACTAGATAATTATTTAACCGAGAGCAAAAACTTAAGAAAACTCACCCAAAAAATGTAAATATAAAAAATACAATGTACACAATTCCCTAACCTCTAGTCATAAACTAACTCTAAACAGGTTTAAATGCCGTTAAAATAAATCAATCAGCAAACACATACACCAACTCCCACACAATCACATATACTCATATTTGCACATACAAACTCATATTCGCAGACACTCACACATTCTTGCATTTACGCTCAAAGTAATCCTTCACAAAAATTCGCCTAATTGCGGCACAAGGTTAGAAACATGAAATACATAACGAGAACTTAACTCACGAACAATGGTCTGCCAGTCTTGCTAGCAAACTATTATACTACGCGAGGCTTAACTTCAATGATCAAATGGAAACCAATTCTTTCAACGTGACTTGACCGTAAGTCACATACATTCTTTTTACATTCTTTACTATATACAAACGGATATTTTTTGGCATTACTTATAACCAAACTTTATAGCCACTTGTTTCTCAACCCACAAACGATCCAAATAAGACGAACAAGACTTGCTGGGCACTCCAAGAGAAGTAAAGAGAAAATCATTAGCGACGTCCCCCTATGGACTTCTACATATAGACACACCAGAATTGGCCGACCAGCAAAGATTTATATTCATCTGCTCTGTACCAGGAGCGATGAACGATAAGGATGGATAGGGAGAGAGAGATAGAGTGAGAGACAGACAGACAGAGAGAGAGAGAGAGAGAGAGAGAGAGAGAGAGAGAGAGCGAGATAAAAAAAAAAGAGAATCAAGAGGCTCCGTGGTGATGATGATTGTGATGGTGATGATGATAATGATGATGTTGAGGATGATAATGATGATGATGATGGTGGTGGGGATGATGATTGAGAGGATGGTGATGACGATAATGATGATGGTAGTGGTAGTGGTGATGCTGGTGGTGGTGGTGGTGGTGGTGGTGATGATGATGTTGATGATTACGGCATTGAAAATCTCCCATTAAAATGTGCAACATCCTTTGAAGAATATATATAACAGGTAATTAATTGGGGGCTGCTACATATTTATCTTTTTTGTTACAGATTTTCAATGTTGTTGAGTTTGACCATAAATAATAACTAACAATACCGGTTCTAATTGTATAATGTTCCACAATAAACTATAAAATCTTTCTATCTTTGATTTAGAAAAAATTAACTATATATATGTGTGTGTGTGTGTGTGTGTGTGTGTGTGTGTGTGTGTGTGTGTGTGTGATTATCATCTTAGGAAATAGATACAGCGACACGAGTTCGAATCCTGTTCGAGTGTGTCTGCATTTCACAGAGCACTAATACCCTTAGGGAAGACATGAATCTAACTATTCTCCCTCCAGCTATAGGTAAATAGTAGGTCAGACTGCACGTTTTAACCTTGCTATGCCAACCGGTCTTGGAGAAGGAAAGCCCAGAATGCAAACCTGTTAAACTCCACTTAAAATGGCCTTTTGTCACACCTTACTCGTGCGGAGGTGTTAGATAAATACATTTATATAAATATTGCACAATTGCAAAACACTGACATTAAAAACACAAGTGGGCTCAATGCTTAAAACGAAAGCAGTTTAAAATGCTAAGAAAAATATAACCAATCACTTAAAATATTATGATTACTCAAGTTCCATATATATATATATATATATATATATATATATATATATATATATATACCAGAGAGCCACACCTATCGACTTTAAGGTTTCATGCTTGATGCCATCTTTTGGTTAATGAGTGTAGAATTGCGAAGAACATCCTATCATCCCAAAATTCCATTCCAGACATTGGCATTTTGGTTTCGAAGAGCTAGTCAGATAAGCAAAATAATATTCCCCTAGCCGGGATGTTAATCATATAAATATTTAGGCTTTTACCAGTTAAGGGAAATCCATATCAATTGGTGAGGGGTATTTTTCACCCGACCCCCCCATTCATTTGGCGTCTTATCTACACATCTGCCTCACACCATTCAGGATATTGTAAAGTTCAGGTCAATGGGATCGGATGTTGTGAGTTCTAAAACTTCCGTTGAAAGGGATTTGTCGATATTTACTAAGCTTAGTGCGATACAAGGCCAGTTGGGTGTAAGTTATTTGCTTTGCTTCTACTTAGTAGGTTGGTTTGATACTGAGTATGGTCTGAATTGCATCCAGTAGTGAGACTGTCGTTATAGAGTTCTGCTTGCTTGATTGATGTATTGATTGATTTTAATGACCTGTCAACCCATCTAGGGTTATTTCATGATTTGAGGTTTGGGAATCGCGTTTTTTGTACGTTTATATTTACATTTTCTGGAAAGGTATTTCTTCAGAAATGTTGTTTTTTCTTGAAGTAACGTTAAATTTTGAATAGGATCTGTGTGACTTTAGTTTTAAATATGTTTCAACCTAAAGAGATCATACTGCTGAATTCTGTATGTACGGATGATGTAGACATTAACTGATTGAGATAGACAAATAGATAGATTAGCAGAAACAGAGAGATACAGAAGGAGATATTAAACGACTGGAATTGATATGGATGAAAGCGAAAGAGGATTAAGAGACTGGAGTCGATATATGTGGAGATAGATAGATAGTTAGATAGATAAAAAAAAAGAGATATTAAGAGACTGAAATGAATATAGATGAGAGAGGTATTAAGAGACTGGAATAGATACGGATGAGAGAGAGAGAGAGAGAGAGAGAGAGGGGGGAAAGAGAGAGAGAGGTGAGATAGATTAAGAAACTAGGATAGATATATGTGGAGATAGATAGATAGATAGATAGATATTAACAGACTGAAATAAATATTGATGAGAAAGAGAGAGAGAGAGAGAGATTAAGAGACTGAAATTGCTATATGTGAAGGACATAGATAGATAGATAGATAGATAGATAGATAGATAGATAGATAGATAAAGAGATATTAAGAGACTGAAATAAATATGAGAGAGAGAGAGAGAGATTAAGAGACTGGAATATATATATGTGGAAAAGATAGTTTTGTGGCCTGTTAAGGGCCAGAAAGAAGACATGGAAGAAGAGAAATTAGGTGGAACAAGTGAATTGAATAACAGAACATATATACAAAATAAGAGTGTTAGTAGAACAGGTAGAAATGTCCATCAGGACTGTCAGGTTCGACTGCTGGGAAAAAGTCGGTATGTGTCATTCATCCCAACGACCGGATGAGTGTGGCACAAGGCCTTTTTTAGGCGGGTCCGGACGCAGAGCCATAACCAAGACACGCCCAGCGGCTCCAAAATTGCCTCGGGCCCCATCAGCATTCCCCTAAAAAGCGGTGCCTCAGGCGCCAGACGATAAACCAAGCCCCTCCAAGGTGGGTAAGAGCTCCCTGAGGCTGCTCCCTCCAAGGAGGGAACATAAGTGCCGGCTTACCGGAATCCATGTCAGACTGTCTCGACCGACTGCCAGCGGAACCCGGACACACCCGACCGGATCCGTGTACCGACCAACACGGCCGACCGAAGTATGTCTCGGCCCTGAGCTGGGAGAAGATCTCTTCTAGAGTAAAATAGGGTTAGTATTTATGAAGGAGGAAGAGTTCGTTATCGTGTAGGTAGGTCACAATGATAGATAGATAGATAGATAGATAGATAGATAGATAGATAGATAGATAAAACGTTTCAGTTATGATAACCTTCTTCAGGACTTTAAATTCATGAAAATTTTTGTTAAAATAGCGATGGATGTTTGATGAAATAGCAGGAGGAAAGAAAGTGTGTATAAAAAGATTCCTAACAGCATTCTAATTTTTGAAAGTTGTTGGCACGTGGAATGATGTTTGAAATCTGCTGGGTTTCTAAGAGATATAACGGAAAATGATAAAAACAATGACAGAATATTTATGAAAAAAATGTTTAAGAATAAATAGAATGGAGGAAAGGAATAGAAAATGAATATAAACGTATTGTTCATGAGGATATGTAAGAGGATAGGATTTGGAATAAATTTAAATCTAATTCATTGGGCTCAAGGACGTATAAATATGTGAGGAGAGAAAATTGATTAAAATTCTATATGTTGCAGCTATTTAAAACTAATTTACCTAAGAAAGAGAATAGATTGAAAAATCCGGGATGTGAAAGAACGGTGCATAAAAGCGAAATAGCGTTGGATTCAAAAATATGTTTCAATCTTTTATGGATATGAGCTAACATTTCAATGTAGCTTTTTTTCCACAAAATATTCTACCATTGTTTTTATAATCTTCCGTTTTATCCCTTAAAAACCCTGCAAATTTCAAACACCATTCCACGTGCCAAGTAATAATATTTACAAAAATAAGGACGCTGAATATTCGGTTATGAATTTTTCTTTTTATAAAGGTGTCTCAATATACATGGGACCCATGTGACTGCTAATAACTCTACTAATAATAATGTCGTGTTCTTTTTTGTTTCAGATTTGAAAATAGTATACTATAACAACTATTAATCCTTGATCACAATGCTTTGGACAAGAAAGGAAAAAAATATTTTGCATCACTGATTATTTGGAAACAAAATTATTCCAAACTGTCTCAAAATAGATGCAGGCCATTAATATGATACTGATTTATTGCTGAGACAAGAAACTCAAAAAAGGATTATATGTCCTGGAAGCTGATATAATAATAATTAGAAAAAACATTGATTTGATGTCTCTCGCTCAACGGATGCATTTCTTATAGGAGATGTTCAAACTGATCGCTATTGATCTTGTCTCAGTAATAAATCATTATCATATGAATGGGTTACATCTATTTTGAGTCACCCTATAAACACTTGCTTTTCTCCAGCTATTTTATCAAACAACTATTGCTATTTTAACAACACTTTTTATGAATTTAAAGTCCTGAAGAAGGTTAACATAACCGAAACGTTCAACGTCGACTTTAATAATAAATTCATCAAATTTGGATTATTTTTGTTTTTTCTACTTTTCTTAATAATGTCAGATTTAATTTCCTTATTTACTTCCATGGGTAGATAGATAGATAGATACAGAGAAAGTGATATCAAGAGACAAATAAATATGGATGGGTGTGAGATAGATAGATAGATAGATATGAACTGATTAGGATAGATAGATAGATAGATTCTTTTAATTTATGTTTCAAATCTGCCAGATCATTCAGCGAAACCTTGTATTTATAGTTGAGGTACTATTTACCAACCCCTCCGCTCGGGCAGGATATGACACAAGGTCAATTTTTAAGCGGAGTTTAACAGGTTTGAATTCAGAGTTTTCCTTCTCCTAGACTAGTTGCCTCACCAAGGCTGAAGAACCTAGTCCGTCCTACTATTTACCCATAGTTGGAGGGAGAATAAGGGGGTTCATACCTTTCCCAAGGGTATTTGCCCGAAAGTGAACGTAATAGCGCGACTGGAGTACGAACTCGCGTACTACGATTCCGCAGTTCATCGCTTTAACCATTACACCACGAGGACACCCCTTTAGTTGAGGTAGATATAAAGAGACTGGAAGATAGATTGACAGACAGATAGAGACAGAGATATTAAACGACTGAAATGAATAAGAATGTGATATATATATATATATATATATATATATATATAGAGAGAGAGAGAGAGAGAGAGATTAAGAGATTAAAATAGATAGATAGATAGATAGATCATTATGCTAGACATCGTAATTAAAAAAAAAAGATAATAAATAGCAAAGCCCTAATATTTCTTCAAACTCCCCTGTCTGTCAAACATGGAAGAAATACTTGTTTAAAAAATCAACTCATTAGTTATGTACGCAAAAGATTTAAATTGGATAAATGTTTAGCCCCGGCGCAATTGAAACATTTTCTGAACACGACCTCCTCCCTGAAAACAATAACCGAAAAATACTTTTTCTCTTTACTTTTGTTACTTTAAGGATTATGGAAGATAAGCGTTTCCTTAATTCCTTCTCATGTCATTTGGCTCTCAACACTTGATGAAACCTGCAATTATTTTACGGTCAGCTCCCTATGTTCTCAGATTTCATTTCCCCATTATTGTTCCCTAATTCCACTTTTAGAAAATGACATAGAAAAAATGAAAAATACTGCTCGCACTAAATGAATCTCAACGAATTCAATGACAGATTAGAGGAAACGCCTTTCTTCTAGAATTTCCTCAAATTAAGATAAAACAAAAAGCAACAACACAAAATAAAAAGTCAGCAATTCAGAAAAGAATACATTTCTCGACTTGACTCAACCATTTATTGAGTCGAAATAGCCGGCAACCTACACAATCTTTAGGATAAGAATCTTTCGTGGTGTAATTGTTAAAAAGCTAAACTCGCAGACCATTTCTCATGAGTTCGATCCTCACTGGGTGTTCATTCTGGCCTTAAGCCCCCAAAAAGCTAAGCTTAATCAATAATATAGTCGCATAGTATAGTGGTTAACGAACTAGGCGAGCAAATCATCGCTCCCAGCAGATTAAACTACATCTATTATCCACAGAAAGCTAAAGTCCAAAGAAAAATGTCGTTTACAAGTTCGTCCTTCTCCAGCAGTGCCTCTCTTGTCTTGTTCGTCGTATTTGGATGGTTTTTGAGATGAGAGGCAAGTGGCCGCACCACTGCTGTTTTGTGGGGTGTTGCTTCCAACAGATAGCATTCTTGTGTAGTTCCCATCTAGCTTTTTCTCCATGCGTTTTGTTGGCGTCCATGTGGTGCATCTGTATAGTTGTATTGACATAGACACAGTTTGGAAAAAATCTGTTTTATTTTATTGGATAGATCAGACATCCATATGATCGATAATCTCTCAATAATGAGATGTTGCTGCCGAGGTATGTGAACTTGTCAACTCATTATAGTGGCCGACTACTTCGAGTGGAGATGATTCCTTCTCGTTTATACCACATAAGCTCTGTTTTATTCGCGTTCTTATGGAAGCCGAAGCCTCCTTTAGATACGAAGAATTCTCCTAAACTTTAATAAAACAACTTTCCGTCCTTTATTTTTAACAAGCCGACACCCATCCAAAAGCCAGAGAAAATTAAGTTGTTATAAAAATTCTCTTACTGCTACAATATTTTAATATACGCCTGTACTTTCCGCGAAACATCTATTTTCTCTTTTGCTTATTATACAAAGTTCAATTAAATTTTCTACACTCTATATTATCATGATAACGTGCTGATAGCATTCAGTTTCCGGACTCTCTCTCTCTCTCTCTCTCTCTCTCTCTCTCTCTCTCTCTCTCTTGTCCATCTCTTCTGGTAGGTCCTCTAGATTGCATCCTCTGTCCGCACACAGTTGATGTATGTAAGTCTTTGCTGATCAGCCAAGCCAAACTTGTCCATGTCTAGAAATCCATAAGAGATCAGCTTGATGGATTTGGATAAAAAACAAAAATGAATCTATGGAGATATAATGGATTCCTCGGAACTGAATTTTCTCCTCTTTTTTTTTTTTCTCGAATATTACGAAAAATGTAAACACAGAGTTTTTGTATCGTTGCTAAGTTACTGCTAAATGAACAAATAAGAAGTTACGGTTATTTATTTTTACACTTTCAGCAACGATGGTTTTATTATAAAATGATATCCACCAAGAAATATTTACATATGAAGAGAGAAAAATCAAATTAACAATCAATAAACAGTACAATTTCTTGTTAAAAACTACTTTTAAAAATCCTTTGACGAAGTTCATATCACCATTACTGTGATAAATGCTTTGAGTAAATATAATAGACGTATAAAAAGGAATACGCCCATCAATAGAAGTACCCTTGGCGCCTTGCGTGGTGTAATGGTTAGCAACCTAGATAAGCAAACCATTAGAAGTGAGTTTGATTCTCATTGGGTGTCCAATACATCCGGCATTATGCCATAATTAAGCAAAGCTTATTAAATAAAGAACTACAAGTACCTTTATATCTTGAATAACCTGCCGAGTGATAGCTTATGAAATTAACGGCTCGGTTCCAGGGTGGCCTCTTTATTAGACAGCATCTTCCCTCTCACCAAAAAGAAGAAAGGGTTTGGTTTATTGCCCTGTAATACCAAAGGAACATGAGCAATTTTTGCTCCGCAACCTCAGGAGGTTTGTTCTAGCCGAATACACCCACATTAAACTGACCTTGCCTCACGTTTTCGCCTCTCGGGAACTACTTATGCTTTCACCTAAAAGGGATAAGAGCAGTGTGCCGGAAGCACCTCTCTGGAGAAATTCAGAAAAAACAAAGTAATTTTTAAAACTGCCCCTCGAGGGACATAATTTCAATAGGGCACCACACTTTTAGCTGACCTTGAACCACATTGTAGCCTTGTGTGGAGCTTGAGAGATACACCTTTAGAAGTAGCCTTTACTTCTACAGGACGTGCTATTCAGTGGTGAAATTAGCTGCTGAGTTTAAGAGGATCTTCCTCCCTGGTAGCATCTGGCCCCTTGCCTAATACGAATGAAGACTAATCTTACGTCACATTCTGGCCTCGTCAGGTGTTAGATAAATACCAACAGAATCATCATCATCATCATCATGTCGCAACATCAGTACGGATATCCCTGACCCTCTCTCATCACTCCTCCCTATCGTCCATTGCTTCCGACAGGTCTTCAGGGCTACATCCCGTATCTACACAGCTGCTCTAAGTAGGTTCGAGCTAGTCGTCCTGCCTTTGCTCGGCCATGTGAAGGGGTCCACGGGAGTACATCACTTATGAGCTCGTCCCTACTTCTCGAGCAGTGTCCCGCATGTCTGGTTCGTCTAATTTTGATAGTTTTCGTGATGGGTGGTAGGTGGTCGTACAGCTGCTGTTTTGTAGGGTGCTGCCTCCAAGACTTGTTCAATATTGCTCGCTGCATTCTTGTGTAGTTACCGTCAAGATTTTTCGCCATCCGTTTAGTTAGCGTCCATGTAGTGCATCCATACAGTAGTATCGACACGACCGCTGCTTGGAAAAAAACTGCATTTTATTTTATCGGTCCGGACTGACATCCATATGGAAGGATAGAATCATAATTAAGTATTAAACGTGTTGACTCTTTTGTTATAGGTGACAGAAAGTGGGGACACATATACAAAACAAAAATTTATAATACTGCGAGTAAACTTTAATAAGAACGACTATGATTATCTCATAACCCCTATGTAATATGGGCAAGTACAGCTTATGGATATTTATCCTAAACTTTAATATTAGTGACTCAATGATTATCTAACAAACTTTATGTAATATGAGTAAATACTGCTCGTTTGAATCCTTTAAATATGAATAATTATCCTAACCTTTAATTTGACTCTATAACCTTTATTTTTTATAATGACTGCCTTACGATTTGTATGGATGGCATATCAACCTTTGTAGGTTATTTAATACCAAAGCCATTCTCTTAGAAGAACAGTAGGGGTACTATTTAACCCATAGTTGTAGGATAAGGGGGTTCTTACCTTTCCCAAGGGTATTTGCCCGAAAGTGAATGTAATAGTGCGACTGGAGTACGAACTCGCTTACTACGATTCCGCAGTCCATCACTTTAACCATTACACCACAAGGGCACCCCCAATTATTGTTAAGTACTACCAGTTTGACTTCTTTGAATACGAATAATTCTCCTAAACTTTAATAAATGCAACTCTACGTCCTTTATTTTTAATAATGACCATCTTAAAACTCGTAAATGGATAAGTATAACTAATTTTAATAATTATCTAAATTAATGTGACCATTAAACGGATTTTTCCGGTTTTATTTTACCAGATTCTGTCTGTCAGAAAACAGACTTCAAATTTTCAATTTACTCATTTGTACAAAACAGTGACAGGTAAGTTATTTTTAGTAATTTATGGCGGGGAAAATGTTTTTTAATGTCTTTCACGTGATAGACGTCATGAATTTAGAGAAATCTGATTCAGAATATCAAGGAAGAATAACCTACACATACACACATACGCATACGTATATTCATACGCAGGCCAACATACACACACCCAAACACTAAAACACACACACACAAAAAAAAATTAAATAAATGAATACGCAGGCCAACATACACACACCCAAACACTAAAACACACACACACACAAAAAAAATTAAATAAATGAATAAATAAATAATTTTAAAAAATCACAAAAAAAGAAAGTCAATTAATAATGTATAACTTTGGTGATAGGTACACACACACACACGTACACACTTACATACTCACACACACACACACATACACACACTCACACTCACACACGTAGCGTAACGGTTATCGTCAAAAATGATCTTGATGAACCAAGTTCAAATCCTGGACGTGGCCGTTTCCTTTTCCCTTCAGACTAATGCCTTTGGGAAAGGCATGAAACTTTCACTTCTCCTCCCAACTAGGGATAAAATAATTGGGAAAATTTGTCGCTCTAGTCAGAATCGACACTGATTCACCTGAAGATCGGCAGCGTGAAACTCAGTGTCGCCAGTTTTATCCTGTTTTTATTGTTTAAAATATTGGGATATTCCTCTGTACTGTTGCGCATAGAGCACTGTAAAGATTTTACAAATTTAACCCACGGGGGTTGAGCACTCTCGTGATAAATTTGCCGGTTGTCACATCAGCTGAAATGCAACAGCTCTTTTCATGAATTGAGCGCATCAAGTAACCGATAACGAGTACGTAAAAAGATATACGTAAAAAAATTCCTCCAAAGAGAATGACAATGGCTCTGGGGAAAAATATCCGACTGCTGTATAGTCAGCCGGGTTTCGATCCCAACTGAAAGCTTCTCGCGTGTCCATCCACTGTGAAGAGTTGTGATACAATAAAACAGACTGTCTGGGGATGGCTATATATATATATATATATATATATACGTGATCCAAATGCATAGACGCATTGATTCCAATACTTTCTTCTGGCAGAGGTTATAATTTTGAATAAGAAGCCATTTACTTAACTTAGCCTAATTTATTACAAAGCCAGAAGGGTGGGACTCCCAGTGAGAATCTAACTATTCTACAAAGTGAAATTCAAATAGCAATATCTAGAACTTAAGTTTGTTTTATTGAGTCTATTTCCTATGAGAATAATAAGGTAACGTGCCTTCTAATGGAAGCAATTACAAATGTAATAACATTTATTGCCAAAGAATTTTCTGTCAAAACATGAAATGTTCCAATTAGTTGTCTGAATTTCTGAGACGATGATTTTTATCATTAAGGGTTTTCGGACTATTGTCTTCGTCTTTATTGTTATTTCGGCCGATATGTCCTCTAACCTTCTTCAGGTGTTTATCAAACTCGGGAACCTACATAGAACTTCAAACTACGTCCTTTATTGAATATTCGGGGGTCGCCTGTTCTGATTCTGTTAGCCATAACCGGGTGCAAGTGTTAAGTATTCCTGTATTGTTAAGGACATATAGCGTAGGCTTTGGTTCCCTAAGCTTCTAAGAAGACAATCATCTGGAGGTTGTAGGTTCAAACCTGACTGCAAGCGACTAACAATACAGGAATACTTAACACTTGTACCAAAATAATGAATCATTTCAATCAAGATGAAAATATAAAATAATTTCTGAAAAAATATTTCCTGATAATAATTCTGATAAAAAAAACCCATTTAGAATTGCAAAAAAAAAGGAATATCTCCCAGTTGTTATACGAGAAGTTGGCATTAATAAATCTCAGTTTAGCTCAACGCCAGAGATATGAGTCACCCTGTCAGAATCTAAATCACAAACAATAATCTGCTAGCCTATTTCTCTATCCATTAAACCACACGAGACACCTAAGAATAAAGCCGGAGAAAAAAAATCACAAATTGTGTTATTGGTACTCGTGACGTTTATTGACATTTTCAAGTGTTAACTGGATGTTATATCATGTGTTAATGACGTCACTTCAGTTGCCAAGTGTTCAAGGTATTTTAAAATGTCTTCTCTTAAATCATAGGATATTTTATGGCTTATTTGTCTCCTGATAAATATATTTGATTTCCCGCGTTTATCTGGGACACAAAAACATCAAAACGTTATAGTAAGAGTTGGTAGAGTGCAGTAAATAAACGTTGAAGATTTTAAATTTTAAAATCTAATAAATCAAACATGTTTATTTTTAAAAGTATTTCACATAAGATTAATTATCTAAGTTACTCGATTTTTGTTTTGTATTGAATTTATTCATTTATTCACTTATCTTTCTTCCCCGAGTTTATCTAAATAAAAATAATCATTTTTTGTTATCAAAATCGAATGTTTAGGTTAAGTGTTGAACGAAAAAAATTGAATTTTCTAAAATTTTATATATGTATATATATATATGTGTGTGTGTGTGTGTGTGTGTGTGTGTGTGTGTGTGTGTGCGTACCTACCCCCCCGCACGTTTAGAATGCGATACAAAGTCAATTTTAAGCAGATTTTTATAGGTTTGAATTCAAAACTTTCTCGCCTGGTTGCTATACAAAGATTGAAGAGCCTAGTCTGTTTTAGAATTTACCCAACGGTGGTGGGGAGAATAATTGGATTTTTACCGTTGCTGAGGGTATTAGCGCAATATGAAATGCAAACAGTTTTGTCAAGGATTTGAACTCATGTTGGTGCGCCTATTCCCTACGACAGTAACTCTTACATCACGAACAATGTATATATATATATATATATATATATATATATATATAAGTATTTCATACTATATATATATATATATATATAAGTTGGCCGACCGTAGTCGAGGCCAACCCGAAGGCTCCTTTTTCAATAGCTACTACACCAAGGTGTAGTCGAGGGCGGTATCTTTTTCTCTTTCTCATTTTTATATAAATGGAGGAATAATGGATTTCGTAAATCCGATTTAATCTGAAAAAAGTGGATAAACCGAAACAGATAGCTGATTCAAAATGATATTTCGTCATAATTAAAAACATTCTGATGAAGTCTTTTTTGAAATAAAGACGAAATATCATTTTGAATCCGTTGTCTGTGTTTCGGTTTATTCACTTTTCCACAAATCTTTCATCCCCCACTCACAAATATATATATATATATATATATATATATATTCAGGTACTAAATAGAAGAAAGGCATACAACAACATAGAAATACAAAATGGTTTAGGATATTTATTTGCTATTTTTAATAAAGTTGTTTTTGTAGAAGTCACTGCTCTAACGTGCAGAATAAACAAGAATAGCATCCAGTTGGCAGACAAAAAGTAGAACTGGCGTTAACTCAATACCAAACCCGTAACGCTTGAAACATGACTGAAGCAAGCCGGTATATATATATATACACTAATATGCCCACTTACCGGGCCATCAACTAATCCCTATCAAAGGAATGGACTTGGCCACCTTCAAATAGTGGAACGTCCCAATGTCCATATAATCTCACACCAACTCGTAATTCAGGACTCACTGCTACTGAGACTTCGATAGAATTCCAATAGTTTTCATAAAACATTGTTACAAAAAAGTGTAAAGTGTATTGTTTTGCATTTTTGTGTGTTAAATGCAATCAATAATGTTAAGAGTTAAGATATTGAGGGATGCACAAGACATGAGGGATATTTGCTGTTTTTCTACAACTAACTATAACAAAAGTAGAGGAGATGTACAAGGATCATTAAATAAGTTTGCAGACTTTTTTCGTATGGGCACTTTTATTAATAGTACACACATGAAACTCTAGTCTCCTTCTAAGTAATCTCCTCCTGCTGCAATGCACTTGTACCGTTCCAACAACTTCTGGAGGGCCCCATGGAAGTCCTCTTGTGTGAGTGTGTCAATGACCTTTGTCACAGCCTCTTTCATCTCCTCAATTCTCTCATAACGACAGCCTCGGAGCTTAGGGAATAACCAAAAGTTACAGGGAGCAAGGTCTGGACTATAGGGAGGGTGAGGAACTGTCTTAATGTCCATCTTGCTCAAATAGTCTGTGACAAGAATGGAGTTGTGGACTAGTGTGTTGTCCTGATGGAAATTCGACTGGCCCGATTTGAAGAGTGCTGGCCTCTTCCGACGGAATGTCTTCCTGAAGTCCCTTAAAACCTCAACATAGTAACCCTAACCCTAACCGTTTGGACAAACAACTCTGGTGTATTGACTTCCTTACTCCTCCCACACCTCTCATCATCCCTCACAGACTCCTTACCTTCCTTGAATCTCTTATGCCACTCAAAAACTGATGCTCGATTCATGCAAGATGGTCGAAAAGCAGTGTGAAGCATTCCATACGTTTCTGTGGCATCATTTTTTCCAAGTTTAAAACAGAATTTTATTGCATATCGTTCTTCTAAAGTCCACATTGCATTTTTGAAATTCACCAGCTGTGACAATCAGACTTTAGTAGGGTGTATTCCATTTGCTGCTGTAGCTGTTGATTTGAACCTGAAATCATAAGAATAGGTCAGTCATCTCATAAGATGTATAGCAATAAAATAGTAAATTTTCAACCATCTACAACAATTTTAAATGCCTGTACAAAAAAAGTCTGGAAACTTATTGAAGGCCCCGAGTCTGTTAAACTAACTCAGCAGAATTTAAATTTAGAAAAAGTCATTTTTGCAATATAGAAAGAAACTACTTTTATATGGAGGGATCTCTTCAATACAACTTGGGACTATTTAATAGGAAGAGAGTTACTTCAGTATGGTGTGTTCTTTTCATTATCACGATGTCTCTTCAATGTGTTTTTTCTTCAATATGTTGATGGTTCTATTCTATGTGGCGAGGTGTCTTTATTATGATAGGGGCCTCTTCACGATGACAAAGGGGTACTCAATATAATGGAGTCTCATCAATATAGCATAGCCATTTCAATACAGTGGGATTTCTTCGGTAATTTTTTTTTCTTCAATATGACCAAGGTCTCTTTAATATGACCAGAGACACTTTGATAAAGAGTGGTCTCCTAACTATTGCAAAGGTCTCTTCAAATGGTGTGTTCTCTTCAACATAGCGGCATATTTAAAATATGAAATGGTCTCTTCCATATAACCAGGTTTTCTTGAAATATGTCTAGGACTCTCAAATACGAAGATGTCTCTTCAATATGGTTGAGGTCTATTCAATACAGTAAAAAGTCTCTTCTCGATAGTGGAGGAATCTTTGATATTATATCGTCTTTTCAATATGGCATTTTCTTTTCAACATGTCCGAGATCTCTTTAATGTTCTATGAGTCCCATTAATATTGCATGGCTTTTTTTCTCAGATTGGCGGGATCTCTACAATATGGCTGAAATATAGCATGGTCTTTTCCAAATGACAAAAATCCCTTCAGTATGACAATGGTCTCTTGAATATGGCATGTTCTCTTCATTTCATGGCGAATGTATCTTCAACACGTCGTAGTCTCATCAGTACGAAGGAGTCTTTTTTAAAACGTTTCTCAAAGTTTAATTCACGCCAGATTTTATCGCGAAAATATTTCTGCTACATTATCAGTTCCGGTCCTCTGTAAATATATAAAGATATCAAAAACAATTTAGGGGAGAGGGTTGCTACCATCTAGTTTTGGATTTTGGAATATCTTACAAGTGATATCCCTTACAACTGACATAACAAGAAAGTAGGTTAATTTTTACTGATACGTATTAGGTTCATGAAATTCTGTTAAAAATGAAATAGAATTTTTAAAAAATGAAAATAAAAATTGCGGGAAATAATCTTTGCTAAACCCATAATTAATATTGTCAAAAAATGCCCCGGACATGCGATGATTTACAGACTAGACAGGAAGCACAGGACATTTTTAAGTACAACACCCAAATTCTTGATTTCCATACGACTAGGTATCGAATTTCCACACATATGTATATAAACTATGGGTTTCGGGAGAGAGGCAACCTTGAGAAAAAGACAGTAAAAATTAAGCCCATATGATTTTTGGACTAACTAGACGATCCACGAAGCCATGGGGTTCCTGCTAATGTTTCTATTCAAAGAAAAAAGTGAAGGAGATAATCAATATTTCGTTTATATCTCCATTTAATCAAGGATTTAGATAATTACAATAGAGATTATGTGTCTATCTGTCTATAATTAAAACTACGTCACCACCGACGTCAGAATTCTCTTAGTTATTTACGTAATATTCTCAATGATTATTAAATAACCATTATTCAATCTTAATTATGATCTTATTTATTAATGATGAGTCTATTAAAGTCTAGCTGAGTTAGATTCGTTTCAAAGCAGTCCATTTTATTAATTTTATTAACAGACTTCCCACCAAGCCAATATATGACACAAGGTCATTTTTTAAATTGAGACTAATGCTTGGCTAATTAAAAAATGCTTAGTTCCTTTGACATTCCCCATATCAGGGTACCTCAAGCTCCAACCTTAACTCAGCTCTGCAAAGTAAGATTTGACACAAGGTCTTTTTTAAAGTGTGGATATAGGGAGGGGAGATTACGTATGAGCTAAGACTCACGTGTTGCTGGTCATAAGTTCACCAGGCCCTAAAGCCAAGTGCAAGTAGGTCATTGCCTGTCATCGATTCACTTAGTGCAATGTTTTTCATTGATTACACCCACTCGGCGCGAATGCCAGAGGTCAACGGAGGTTATTCATCTGTACCTCCCAACTGGTCGGATTTGACACAAGGTCTTTTTTATTGTGGGGATTATGGGCGGGGTAGATCGTGCACGAGCTGGGACTCGTGCACTGCTGGTCAATGCAGGCCAAAGATTCACTGGACCAGAAGGTCAGGTGCGATGTGAATCATGGAAGTCATTGCTAAGTCCCCCGGCACGAAACCAGGGGACCTTGCTGGTCATAGAATGGAAGGCCTTGTGCATAGGGAATATATGCTTGTTATTAATTCCATCCACCCAGCAGGAATACCTGGTACCCCGCCCGAAAACTGGGGGGGATATTTATCCTTGCCTTTTTCATAGAAATTCTTTTGAATTCCTTTGTATATATATATATATATATATATATATATGTGTGTGTGTGTGTGTGTGTGTGTGTGTGTGTGTGTGTGTGTGTAAATATGCGAATATAAAAAAAACACAAGGTCTTCAGCAGATGATTTTATTTATTGTAGAATTATTTGCTAACGTTTAACGTTCCGGTTATTACATCTCACCTTCATCAGGAGGTTTAAATAAGTGTTATAGCTTCCGAATTCTATTTAAGTTAAATCTTTCAATTCTTTTTAAATGAACGAAACCAATGAGAAAGTTTTAAACATTTTGTTTCTATTTGTGATGATTTGCTCCAAAACTGTGTGATGTAATTACTGTTCGAAATTTATTTAAAAAACCCATGTTTTCATACAAAACAGAGTCTTTGAGAACCAGATGCAAGAAATTCAAGGAAAAGGCATGCAAGAGCCCCACTAAAAGACAAACTCATGAAGAAACCAAATTTTTGTTAATAAAAAATACTGTTATATTGAAAAAGCAATGTTTCGTGCATAATGTGGAAATTTTAATTATTTTTTTAACAGATAAAGTTTGTTTTCGTGAGGTGAATTTTAAACATAATACATTTGTTTAGAGGAATATTTGGGTATAATGATTTTGTGTTGAGACTGGCAATATTATTTTAGTGAGTGAATCACAGGTGTTTTTGATGTGCGAATTGCTAATCGCACTTAAGAGAGGTGATAAGATTTTATCTAAAAATTTTGCGATGTTATCGAACGTAGTTTGAATACTAGAAATAATTTTTCATAGGGGAATTGCAGGTTTGTAGGAAGTCTATGAATTTTAAGGTATGTTTGGGTGATAAACAGTTAATGAAGACCAGAAATTGTCTTCTTTACTGATTAATTTTTTGTAAGATTTATTGAATTGGTCTGTATTTATTGTTAATGTTGATCGACGAATTTCTTCATGTATGTTTTTGTTATCGAAAAATTCCATTTCTTTGTTTTTGTAATGTGTCGAGTCTACAGTAACAATACCAACATCCTTATCATTAGATTAGATAATAATGTTATTCCCGGACAAAACTCTCAATGCAGCTTCTATGTAAAGCAGAAACAGCAGATTTTTTTAATTAATGGTTGCAGTGATCAGTTCTTCTATGAATGCCCTATCGGTATCAAAATGTGTCGATATTTTATGTCGATTAAGTTTACTATATTGTGGTTTTCACCCCTGTTTATTTGTTTGGTTGTTTGAGTTTTATGGCATATCAATCCTTATTGGTTATTTCATGCCAAATCCTGCTGATACATATATATTTAATATATAAGATTTATAAAGGCTGTGATAACACCCCAGTCGGCCAGGCCCCAACTATCTCAAACTGTTAAACCAAACTACTCATGACCAGTGATTCATCAAGTGTTTTCTTTTCTCATTCCCGACCAGGGGTATCACACATTTCATTACAGATACGCGAAACACAACCGAGAGGGTGGAAGAAAGAACAAACAAACAAACATGGACTTGGGTCAGCTCCAAGTGCAAGAAAGGGGAGTCTGTATGACACTTTTTGTGCAGCTTTCCGTGCATTTGTAGACTATCGTGAGCGTATATTTTGCTCGAAACTTCTACAAAACCACTAGGAATGCCAACTCATCTTTGACTGTCTTCTCTCACTGCCTCCCTCTGCTGACCGTCCTTCCCTGGACTGCTATCTAAAACCGACTGCTCCCTTCTGCCTTGCTTTTTCAACTGCCTCTTTCTGTCTTCCTTTGTCAACTGCTCTCTCGATCTTCTCTGGAACCTTCCTTCCCTCGTCCACTTCCGGTCTCGTGGGATATCTCGAGCGCAGAACCTTTGTTTGGGTTTCGCGCCAAATCAGACAAAGAGATTCTCTGACCGGCGCGCACACACACCCAACACAACAAATGGCCGCATAGTGTCACAACGCATTTTATAGAAAACATTTTTAAACGAGCCTGAACTCATTTTTTTGTAAAAACTTAAATGGTTTCAAGTATTGCGATGTAGCTGCAAATTAATTTAACACTAGTCACTTATTTGCACAGATCTAAATATGATTTTTAAGTGGATAGTTTGTCAGTAATTTTATTTTTGAATGAGTTAGAACTATTGATATTGTTTCTACACTGTTAAATGGTTTCAATTATTGATATCTAACACTAATAATTCTATTCAATATTAATGCTTTGTTTGCACACTGTGAAATGGTCACAATTATTGGTATTTAACACTAATTGTTCTATACAACACTATTCATTCATTTGCACACAGTTAAATGCAATACTAATAATTCAATTTATGTACACAGTTGAAAAGTTTAAAGTATTGTTAATCAATATTAATAATTCTATTCAACATTACTCAATCACTTGCATACAATCAAATGATTCCAAGTATTGCTATGCATCACAAACAATTCAATTAAACATCTGTCATTTGTTTACACACAGTTAAATGATCAAACAGTTCTATTTCGAACAATTCAATCAAACATCAATCATTTCTTTACACACCGTTAAATTGTCTTTACACACCGTTAAATTGCCCATGGTGTAATGGTTATCGTCATAGGAAATGGACACGGCAACTCGAGTTCAAATCCTGGACGAGACTAATTGTATTTCACATAGCACTAATACCCTTGGGAAAGGTATGAATCTGATTATTCTCCCTCCAGCTATGGGTAAATAGTAGGACAAACTGGATTCTTCAGCCTTGGTGATGCAACTAGTCTAGGAGAAGGAAAACTCTGAACTCAAACCTGTTAAACTTTGCTTAAAAATTGACCTTGTGTCATATCCTGCCCGAGCGGAGGGGTTGGTAAATAGGGTTAAATTGTCTAAGTATTTTATTTCTAAAATCCAATTCAACATAAGTCATTTATTTGCACACAGATTAAATGACGAACAGTTTTATTTAAACTATAGATAGTATCCAATCAGGTCCTACCACTCTAGAGCAAACTGGACCCCTGAAAGGATATTTGATCTTTCCCAAAGCTTAAAGATTGGAGCCCCACCATCATATAGTTTAGTCAGTGTATTCTACTGCTCCGACCACTGCCGACTGGACTGTTAACTTCCGTAACGAATTTTAGACCAAATAGGAGGATTTCTATATCGATTGTGCTGAATTGAGAGTTCGATATATCCTTTTGGGTTTATTGTTTAAACATTGTTGTTTTCGTTTTAGTCTATATACTGTTAGGGATCAGATCAAACAAAAATTATCAAAGTTATTATTCCTGAGAGATACAAAGGGGGTTGCCTCCCGTAGACAATGCATTGTGGGATTGTAGAGAGAACACGTACACATGAGACAAAAGAAGAGACTTGGATTCCGACCATGGCACATGGCGGGAGTACATTTGACTTGTGCACACAAAGTTAAAACTGCTTCTTTTCCTGGTCAATAGACACATTTCTTTATCGGTGGTTAATAAACCTAATTGTTTTGGTGTACACCGACCCGTCGATCATTTTTAAATTTTGCTAATATATATTTTCTTTGTTCGTAAACGCATGCATACACGCACCCACACTTACACACACACATACATACATACACGCAAATACACACACATCTATATATATATATATATATATATATTCACGTAAACGTTTTTTCCTTGTTGTCAACAAGTACAAATGATCAACTGCCTATTCGGCTGGGGCTATAGAATACACTGATTGTGTTATATAGTCATTTACACGTTCATGCATCACAACGACACAACATCAAAGACAGACGCATGAAGGAAAACGCCTGAAGGAAGACACAGGAAGATTTCTTTAACAACATTTTTCCTCTCAGTTTATTGCAAGGGTTCGAAAGGGTTGTTGAAGGTTTTGCATGTGAGAGGGTGCTTGAGACCGAACATAAACTTCATATTTTGACCCCACTGTTATGACCGTCACGTTTTGTCTTTCTTGTTCTCCTGATGTTGGGGTCTACTCCATCGGGGCTTTCTGAGGGCCCCCTCGGTCGGGTGTGGCCTTCCCTACCACATCTGGTCTCTGGCTGTCTGGAATTCTACTGGCAACTCCTTGGCACCCCGAACTCAACTGAGTTAAATAATAACTCAACGCCCACACGATCGCCTACTGGATCTTTGAAATCGGATGTTTAATCGTCATCAAGCGGAAATAACTGTCATGCAGTTCAGAGGTTACTCTCTTCCGGTGCATCACTGTAGTGGCACAATGGAACCTTCACCTTGTCCCACCTCATAAGCCTTAATCCGCCCACGCGATCTCTTTCGATTACTAGCCATTGGAATGTGTCACTTCCTTCCGGTGTATCACCTTGGAATAGCATTTTTGGGCTGGGTCGAAGGGTCAAAACATAACAATTGCACATCTGCAGAGGGGTAAGACCCCACCACCAATAAGTGTTCTGAATATGACACTAAACAATGTGATGGTGAAGTTCCTGTAATTCTGGGGCTTTGGGGAATGCTGAGCACCCCTTCATTGCCATTGCCCCCAAGTCCACTCTGGCCCGGTGTGGTAGCATCTGATAGGGCCCTATCTATGGGTTAAATAGAATTAATGGTATGGCTAATTTGAATTGTTTGACTAAACTGAATAGCTTGAAATAGAAATGATTTTGACAATTAAACCGAACTTACATTTAAACTGTGTGCTAATGCTAAACTGAATTATCTGAAATAGAACTATTTTTGACATTGAAACTGTACTTACACTAAACTGAATTGTTTGATATAGAACTGTTTTAACATTTAACTGTGTGTAAAGAAAATCTGTACTTAAGCTAAACTGAATTAGCTGAATTAGAACTACTTGACTAAACTGAATAATTGAAATAGAAATGTTTTTCCCCACTAAACTGTATTTATATTTAAACTGCGTACTTATCCTAAACTGAATTGTTTGAAATAGAACTATTGTCATAGAAATGGATTTGGCGTTAAATAACCTACAAAGGTTGATATGCCATAAAACCCAACCAACCAACCAACCAACAACAAATGATCAAGCGCTTGGCGAATCGACGTCCATCTCGGGGAAGAACTGCTTTTGCTTCTTCTGTCGTACCGTAATCGTCTCAGTGGAATGAAAATCAAAGACGGTATGGAACGAAGAAAATCGAAAAGTACACGAATTGTGTATGTTTTCCTCAGCCCCTGTACACCACACACTATCAAACGGTTTTATGTCAAATCTGATTTGGTGGGAAACCAGATAAATCTATACAAGATCGAAAAGTTTTTATTACTTCTCTCTCTCTCTCTCTCTCGTCCTTGTGAAGATGACATGAATTTTAGTCTGGGTCCTTTTCCTTCAATTGTGCTTGAGATCCATCTTCTATCTTCTTTAACGACTAACTCAAAATCCAACGTTCTGACAGACCGTACTCAACCTACTCCTCTGTACGAGTAGCGGACTTTAACAGATTTGAAGTCAGAGTTTTCCTTCTCCTAGATTGGTTGCCTAATCCAGTCTGCCCAACTATCTACCCGTAGTTAGGAGGGGAATAATTGGATTCATACTTTTCCAAATGGTAATGACGCTATGTGAAACGCAAGCAGTCTTGGCCAGTATTTGAACTCGGGTCACCGTGTCCATTTCCTATGACAAGAAGCATTACATTACAGCCCATTTACATCTTTATATACACATTATGACCGTCTATGGCCTGTTCTTTATGATGGAGACATATTTATGTTAAGGTTATATATATATATATATATATACGAGGTGCATTCAATAAGTTTCCAGACTTTTTTGTACAGGCATTTAAAATTGGTATAGACTCTTGAAAATTCATTATGTTATTGCTATACAGCTTATGAGATGACTGACCAATTTTTATGATTTCAGGTTCAAATGAACAGCTACAGCAGCAATTGGAATACACCCTGATTGTCACAGCTGGTGAATTTCAAAAATGCAATCTGGACGTGAGAAAGAACGATATGTAATAAAATTCTGTTTTAAACTTGGAAAAAATGCCATGCGATGAAAGCTGGATCTACTGCTATGACCCAGAGACCAAGAGACAGTGTTCCCAGTGGAAGCATGCTGGCTCTCCAAGACCCAAGAAGGCCAGACAGAGCAAATCCACCCACAAACTTTTGATGATCCCTTTTTTGACAGCACTAGCATGATCTACATGCACTGGGTTCCCACTGGACAGACAGTCAACAAGGAACACTATGTTGAGGTTTTAAGTGAGTTCAGTAAGGGATTCCGTCGGAAGAGGCCAGCACGCTTCAAATCGGGTCAGTGGCATTTCCAGCAGGACAATGCCTCAGTCCACAACTCCATCCTTGTCACAGACTATTTGAGCAAGATGGGCATCAAGACAGTTCTTCAGCCTTCCTATAGTCCAGACCTTGCTCCCTGTGACTTTTGGTTATTCCCTAAGCTCAGAGGCTGTCGTTATGAGACAATTGAGGAGATGAAAGAGGCTGTGACGAAAGTCCTTGACACGCTCACACAAGAGGACTTCCATGGGGCCTTCCAGAAGTTTATGGAACGGTACAACAAATGGATTGCAGCCGGAGGAGATTACTTCGAAGGGGACTAGAGTTTCATGTGTGTACGATCAATAAAATGTCCATACGAAAATTGTCTGGAAACTTATTTAATGATCCTCGTATGTCGGCATTTAATAATTAGTTCATTCCTTTTCTTTAATAGATTGCTTGTGACTTAATATCTAATTATACTTATTTTTTCCTCCGGGCAAAGGTTACATCTACTGTTGAAGCTCTCTGGAATAGAAGACTTTTAAATAAATTTCCACTTAATTTGTGGAGTTTGTTTACTTTCTTTTAAACTCCCAAACCATCTTGATAGGGCTGTTTGCTTTCGAAGCAAGGGATTAATGCAGGAATATCTATTGTTATAGAATCTCTGTTTCCAATTTCCCGCTGAGATTCCGATATAAATCTCATCCTTATTTTTTTCAATGAGGAAAATATTAGCTTGGTAGACAACATTTTCGGAATTACACTTTCCTTCCATGGGACATTCTTCTTTATTTCTACAATTACAATATACTTTATTTGTTCTCAGATTATCCATGAGGGGTTTATCTATTAATTTCCTGTTATGGTTATAGATAATCTTATATATAATGTTAGTATAGGAGTAACTAATTTTTGATGAGTTTTTATAAAAAGATTTACTTAACGGGTTGTCCTTTTGGAAGTGTTTATCTATTAAGTTAAAGAAGTACTTTCCTATATTAATCTTAATCCTATATTAATCTTAGAAAGTTTACTAAAAGGAGGATTAAACCAGAATACCTTTCTTTTCCTCTGCTTGCTTTTTCTATTACTATTAGTGTGTAATATAATGTCCGAGGGATTTCGTTTTATGCCTTTCAGTTTAGTTAGGCTGAGAACCTTTCGGCTCAGTGCATAGGTTACTCAGGTGCAACATTAACGCAGGTGTTCGCGCGTGCGGAGCGGACGTGTCACTCAGAGATGTCACAATAGAAACCCGAGATGGGAAACGGGACTAGGGAGTGCTAATGACGTCACGCACCGGAAGCGCGCGGAGGATTTTGGGAGATTTGAAAAAGTCAGTTAGTTGAGTCTTGCGGTCCGAAGAAGAAGGGTGACTTTCGTTAGACTTTCGTTAGGGGCCTTGTGGCAGGTACCACACGTGTTGCGGGGGCAGATGGAAAAGCCAGAATAGAAAGAATGTATATCTCTCTCCTTATGTCGAAGAACCTTTAAACTCAAAGGTCATAAAAAGTTTCGTACCTAAACAAAGAAGTCGTAAGTGTTTTTCGTGTTTCGAGATTCCTATGTTCTATGTATATATGTTATGAACATTCTATGTACATTTCACATATCCGGATATCTGGCTATGGTACAAGTGTTGCGGTCTCTATCTCCCATTCTGTAACTTCAATTTCCATTGATACTAATTCTGTTATTAGTATTTTATTGTTCAGTAACTCTATTAATCATTTGGTCCTTGTTTTCTTGTTTCTGTTGGAATCTGCTCTTTTCTAGGGCCTCATTATATGTTCTCTTATTTTCTTCGGATATTTTCTAGCTTGATGATATTCTATTGATCCTTGAATTAAATGCATTCGGTATGTGTTTGGTTATATATATATATATACCAAACCCCTCTCCACGTGGTCAATTTTAAGCTGGCTTTACAGGCTTGAATTCAAAGTTCTCTTCTTCTTGGTCAGTTGACATACCAAGGATAAAGAGCTTAATCTACCCGACTATTGACCCATTGCCGGAGGGAAAATAGTTGGATCAAGACTATTACTCCCAAGAGTATTAGTGCTAATGCAAATAAACTCACCCAGAATTTGAACTTGGGTCACCATGTTCAGTTACTACAACGATAACAATTTCACTATGAATATATATATATATATATATATATATATATAGGGTCAGTTGGGTACTGTCTGTGAGGAAACAAGCACCATGACCCAATCCATTCCTTCAGAAATTTGGAAACGGCATTCACGATGAAAGGTCCAGTACGAAGTTTTCACAGTATATGATTGTCAAACTGAGGATGCATTCATATTGATGAAAATCAAACAGTCGGTCGACATCATGGTATTTGGAGTGGTCACGAGTGATGGTGAGGTTGTGTTTCCATTAGTCATATCACATGGCCTCATACTCAACATGGAAGCCTATATCAAGTGCCTGGGGAAGATAGTGTTGCCTTGGATCAAGAGGGTAGTTGCTGGAAGACCCTATATCTGACAAAAGGATGCAACGCCATGCCACACAAGCAGAAGAACCTAGTGTTAGATGTCAGAAAATTTCTGCAACCACATCACCCCAAACATCTGCCAGACTCCCAGATTGCAATTCCTAAGATTACAATGTGTGGTTGGGGGTGAGGGAACAACAAACTTCTGTATAACACCAAAGATGAACTGAAAGAAAGGATAACAGCAGCATTTACCAATTTGAACAAGGAGACTATCGGAAAAGCTTGCAGGAGATTCTGAAGTCATCTGGAGGCCGGGATTAAATCCAACGACAATTTCTTTGATTATATCTATCGTATTTTAAGATATTTTCATACAATTTTGGTAAATTTCACTGATAGACTGAGATGTCAGTGTTATTTTCATTTTTACAAATTTAGACGACCGTTTACCTATTGTACCCAGTTTATATATATATATATATATATATATATATATATATATATATATATATATATATATATATCGGAAAGCGAGACAGATTAAGAGAGGGATAGAGAGAGTACGAACACTCAAATCTCATATTAGTTCACTCCAGTGTATACATACGAGAATAAAGACCTCTATTAACATTCAATTAATATGAGGACTGTCTACTGTTAATAGACTTCTTAATTTGGAACCTATTCAAGTATTGATTTGTGTATGTAATTCAACAATATTACCTGAACTAATAATCCTGGCTAAATTGATACACATTCAGAATAATACACTTTCATTTGCTTTCTCTCCCTCTCTCTATCTCTCTCTCTCTCTATATATATATATATATATATATATGATATATCTTAAAATTTTATCGTTTCCACAAATCCACCAAAAAATTGGTTTTACGGTATTTTACTGTCTTAAAAAATTGACAAACACTCTTTGACCCTGTCTGACAAGTGCACTTTCAAAGCTTTGTTCGTAATTTTCCTAGTCTTGGCCATATATGGTGTTTCTTGAGAGTTTTGTCGATTCCTGCAAATGCAATGAATATCAGGAAATCACCTGAGACCCACACCATCCACCATTCAAACCTTGCATTTGGATTAAGGATTCGAGTTCAGCTCCATTTCATTTTGCCTATTTCATATGATGTTAGATTTTCCCTCCACCCCAGCTGCTGCCGCCCGACGGACGTTCCATAGGAGAGAGAGAGAGAGAGAAAGAGAGAGAGAGAGAGAGAAAGAGAGAGAAAGAGAGGTGGAGGGAGGAAGAGTTTGGGAGGTAGAGAGAATGTTATAAATACTCTTTCATCCCACTTAGCAACTGTGCAGTAAAGGATCGCATTTCCGATATTCGTCTATATGCAGAAAAGTGAAAAGTAAATCACACACACACACACACACACACACACACACACACACACACACACACACACACACACACATATATATATATATATGAGAAAAAGCTGTAAATATAAATATATACGTATATATGTATATACATATAATATACTCTGACACTAACCCAACACACACATAATATATTTGCCCAGTCGGCTGGGGCTGTAGAATACACTGACTGCAATTCTGCAGAGGGGTAATGAGTGTTCTGGATATGACACAAAACAATCTGATGGTGAGGTTCCAGTAATACTGGGGCTTTGGGGAATGCAGAGCACTCCTTTATTGCCATTGCTCCCAGGTCCACTCTGACCCGGCGTGGTAGCACCTGTCTATGGGTTAAATAGAACTAACGGTATACTTATGCTAAACTGAATTGCTTGAAATAGAAATGTTTTTGACAATTAAACCGTACTTACACTTAAACTGCGTGATTATGCTAAACTGAAACCGTACTTACATTTAAACTGCGTGATTATGACAAACTGAATTATTTGAAACTGTACTTACACTAAACTGATTTGTTTAATATAGAACTGTTTTAACATTTAACAGTGAAAACAAAATCTGTACTTACGCTCAACTGAATTACCTGAATTAGAACTGTTTGAATAAACTGAATAGTTTGAAAGAGAAATGTTTTTGACAATTAAACTGCATACTCATATTAAACTGGTTTGTTTGAAATAGAACTGATTATTTACACAAAAATGCATTTGGCGTTAGATAACCTACAAAGGCTGATATGCCATAAAACCCACCTACCCAACCAATCAACCAACCAACCAACATAATATATATATATATATATATATATATATATATATATATATATATGTATATATATTTATATGTATATATATATATATATATATATATGTATGTATGTATATATATATATATATATAAACCCAAGGAAACAAAAAAGAAAAATGAAGAAAATAAGAGAAAGAGAAGAAATTAAAACGAGAAAAGAAGCGAAAAAGAAAATTTTGGAAAAAGAACAAAAGTAAAAAAAATTGAAAAAGTTTGAAAAAAACATAAAAGAAGGAAGGAAGGAAGGAAACACCCAAAACTGAAAAGAAAACAAAAATAGTTGTCTAAATTTCTGAGACGAAGTCTTCTGATCATTAAGGTTTTTCGGACTATTGTCTTCATCTCCACAACGTTTCAACCAATATGTCCTCTGGCATTCTTCAGGTGTTTGTCAAACTTGGGAACCTTCACGGAACTTCGAACTACGTCCTTTATTGAAACCACGGCGGTCGCCTGTTCTGATTCCGTTGGCTATAACCGGGTACAAGTGTTAACTATTCCTGTATATTACTCGCCTGAGGATTGAACCTGCAACTTTCAGATGATAGTCTTCTTAGAAGCTCAGGGAACCAACGCTGGACAATTCAGAGGGAATTTTTGGATATTATAAACTTAATGTTCTTACTTAAGCTAGAATTACTACAATTATGTAAAAAAAAAAAACCTGAATATGAGCACAGGTAAAAAAATCATACATAATAGTAGTGATTCTAGCTAAAGTAAGAACATTAAGTTTATAATAAAAAAGAAGAAAAGAAGAAAAAACATAGGAAAATATGGGAAGAGAGAAACAAACAAGGAGATAAAAAGAAAGAAAAGAGAAAAAGTAGGGAAAAGTAAGAGAAGAGGAAAAAGAAGGGAAAAGTAAGAGAAGAGGAAAAAGAAGGAAAAAGTAAGAGAAGAGGAAAAAGAAGGAAAAAGTAAGAGAAGAGGGAAAAGAAGGGAAAAGTAAGAGAAGAGGAAAAAGAAGGAAAAAGTTAGAGAAGAGGAAAAAGAAGGAAAAAGTAAGAGAAGAGGAAAAAGAAGGAAAAAGTAAGAAAAGAGGAAAAAGAAGGGAAAAGTAAGAGAAGAGGAAAAAGAAGGAAAAAGTAAGAGAAGAGGAAAAAGAAGGAAAAAGTAAGAGAAGAGGAAAAAGAAGGGAAAAGTAAGAGAAGAGGAAAAAGAAGGGAAAAGTAAGAGAAGAGGAAAAAGAAGGAAAAAGTAAGAGAAGAGGAAAAAGAAGGGAAAAGTAAGAGAAGAGGAAAAAGAAGGAAAAAGTTAGAGAAGAGGAAAAAGAAGGAAAAAGTAAGAGAAGAAAAAGAAGGAAAAAGTAAGAGA
Organism: Sepioteuthis lessoniana; assembly: GCA_963585895.1. NCBI lineage: Eukaryota > Metazoa > Mollusca > Cephalopoda > Myopsida > Loliginidae > Sepioteuthis > Sepioteuthis lessoniana. Next base: position 73,341,478 of record OY757936.1, on the reverse strand, counting down.
AGAGGAAAAAGAAGGAAAAAGTAAGAGAAGAGGAAAAAGAAGTAAAAAGTAAGAGAAGAGGAAAAAGAAGGGAAAAGTAAGAGAAGAGGAAAAAGAAGGGAAAAGTAAGAGAAGAGGAAAAAGAAGAAAAAAGTAAGAGAAGAGGAAAAAGAAGTAAAAAGTAAGAGAAGAGGGAAAAGAAGGGAAAAGTAAGAGAAGAGGAAAAAGAAGGAAAAAGTAAGAGAAGAGGAAAAAGAAGTAAAAAGTAAGAGAAGAGGAAAAAGAAGGGAAAAGTAAGAGAAGAGGAAAAAGAAGTAAAAAGTAAGAGAAGAGGGAAAAGAAGGGAAAAGTAAGAGAAGAGGAAAAAGAAGGGAAAAGTAAGAGAAGAGGAAAAAGAAGGAAAAAGTAAGAGAAGAGGAAAAAGAAGTAAAAAGTAAGAGAAGAGGAAAAAGAAGGGAAAAGTAAGAGAAGAGGAAAAAGAAGGGAAAAGTAAGAGAAGAGGAAAAAGAAGGAAAAAGTAAGAGAAGAGGAAAAAGAAGGAAAAAGTAAGAGAAGAGGAAAAAGAAGGGAAAAGTAAGAGAAGAGGAAAAAGAAGGGAAAAGTAAGAGAAGAGGAAAAAGAAGAAAAAAGTAAGAGAAGAGGAAAAAGAAGGGAAAAGTAAGAGAAGAGGAAAAAGAAGGAAAAAGTAAGAGAAGAGGAAAAAGAAGGAAAAAGTAAGAGAAGAGGAAAAAGAAGGGAAAAGTAAGAGAAGAGGAAAAAGAAGGGAAAAGTAAGAGAAGAGGAAAAAGAAGGAAAAAGTAAGAGAAGAGGAAAAAGAAGGAAAAAGTAAGAGAAGAGGAAAAAGAAGGAAAAAGTAAGAGAAGAGGAAAAAGAAGGGAAAAGTAATAGAAGAGGAAAAAGAAGGAAAAAGTAAGAGAAGAGGAAAAAGAAGGGAAAAGTAAGAGAAGAGGAAAAAGAAGGGAAAAGTAAGAGAAGAGGAAAAAGAAGGAAAAAGTAAGAGAAGAGGAAAAAGAAGGAAAAAGTAAGAGAAGAGGAAAAAGAAGGAAAAAGTAAGAGAAGAGGAAAAAGAAGGGAAAAGTAAGAGAAGAGGAAAAAGAAGGGAAAAGTAAGAGAAGAGGAAAAAGAAGGAAAAAGTAAGAGAAGAGGAAAAAGAAGGGAAAAGTAAGAGAAGAGGAAAAAGAAGGAAAAAGTTAGAGAAGAGGAAAAAGAAGGAAAAAGTAAGAGAAGAAAAAGAAGGAAAAAGTAAGAGAAGAAGAAAAAAGAAGGGAAAAGTAAGAGAAGAGGAAAAAGAAGGGAAAAGTAAGAGAAGAGGAAAAAGAAGGAAAAAGTAAGAGAAGAGGAAAAAGAAGGGAAAAGTAAGAGAAGAGGAAAAAGAAGGGAAAAGTAAGAGAAGAGGAAAAAGAAGGAAAAAGTAAGAGAAGAGGAAAAAGAAGGGAAAAGTAAGAGAAGAGGAAAAAGAAGGAAAAAGTTAGAGAAGAGGAAAAAGAAGGAAAAAGTAAGAGAAGAAAAAGAAGGAAAAAGTAAGAGAAGAAGAAAAAAGAAGGGAAAAGTAAGAGAAGAGGAAAAAGAAGGGAAAAGTAAGAGAAGAGGAAAAAGAAGGAAAAAGTAAGAGAAGAGGAAAAAGAAGGGAAAAGTAAGAGAAGAGGAAAAAGAAGGGAAAAGTAAGAGAAGAGGAAAAAGAAGGAAAAAGTAAGAGAAGAGGAAAAAGAAGGAAAAAGTAAGAGAAGAGGAAAAAGAAGGAAAAAGTAAGAGAAGAGGAAAAAGAAGGAAAAAGTAAGAGAAGAGGAAAAAGAAGGGAAAAGTAAGAGAAGAGGAAAAAGAAGGGAAAAGTAAGAGAAGAGGAAAAAGAAGGAAAAAGTAAGAGAAGAGGAAAAAGAAGGAAAAAGTAAGAGAAGAGGAAAAAGAAGGAAAAAGTAAGAGAAGAGGAAAAAGAAGGGAAAAGTAAGAGAAGAGGAAAAAGAAGGAAAAAGTAAGAGAAGAGGAAAAAGAAGGAAAAAGTAAGAGAAGAGGAAAAAGAAGGAAAAAGAAAGAGAAGAGGAAAAAGAAGGAAAAAGAAAGAGAAGAGTCGTTAGCTTCAAAAAATAAAAGTAAAAATAAAAGAAAGAAGAAATGAAAAATAGGAGATGGATGGTAACAAATTATAATTAAACGACCCGAACAGTCGACTTTATATATTCGATCCAAATAGAACGTCGATTTGACTCCACCTTTCATCAACTTGCTGTCGTCGACATTTGTTAGCCGTTCTTCAATCTCATCTCGATGCTATTTCCCTGTCCCTTTATTCAATGTCTCGATTTTATCCAGTGAAACAAATAAAAGGATTTAATCCCCGTAAATGATCCTATAAGCTGAGCAAAAGAAAATGGATCAGTCCCTCTTTGAGCCCTCGTCTACAGCTGTTGCTTCTACTTGAGACGACTCTCTGTTTGGAATTTCATATCCACATCTTAACAACCCACTTCCAAAACTAATTTATTGGATGTAAACATTGTGAATTAAAATAAGATTTTTTTTTAAACATTAACATGTATATATTTTTAAAAATTTTATGTCATTATTATCCGTTTGTATCTAAAGAATTTTGAATCTGGTGCGTGCATATACCATTTTTTAATGTGGCTAAATTATCATTTTTATTAAATCACACCTTGCGATTTTTTTACACAAGCGTTATCTGGTGCTCTTTCACTAGAGTCTGAGAGACAGCATGTCTTTTCAGGTCTCCAGAACTCTTCTCTGTATTCTGGCAGCTGTAAACAATGCTGTTGTCTAAATGGTCGGGATTCTTCCTACGATTTCTAACTGTTCTCATCCCCTTTCAAATCCTCTTGGGAGCGTTCAGAGAGCACCAACTACCCGTATGTTCCACAGTTTTTGTTCTCTGGATAGGTCTAAGTATGTATTTTCATTTTATTTCCTTTTATTTTCATTCTAGAATCCGCTGGGACGGCAAAATCCACTAGACAAGTTCTCTTTTTTCGTGAATTAGCACAAGGTCTGGTCGTCTGGCCAGGATTAAGTGATCTGTTTGAATCTCAAAATCTCTGTTAATTTTATACACCTCATTTTCCAGGATGGATTCTAATTTGTGCATATACAATTTGTTATTATGGTCAAAATTTAATCTTTTGCACTGTTGCCAGTAGATCAACCTTCCTATCCATTCATGCCTAGTCTTGTACTCCTTTTCTGCTGCATTCACTTACAACATGATTAATCGTTTCATCTCTTTCTCCTCGTAACCTACACAAGATGTTCAGTTGCATATTATCAATATTCGCTTTAACATAATTAATACATATGGCGTTGAAGAGCTTCAGTTTTTCTCTTGATATTTATTTTTCTTAGTTTTGTCCATGTTTTCTCGCTAGTTTATTGATTGAAATAGCCATACCCTTTCAATAAATGATTTCCTCTCCTAATTGGTTTTAGCAATTCAAATGTTTTCCCCTTGAAGATGGCTCCAACTGGGTCCGAAAATTCTTTAGAAAAATCTAGCTCCTTCTTGAATTCATTCCAGCCAGATGTCAAACGACTTACATGAAAACTTAAACGTACCACGTGTGTGTGTGTGTGTGTGTGCGCGCGCGCGCACAATATAAATGATATACATATATAAATACAACTTACTTTGTTCTCTTTCTTTTTTGTTTGTTTTATTTACAGTGTTTAATATCTGGAATATCTGGAGTAGAGTCCTGATAGAGTTGATCGTAGATCATGGTGAGAAACACTTTTAAAAATCATTTTTGAAAACTTCTTAAACCGAATTTGAAATTTGAATTTATCAAACCCCCACCTCCACTAGAAAAATGCGACAAAAGGTCAGTTTTTAAAGCGAAGTACAACTTGTTTGAATTTTAGAGTTTTTTCTTCTCCAAAGATCGATGGTCATAAACAGGTAACAGTAATGAGCCTAGTATGCCCTATTACTTACCCATTGCTAGTTTATTTAATGCCAAATCCATTTTATACCAATGAAATGTTTTATTTCGAACAATTTTTTAATTTCAAGCTTTTCAGTTTAATCAAACAGTTCTAATTCAAACAATTCAATATAGTTTTTGTTTACATACAGTTAAATATCAAAACAGTTCAATTTCAAACCGTTCAGTTTAGCGTAAGTCCAGTTTCTATTTCAAACAATTCAGTTAATCATAAGAACGTAGTTTAAATGTCAAAGCAGTTCTATTTCGAGCAATTCACTTTAGCATAAGTACGCAGTTTAAATGTCAAAACAGTTCTATATCAAACTATTGAGTTTAGCATGATTACGCAATTTACTTCTTAAATAGAAGTAAATTGCGTAATCATAGATAGGATCCTAGTAGGTGCTACTATCTCAGGCCAGAGTGGGCCTAGGAGCGATGGCAATGGAGGGGTACTTCGCATTCCCCAAAGCTCCAGCACTACTGGAACATCACCATAAAATTATTTGTCATATCAGGACACTTATTGGGCGGAGGTTTACCCCTCTACAGGAATGCAGTCGGTATTTTCTACAGCCTACCCCACCGCTATCCGCCAGGGCAATGCTATGTGGAGAATCGTTTGATTCATACATAACCCAATGGTATTAGCGAAATCTGAAAATGCAAAGAGCCTCCGGGATTTGAACTCAGGTCGCCGGGTCCATTTCTTTCGACGATAACCGTTGTGCCACGAACGAATTATAGTTTTTCGATTAAGAAGAAAAGTTGAAAAAATGAAATAATCCAAATTTGATGAATTTATTATGAAAGTCGACGTTGAACGTTTCGGTTATGTTAACCTTCTTCAGGACTTAAAATTCATGATAAGTGTTGTTAAAATATTGATGGATATTGATGAAATAGCAAGAGAAAAGAAATTATGTATCGATCGTCGGACAGTCGATATTCGGTTGACACTCTCACCATATCTATCTATCTATCTCTCTCTCTCTCACTCTCTCTCTCTCTATATATATATATATATATATAGTGTATCACAAAAGTGAGTACACCCCTCACATCTCTGCAGATATTTAAGTATTTTTGCTTTTAATGGTTATATTTTGAGTTATTTTGAGGGGAAAATAAATTAATTCTGTTCTATAAGCTGCACACAGACTACTTTTCAATGTGTCAAAGTGTCATTTTGTCAGTAATGTCCCATGAAGAGATATACTTAAATATCTGCAGAAATGTGAGGGGTGTACTCACTTTTGTGATACACTATATATATATATATATATATATATATATATATATATATATATATATATATATATTGGATGTACTTGATTCGAACATTAATGAGCAAATTTCATAATTCGAACAATATAATTTGTCAAGCACCTATTCTTTATTTCGATGTGAAACATTCGGAAATCTCCAACCAAGGCCTTTTCATTTCAGCTGAATGGCTGGAAAGATCAGTTTAACCTGCCAGAGGCCTCCCAAAGGGATAAGCCGAGAGAACTGAGCAGTTTTTAGATCTGTCCTCACGTACGAGTAAAGAGCGTCCCACCTCGACTCTAAACTTGACCCAGGGTCATATCTGCTCTCAACCGATGAAGAGAAATGTATCCGGTGTCCAGTGTGATATTCGTATTCATTGCTTCTGGTTAACAAAGAGATTCCAGTTGTCTAATCCTAACCAAATCCCATAAACTAATCCAATGACTTTAGATTTAATTTAGACTGTAGCATTTTTCAACGAAGCGATGACACGGATATTCCGCTCAGAAAATTCCCAACAAAAGAAATGGCCCCCTTTTTCACACTTTTCTAATTATCGCAAAGGTTTATCCTGAATAACAATCCCCCACCCACCCAGAACATCAAGGAAAGTAAGAGTATTGTGTTACTTAAGTGAAAATCGTCGGCTCTTGAATATCTAGACTAAATGTCATTCCAGCAAATTTTTCTTTCGTTACCAAAGTCGCATATTCGGTTAGGTTTGATTTTATTTGTCTAAGGGCATATCAACTCTTTATAGGTTATTTAATTCCAAAGTGTGATTAATTTGGAAATGTTTGATTAAAATCGTAACTATCTATATGTGGTTTGGTAGTTAATGGCACATTAAATCTTCATGGATTATGCAATCCCGATATGTGATACTTTATAAATGTTTGATTGTTAAAATATTTCTAATTTAAAAAAAAAAATTCATTCGTCTATAACCATTTGTTTGCATATAGTTATATGTTATCTAGTATCCCTAATATAAATCATTGGCACAAAGTTGTATTGTTGCAAGTATTCTTATCTAATACTAATAATGTATACTGTTTTGAGCATTCCTATATAATACTAGAATGTATACGCAATTTTATAGTTTCAAATGTGCCATCCTAAAACTCATATTTTCCAAGCAATTATATCGTTTCGAGTAGATATAGCTAAGAAGAGGAAACTTCAGGAGAGGAACTGAATCTCTTTTGATAGCAGCATATAATATTGCCATAAGAACTAGTTCTGTAAAAAGAAAATGATAATACACCGGAGAATAAAAAGTGCCGCTTTTGTGGGGATAGAGATGAAATGATTAACTGCATAATAAGCGAATGTATCAAACAGGCACAAAAGAAATAGAAAAGTAGACACGATTGGGTGGGAAAGGTGATCCACGGGAAATTGTGCAAGATATCAAAACTTGACCATAGTGACTGATGATACATGCACAAACAAGAACCTGATCTCAGAATGAGATGCATAAAATTCTCTGGGACTTTGAGATACAAACGTATCACCTAATCCCAACTAGAATATTAGACATGGTACTAATAAAAAAAAAAAGGAAACAAAATTTTCATCAGGTAAATTACTCTGTTCTGACTAACCATTGAGTAAAAATAAGAGAAAACAAAAAATAAAAAATATCCGATCTTGTCAGAGAGCAGAAAAAGCAATAGAACGTAAGGGTGACGGTGATACCGATGGTAATTGAAGCTCTTGGAACAGTTCCAAAAGGCTTAGACAAATAGATTGAAGGAACTGAAAATCAGAAGAAGAATCAAGAACGTCTAGACCACAGCAATGCCCAAAGAATCCAGTAGACTAAAGGAAACTGGCTGTCCCTAATGCACCATTGAAAAATCACCCGATAAAACTGCTGAAAAAATTCGAAAGGAGAAAAAATTGTTTGCGCTCAGTTACGTGGTTCAATGTATTCTTACTTAACAGTAATAATTTTTACACTATTTTAAAAGTATATTGAGTTTAAAGCGACTTTAGTGGCTTGCAACCAGATAATCTTTTGTCGATTGTTATATAAAAAAAGTCTTTGCTTATAATTCTTAATCAAGAAGATAAAAATCTGAGTATTGTTGAGTTTCCCGAGCCGAGAAGATTAGTGAACAAAGGATCTGAAGTGATCACTAAATATAAATCCGAAAATAAGTTCTTGTTATGACATCTATCGCTAACTAATAAACGCCTGAGTTGGAGTCATGATAACACACACACACACACACACACACACACACACACACACACACACACACACACACACACACACACACACACACACGAATATGTGTTGTGATGAAACAGTCTTCAGTTGCTTGATGATCGCTATACTGTGGGAAACTTTCAGTTTTTGTCGTTTATATTATTCGTGTTTAATACAGTTTATATATATATATATATATATATATATATATATATATATATGTGTGTGTGTGTGTGTGTGTGTGTATGTGTGTGTAACGGATTCAAGTGATGATGTGTAATAATAATAATAGCTATTATATATGTAATAATATATAAATATTTGTATATCATATATTATACTATACATATATATTAAAAGCATAATTGCATTATTTGTCACATTATTTTTTTTTATAATTAAAATATCATGATATCGCTCTGCCTTTATGGATTCGACAGTGTTATATATATATATATATATAGAGAGAGAGAGATTTGCTTATTTGTGATATTTTTGAATGAAGTTTTAGTCAACTCTTTTAACTGGCTCGTCGATATTACGAGATCGTGTCGGAAGCGTGTGAGCACGGAATCTGACCAATTTGATTATTATATGATGATGTAATTATGGCGCAAGTTATGGTAGCCTGCCATAAAAACACAGCGTTTAGGGTAACAATAAAGACACAGCTTAACACTATCCACTCTTGTCTTGATTGAAAGAAAGAAAGAAAGAAAGAAAGAAAGAAAGAAAGAAAGAAAGGAATGGAGACAAAGAAAGAAAGAAAGAAAGAAAGAAAGAAAGAAAGAAAGAAAGGCATGGAAGCAAAGAAAGAAAGAAAGTCATAAAGGCATGGAGGCAAAGAAAGAAAGAAAGGTATGGGGGCAAAGAAAGAAATAAAGAAAGGTATGGAAAGAAAGAGAGAAAGAAAGAAAGAAAGAAAGAAAGAAAGAAATGGAGACAAAGAAAGGAAGAAAGAAAGAAAGAAAGAAAGGCATGGAAGCAAAGAAAGAAGGAAAGGCATGAAGGCATGGAGGCAAAGAAAGAAAGAAAGAAAGAAAGAAAGAAAGAAAAAAGTTTTTGTTGTAAAATAAAGAAACAAAGGCAAAGAAAGAAAGAAAGAAAGAAAGAAAGAAAGAAAGAAAAAAGAAAGAAAGAAAGAAAGGTATGGGGGCAAAGAAAGAAATAAAGAAAGGTATGGAAAGAAAGAAAGAAGGAAAGAAAGAAAGAAGGAAATGCATGGAGGCATGGGGGCAAAGAAAGAAATAAAGAAAAAAAGAAAGAAAGAAAGAAAGATGTATTTGTTGTAAAATTAAGAAACAAGGGTAGTGAAAGAAAGAAAGAAAGAAAGAAAGAAAGAAAGAAAGAAAAAGAAATAAATGACTAAAGAAATAAAAGGGCAATGGTTATATAAGAAAGAAATTGACATGGTTTGTAAAAAAAAGAAAGAAAGAAAGCGGTATGGATGTTAATTGAAAGAAAGAAAAACTTCTCATATCGTTTCTGATAACTGCTCTCCCGACCAACCCAATTAAAATCGCTCGTCTGTTATAACAATAACATTTCTCTTGGCATCTTCAAATCTCGGCTTGAAACCACTTCTCTTAGCTGGCAGCATTTTCTTCAGACTGGAACACCGAGAAAGTCTCATCAGCATTTGACTCTCACGCACGCATGCGCACACGCACGCACGCACGCACGCACGGATGATGTCTGAGTGGTTGGGAAAAGTGCGACTCGTCTGTGGAGCCAGTCTAGACTGAAACAGATTAATTGTGTGAAGGATCAGATTGTGGCTAGCGACCGGTTCGTATAAGACGTCATTTTCTTCCAAATAGGATTATCGCAAAGGGAAAAAAGGAGTGGCTGAAGGATTTGCGAGGAATAATACAATAACTTATTAAGAAGTTCACGTATTATGACGTTCAACGCTCTGACTCCCCAACATGAAAATCGGATGCCCTTGCACACAACCTTATATATATATATATATATATATATATATATATATATATATATATATATATATATAGCGTAGACGCAGAATCTCCGTCTTTTAGAGACCCCCAGTTTCTCGCTTTTGCGATCATCTGACAAAGAGGCTTTCACGTGGCGGGTATCCTTTTATATACTATTTATGAAGAATAATGAGAAGAGTAATTTACTTTGTAGGGCATTCAGGGATGAGCGGTCAAATTTATACTGGATTCATTTACATCTATAGGGATATATTGTTATCTTTTTTTGTTGTATTTATTTATTTATTTGTTTTTTTATGTTTTCTATGGGTTTTTTTTTTTTTGTTCTGTTTTTTCCCCGGTTAAAATAAATACGGGAACAACTTAGACACACAGGTAAAAAGTCCAAAAGAAAACATGAGGCGGAAAAAAAGACAGAAATAAAGCCCAACAAAGTTCAGAAATACACAACAAAAAATTCTTTTACTCAGGTTTTGAATTTTCTTTTTTTATAGAGCTGTCTTCCATGTGTCTCGTATTAACGATCCGCTCCTTTGTACTATACCTAAAATGCACCCTTTTATCTGTGTGTGTGTGTGTGTGTGTGTTCCTGTGAATAGTCCACCTTCAGCTATTTTTGGCACCACCGCCACCCATGCTTTCTTGTTTTTCCGCTCAAAACTTAATTTTGTGAGCTTCCCGGCTTTTGCAGTGGGGTTTAGTATATTCTACACACATTTTTCTTTAGAACCCACCATTGGTCTTCAAGCTCAACAAAAAGCTAAGAGTCGGAATGTTGATTTTAGCGGCAGATCCTCCCAGTTTTGAAAATTGACGCAACATAATCTTCCAACCGTCAAGTTTCGTTCTACTCAGCCCTAACGAGTATTCATTAAGTCTTACAGCTATCAGCATCTTGGTCTCAATTTACGATTTCTGCCGACAGGAAAAGACGTCTCTTTTCTCCTCTACCTGGGCGTACCTGTTTAATGTTGAAAAATAATAAGAACTTGTTATGAATGACAAAGGGCTTAATGTTTGTTTGCTTTACTGTGATCTTTGAGAACTGAAAGAAAAAAAGGAGAATAAATAAAATAAACAGATTGGTGAATTTGGAATCAGATGAAAGATGCGACAAAGGCTGTTGATGATCCTTAAGATTTGTTGTTGGTTGTGGAAAAGATGGGCATTTGCTAAGGAGAAAAACAGATAGATAGATAGATAGATAGATTAGCAAGCAGGCAAGCTAACGAGCTAGATATTTGCAGATACATACATACATACATACATACATAAATCATGGACTCGCAAGCGAACTAGATAGTTAAATATTACCAGATCTTAACAGAGAGAGACAGAGAGAGAGAGTGTGTGTGTGTGTGAGAGAGAGAGAGAAAGAGAGATTAGGTTGGTTAGTGTTTTATGGCATATCAACCCTTATTCAATTCAAAATTTTGTATTATTATTATTCCTTAGGATTTTTTCACATCGGCGTCAGCTGATGGTTTTTCATTGGAGTTTGATTGACAGCAAGTCTCCTCAAGTCTCCAGGACTCGTCTCAAGATTTTGGTCGTTCTCAGTAACGCTGTCATTTGAATAGTCTCTACCCGTCCGCCAACTTCCAAGACCTTTTAATAATCCTTTAGTTATTGTGCCAAAAGCACCAATCACAATTGGCACAATCGTCACCTTCATGTTCCACGGCTTTTTCAATTCTCTAGCAAAGTCGAGGTACTTATCCTTCTTTTCACATTCCTTCAGATTTATTCTGTGGTCCGCCGGGATAGCAAAGTCGACAATTTTTCATATTCTCTTTTTCTTTTGTTGGTTATTATAAGGTCTGGTCTTCTGGCCGAGATTAGGTGATCCGTTTGTATGTCAAAGTCCCATAGGAGTTTATGTGCGTCATTTTCTAGGACAGATGCTGGGTTGTGCATATACCATTTGTTGGTGTGGTCAAATTTAAATTTCTTGCGCATCTCCCAGTGGATCACCTTGCCGACCCAGTCGAGTCTAGTCTTATATTCCTTCTCTGCTAATTTGCTGCATTCGCTTATGTGATTGATCGTTTCATCTCTGTCACCACATAGCCTACATTTGTTTTATTGTTGAGTCTTAACTATTTTTGCTTTGATATGATTAGTCCTTATGGCGTTGTCCTGTGCTGCTATTAGGAAATATTCTGTTTCCTTTTCTTAGCCAGGTTCAGGTTTTCTGGTGTGAAATGTTTATTAGTCGTTTAAAGTGGCCATAGAGTTGTTTTTCTCCCATTTTTGTTTCCTAGCTGTTGTCATTCTGTCGTCTATCGTGTTGTCCGTATCGTTTCTGATGGCTGTAATCAGTTATTATAATTAATTTTTATTATTATTCTGATGGCGTGAAAACAAGACTGATTATATAATTTGCAAACCAAAAAATATTGCACAAACTGATTTCCTGGAAAAAATTCCATAAAAAAGACAAGACTAAAAACATACGTACTTCTTAAAAATAACCGATAGTGTATGCTAAGTTAAAAGAAAAAAAACGCCATATATATATATATATATATATATATGGGGGGGTAAAATTAAATAGACAGGCGATCACATAATTTTTAAACAAGTTATTACAGCTCATTTATTTGCACACTGTTAAATGGTTTCGAGTATTGCGATTTAACATTAGAAATTCTCTTTTGCAAGTATTTCTGTGTAATATAAATAATTTGCACATAGCTGTATGGTTTCAAATAATTAACAATAATAATCCTTTGTGAAAAAAATGGATCATTCCTATTTTACCCATAAAAGTGACCCTAACAGGTACGACGAAGTTTGGTTTGTGTGACGGCAAATTAAAATAGTTGGATCCCCGGATGAGCAACCATTTAAAAGCGTATGAGAACTGGTGCATTTAAATATTGTTATCACCAAACGGGGAGTTTATTTTTCGCACGTATGAAGACGGGGCGGTGTGGCACTTGATCCCTCATAGAATAAGTTCTTGTTCAGAGTCCTTTCTCGGGTATATATATGAACTGGCATATTATGTGGGGGTTAATTTAGGGCTAGACTGACCGCCGTTGGCAAGGGGTTTCCAAATTTCACATTACACATACACCCACCAGGCCACTAGCTCTTCCACCCCTAGATTTATGGAAGATATTGACCTCTAGGTTTAGATGTAATAATATTAATTATAGTAGTCGACAACTCCGGTTTCCCGTATAGTATTTTTAAAGGAAAATATAGGACAACTTAGGCGAGAATAACATAAGGCGAAAGAAGCTGAAAAAGAAACATGAAATAACAACTTTTTGATAGTAGACGACACAAATGAACAAACTTCAACACCCGGGGGACATTAAAATACAACAATCTTTTTACTACACACGCGGATACACATATTCAACGTGTCGGCTATATTATCAGCGGATAATATATGACGATAAATATCTTTCTTCCTTTTCTTCTTTTCTTTAGTCTTTTTTTTTCTTTCTTTAAATTGAGAGAGAGAGAGGGAGAGTATATAATTGGGTATTGGGAGAAACAGTCTTAATGTTTACTTATCTTGACGGGTTCCTTCGGAGAGTATTTTCTTGTTTTACGGGCTGACGGACTTTATGTTATATTTTGTTCTGGCTTGAAGGTATGGGTTTTTCATCTTGTCCAAGATTCTTTCCGCTTTCTTTACCCGGAGTGTGGCGCGAGATTCCTCCCCATCTGTTCACGACGACCTCTGATCCAAAAACTGATTTTCTTTTACCCTATTTCCGCTGACGGAAGAAGCTCCCACTTCCGCCTTAGGGTTCTAGCCAATCATTTCGCTTCTATCTTCTTCCTTCCGGTCACAGAGTGCAAACACCTGTTGGCTTTTATTCTGTAGGTGATCCGAGTGAGCTCACGGAGTACAGATAGCTTGACCCACATTTTTTTCTTCCTTTAACGGCCAGCCGAAGTTGACTTACATTCTTTATTTGTCTTTTAACGGTCAATCTTTGGCTAATTCAAACACGGAGGGTAGTGGAAATTCCTTATTTCTCTTCTCTCAGTGGGAGATCACGTGACATTTGGTTTCTTTTGTTTAATGGCATATCAACCTTCGTAGGGTATTTAATGCCAAAGCCATTCTCCTAGAAGAACAGCAGTGGTGCTATTTAACCCATAGTTGGGAGGATAGGGGGGGTTCATACCTTTCCCAAGGGTATTTGTCCGAAAATGAATGTAATAGCCCGACTGGATTTCGAACTCGCGTGCTACGATTTCGCAGACTATCGCTTTAACCATTACACCACGGGGACACCCCCACAGGTACGACGAGTCCAGACTTGAGGAACTTGGCAATAACGGCAGTGACGGGGTATTCCACATTTGTCAAAGTAGAGCCTCACTGTGTAAGATGCAATTTAATGTCATACCAAGGACACTCATTGGCGGTGGGGGTGAATGCCTTATCCTTCTACAGAGGTGAGGTCGATATATTATTCTACAGTCCCACCCGACAGAGCGCGATAATATTTAGAGAAGCTAAATACGATTTCAATCACTTTGACGAATTCCAGTTGTCGTGGGTGTTTAAATAGAGCCTCATTTTACCAATCTTTTATTTTACAATCTTTTATTTTACAATCTTTGTTACCAATTAAAAAAATAATAATTCCAATTTTACAAATGAAGATTAATCGACTGAAGAAAAAATGGATTTATTAATTTTGTTTTCTAATGAAATTATTATTTTTCTGAAAAAATTCTTATGAAGTTGTATATATATATATATATATATATATTACTTCTTTTTATATATTCAGTTGCAAGGATGTTTATCTAAGACCTCTAGTTTCATGATGATTGCCGTGTAAAAATAGCATGAAACCACTGGTCGCAGATAGGAATCCATGCTTTAAATATACATAAAAACGAATATATATTTGTTTATTATTATATTATATAATAGCTCTATCAGAGATATTAAGCACTCTCCGAATTATTTTGCACTTGGTCTGCCACTAACCCACCAAGAGAGATTGTGACAACCATATACTGCTGTAATATATATATATATATGTCTATTCTGAATTATCTTATCCATAAGATCTGAAGAAGGCCTGTAAGTTTTTTTTTGTTTTGTTTTTTGTTTGGTGTTTTTGATTTTGGTGTTTTTTGATTTTGGTGGATTTTTTTTGTGTTTTTGATTTTGTCTATTCTGAATTATTTTATCCATAAGATCTGAAGAAGTCCTGTTAGTTTTTTATTTGGGGGGGTTGTTGTTGTTGTTTTTTTGGTTTTTTTTGTCTTTTTTTGTGTTTTTGATTTTGGTGTTTTTGATTTTGGTGGATTTTTTTTGTGTTTTTGATTTTGTCTATTCTGAATTATTTTATCCATAAGATCTGAAGAAGTCCTGTTAGTTTGTTTTTGCTGTTTTTGTGTGTTTTTGATTTATATCAAAACCCATAACAAGATGGAAATAAATTTATAATCTTAATGTGACCGGTTTTTGTTTTTTCTTAAAAAGATTATTGCTCTGTAATGTCAGTTACATTGAGCTCTTTACCAGGAAAATTTAAATGTTCACTGTTGAATTTTTTTTTTTTTTTTTTTGTCCTGGTGGAATTACTCCCAACTCCGGTTTAACTGAACCGAATAATACCTATATATATAGTCATCCATAGACAGACTATTTCGTTGTATCACAACTCTTCAGTGTGGTTAGACACGTAGGACACCTCAAAGCTAGGACTGAAACCCGCCCAACTTTACGTTAGATTTAGTATCATACCGCTCAGCCAGCAGTCGACATACGTCAGCTTGGGAATTATAAGGCATTCCAAAATTTTATTACCAATTTCTTTGCCTCAATTCTGACTTTGTAAAAGTATATGGCTAAATGTCTGTCTCTCTGTATATCCTATCACTCAACAAGGGTCTGCGTCTTGGTGGACAGTCCCGGATGGAATCACGGTCTCACAGAAACACCCTGTTTATACATAAATAATTCTAAGACATCAGATTTAAAATGGAAAGCTAAAAGAATCCATATTTAAAGTAATTTCAGGATTAGAAACAATATTGATGGTTGTAATATCAACTCAGCTCTTTTAACTTCCTTCCTTACCGTCTCTCATAAATTACGTTGCCTATGAAGCTGCTGATTATTTTCAAGTATTTGTGGTCCAAGGTATAAATAAGATCATACGCCTAGAAAATGATTGGTGGTTCCTGTCACGGAAAACTGATGGGATGATTCAATATTAAAATTGGCATCGTGCTTGTCGGAATCACATATCTACAATAAATAACCGAAACATTTGCTTGCCTGCCTGGTCAGATACCAATATATTCGCTACCAGTGTCGGTGCCCCGTTCCCATTTAAAAGTTTTGATCACATCGTCACCACCCCTATCACAGAGTAACTCGTAATACGAATAAGCGCAATCGTTCCATTTATTAAACATTTAGAAAAACTGCAACATGATATTTTAAATCCAGTCAATAAGCCATTAATGGGACCGTATTTTTGTATATATAATAAACACGAATTAAACTTAAACTGTACAGACAATATTTCCGGAAGGCCCCCATTTTAATTATCAAGTAAAAGATTTTTTTCCAATGGTAAAAGAGACCCTCTAATAATTCTGATTGGTATAATTTTAATTACTTATACTTGTTATCACACGCCTTATAGATAATTCCCATTTAATTTCTTTAAGGATATACACTTCGTATATTGTTAAGGAATGTCACAAACAAGTCTGCTGCCTCTTTTTAGAGAATATTTATTGACCAACCTCTCCCTCATGAGCAGAAGCGACATGAGTTCATTTTTTAAGCGGTGTTTAACAGGCTTGAATTCAGTTTTCCTTCTCCTTGGCTGGTTGCCATGCCAAAGTTAAAGAGTATAGACTATCCTACAATTCATCCATAGCTGGAGGGAGAATAGTTGGATTTATACTGTTTCCAAGGGTCTTAGCGTTGATGAGGATCGGAGTTTGTTCGAATGTGGCCTCTTACCGCATTCGTATTTTGACCAGTTGCCATACCAAGTTTAATGAGTTAATTCTATTCTACTATTTAACCATAGCTGTAGAAGCGGGTGTCCTCCTGGTGTAATGGCAAAACCGCAGGAGTCTGGAATCGTAGTAAGCGAGTTCAAACTCCAGTCGCGCTATTACATTGACTTTCGGACATTTACTCTTGTGAAAGGAATCAACCTCCTCATACTCCCGGTTATGGGTTAAATAGCATCACTGCTATTCTTCTCAAAGGATGGCTTTGGCATTAAATTACTCACAAAGGTTGATATGCCATTAAACAAAGAAACCAAACCAAACCATTGCTGTAGAGAGTAGAAGGATTTATACCTTTCCTAATGACATTAGCGTGAAAGTGTAACACAAACAAACTTGTCCAGGAATTGAACTCGCATCACCGTTCTATGATTATAACCATAAGGCCAGGTGTCTCCACATCGTCAATGTAGTTATTTACGAAGTTTTTTTTTTTTAGATGTGGTACAAGACGGCATGTATGGGGCACCCATTATTACAAAAATTGATGATTGAATTGACTTACCTAGAACTTACGCAAAATCACACGTGAATTGATTCAAACTCAAAACGATATCGAGATTTGTATCTATTTTTTTTTTTCAATTTCTTTTTCTTTTTTTTTTTTTTTTTTTTTTTTTCTCTCCGCGGTAAAATACAGAAATTCTATTTCAGGGAAAATATTTCAAAACGGAAAATTAAAAAGAGCAAAATTTTTGGATACAAAAGTAAAATTGGCGATGATGACCCGAAGGCTCCCTTTTCAATAACTACTGCACCGACGTGTAAGGGAGAGTGCTACTCCGTTCCCTGGATTGCTCCACTTTACCCTTGATCCTCACCTTGTAATGCAGTGTGTTATGCAATGCGGTATCAAGTACCATATTTTGAGTCTTTGGTATGACTCGACCTGGGATTGAACCCAGGTCTCCCGGACCATTAGCGAACAATCAACCACTGTGCTAATAGGTGTAGTGGGTAGAGAGTTCGCCAATGACCCGGGAGACTGGGGTTCAATCCCATGTCGAGTCATACCAAAGAGTCAAAAATGGTCCTTGATGCCTCCTTGCTTAATACTCACCTCTATAAGGGTAAAGTAGAGCAATCCGGGGAAAAAGTGTAGCGCCCTCCCCAATATCTCAGTGTAGTAGCTAATGAAAGGGAGACTTCGGGTTGCCCTTGACTACGCTTTCCAACTTGACTTTGTTGGATATAACTAAGGAATACTCATCATCATCATATCGCGCTGGTAGCACGGATATCCCTGACCCTCTCTCGCCACTCCTCCCTATCGTTCATCGCCCTAGGTAGGTCTTCAGGACAACATCCCGTATCCTCACATAGCTGCTGAATGTACGTTCGTGCTGGTCGTCCTGCTTTTGCGCGGCCATGTGTGGGGATCCATAAGAGTACATCTCTTATGAGTTCATCTCTGCTTCTCCAGCAGTGTCCTGCATGTCTGGTTCGTCTAACTTGAATAGTTTTCGTGATAGGGGGCAGGTGGCCGTACAGTTGGTGTCTTGTGGGGTGTTTCTGCCAGGACTTGTTCCGGATTGCATGCAGCATTCTTGTGTAATTGCCATCTAGCTTCTTCTCCAGCCGTTTTGTTAGCGTCCATGTAGTGCAGCCATATAGCAGTATCGATGTGACCCCTGCCTGGAAGAAGCTGCGTTTCATTTTATCGGTTAGGTCTGATTTCCATATAATCGATAGCCTATTGATAGCTGTCCATGCTTTCGTTAATCTCGTTTCGATGTCCTTTTCGGTTGATTCGACGCTGCTTCCTAGGTAAGTGAATTTGTCTACTAGTTTAAGAGGGGTTCCTTCTAGAGTGGAGATGTCCCCTGTTTGGTTATAGCACATATATTCCGTTTTGTGTGCATTAACATAGAGGCCTATGCTTGCTGCTGCTCGTTCCAAACTATGCAGAAGTGTTTCGGCTTGATCAGGTGTATTTGCCAGTATCGCTATGTCATCGGCGTAGTCGGCGTCGGTAATTGTTGTTGCGGGGTACCTTCTGCTTCTTTTCTTCGTCAGTTCGAAGCCATTCTCTTTGATTTTGTCAATCGATGTTCTAAGTACGTAGTCTAGACAAATGATAAAGAGGTACGGGGCCAGCGTGTCCCCTTGTAGTACTCCTGCTACAATGTCAAAGTATTCTGTGTCTCCATCCGGTGATCGTACTTTTACTTTAGTGTGGGCATCGATAGGTACTTCTCATAATAATGGTGACGTCTCAAGAGAAACAGCAATAATAATAATAATAATGGATAAACGACATGGAAAAAGAGTTGCAAGGGCTCGAAGAAGTCCCGAAAGCAAAAATACACATTGATTCACTCAGAGTAACACACAAAAAATACCAAATTGGAAAACGCCAGGCCGTGATGGCATATATGATTCAAAAAATTCACTTCCATCCATGACAGATTGGCTATCGAAATGAATAGATGGCCGCAAGAAGCAGATTTATTCGAATGGATGACCAAGGGAAAGACCACCCTGATCCAGAGAGACCCGGGAAAGGAACCTTCCTAAACAACTATCAAGTCATAACATGCTAACCCATTATGTGGAAAATACTAACGGCACAAAACAGGGAGGAGATTTACTACTCGTTAATAAGCTACGGATTGTTCCCTGAGGAACAGAAAGAATTACCCGCCAGGGGACCAGAGGAATAGGAATGCTACTGTATCAGCACTTCCTCAAGGAAAACAAAATGAGGCGCAAAAATTTTGCTATGGCCTGGATTGATTACAAAAAGGCATGCAATATGGCTCCGCAAAGCTGGATAATAGACGGTCTTAAACTGTACAAGGTATCTGATGAAATCATAAAATTCGTTGAGAAAACTATGAAAAACTGGAAAGTGGAACTAACTGCTGAAAGAAAAAGCTTTGTTGAAGTAAAGATCCAGAGAGGTATTTTTCAAGGAGATGCGCTATTATCATCACTATTTGTGATTGCAATAATGCCACAATAATAATCACATAGTTAAGAAAGTCACCAGCGGATACAAACTTAGTAATCGCAAGAAAAGATCAATCACCTAATGTTCATTGACAATATCAAAGCGTTTGCCCAATATGAAAAAGAATTGGAAATCCTAATACAGACAGTGACGATATACAGTCAAGATATCATATTTACCAACCCCTCCGCTCGGGCAGGATGTGACCCAAGGTCAATTTTTAAGCGAAGTTTAACAGGTTTGAATTCGAAGTTTTCCTTCTCCTAGACCAGTTGCCTCACCAACGCTGAAGAACCAAGTCTGCCCATAGCTGGAGGGAGAATAATTGGATTCATACCTTTCTCAAGGGTATTAGTGCTATGTGAAATGCAATTAGTCTCGGCCAGGATTTGAACTCGTGTCGCCGTGTCCATTTCCTAACCATTACACTACGGGCACCTCCTCAAACATACAGTCAAGATATAGGGATAGAATTCGGCATAGAAAAAATGAGCAATGTGTTTAAAAATGAGAAGCAGAAAACGACACATAACGGAAGGAATAAAATAAACAAACTAAGAAAATATCGCAATGCTCGGAGAAAATAAAACTTACTTATATTTGGAAGCGGACACCATCAAACAAGCCGAGATGAAGGAAAAATTAAAAACGGGTATCTCAGGAGAACTTGTAAACTATTCGAAACCAAACTATATTGCTGAAATCTCATCAAAGGGATAAACACCTGAACTGTCTCCTTGTAAGATACTCGGGATAATTTTTGAAGTGGACCAGAGAAAAACTTCAACAAAAGAATCAGAAAATGACGATACATAAAACCTTACATCCCAGAATTGGCGTAGAGAGACTGCGTCAAGAAAAGAAGGAAGAGGAAGCCATTTTGGTTCTTCCTTTGTATGTTGTCAATTTTGGCTTCTATGCAGTTGCTTAGTAGAGCATTGTATATCTTGGCCGCTATGGATGTAAGGATTATGTCTCGGTAGTTCTTGGCTAATCTGAGGTCACCCATTTTAGAGAAAGAGAGGATGCATCCCTTCATTCATCTGTCTATAAGGTTTTGATCATATACTGCATTACAGTGTCGGAGCAGTGTGTCGTCGAATTGTCTCGACTTCTAAACTTCTGGGGATATTTCATCGAGCCCTATCGCTTTTCTATTTTTAATTTTTCTTAATACCGAGTCGAGTTCTTCTTGTGTAAACGGTCCTAGTTTGATGTCCAATCGCTTACTTATAATTTTCGTGACCGGTTCATGCGTAACTTTCAGAGGGTTTCTTAGTAAATTCTCGAAATGCTCTTTCCACAGGTGTACCACAGCATCGCTCTTCGCGCGGATAAAAAAGGGACTCGTTCAACTCTGGCTGGAGCCCTGGCTCCAGTATTCGAAAAATCAGCTACAGAGCTCAAACAAAAATTACTAAAATGCAAATGAACAATACAAATAGCGACATTCAATGTTAGAACCTTTAATAGAATAAGACAGCTACCCGAGCTGACTGCATCGGCCATAGATCATAACATAGACATTATATGCATTCAAGAACACAGATACGCACATAACGAGGATATTAAATATCACGATTCTGGCAATGGATGGACACTGGCCACTGTATCAGCATGAAAAAACTCTGTGAATGCCCCAATAGGAGGTGTAGGTAGGTTTATAGGGTCACGAGCCCTAAAATCATTCAATAGCACCGAGAAAATACAACCTAGGATGATGGTAGCTACTTTTAATGGCAACCCCAGCGCAATAATCGTCTCCTGCTTCAACCCTATCAATGTTAGTGAAGAAACTGAACTCATCGCCTTCTATGATGAGTTATCCTCTCTCGTACTTATCATGCCGAAACGCAACATTCTCGTCATTGGTGGAGACATGAATGCCCAAATTGGAAAAAACGTAAACCACAAATTCGGCCTAAACAACTCGTCAAATAGAAATGAACAACATCTAACTGATTTCTCGATAGAAAATAGATTAACAGGCCTCAATACAAACTTTCAAAAAAGGGAGGGAAAACTATGGACCAACACTTACGCAAACAATACTCAAGCACAGATTGACTACATCTTCATAAACAAGAAATGGAATAATAGAGCATTGAATTGCGGGGCTTTCTCCTCATTCGAGGGTGTGTCCTCTGATCACTGAATTGTCACGGCAAAAATACGTTTGAGCCTACGAAAGAATGCTAACCTGGATAATAAAATTTAGAAATCAACCTATTTTTTAAGTAAAAAAAGATTTGCACCGTTGAACTTGCGAAAGATCTGAATAAAACATCATCGGAATCAAAATTTGCTTGTATTTCTACGAAAGTTATAAAAAAAAATAACAAAAATATCTACTCAGTTCAGAAAAATTCTTTATCAGCACTGAATCTATTTGGAATGTTCTGGAAATGGTCAAATTTAAAAAAAAAAGTATTTACTCAGATCATAAAAAGGGAAAAGTAGTCTTTTCTTCGTACTTTAGAAAATAAACTAATTGTGAAATAATACTTTTTGCCCAGGAATAGAAAAATAGAACAAAAAAAATTTACAGAGTGTTTTGTAAGTGTACGTGTTTGTTAAGTACGCAATGTGAGAATGGTTAATAATAATAAGTTCTTAGAATGAATTCAATGAGTCAGATCTTCACTTAATCTCGCAAGGTTTTGTTTAGAATTCGATGCTGAATTCCAAAACAAAACCTTGTGATGGGGATTGTTCTTCAATGGGATTAAAATTAAAAACGGGGAAATACTAAAATTTCATTACTTTGATAATTAAAGCAAAGTTTAAAAGAGAAATAATGTTCTTTTCCTTAAACAATTGGGAAATAACACTTTCTTTCTAAGAACAAAAGAGAATAAACATTTTGTTCCATAGTGTAATGTTTAAAGAATATTTGTTCGTTTGCACTTTAAAAAAACATCTCGGAACAATTGATTATTGGATTGACTTAACTAGAGTTTACGCCAAATAACAAGTGAATTGATTCCATCTCTAAACTGTATTCATAGCGAGATCAAAATTTGTTTTCTTTTTTGAAAAATTTTATTTTAGTCTTTTTCTTTCTTCCACGGGAAAATATAGAAATTCGATTTCAAGGAAATAGTTCAAAATAGAAAATTAAAAAGTGCATCAAGATTTTTAATCAATATTTACTGGAAAATTCATCGGGGGAAAAAAGCCGTAAAAAAGGAAAGAAAAAAAAAACAATAGAAAGACTCCATTGATAGAGCTGAGTGGTTACATAATGGAAAAAGAAAAGGAAGAATTTTTAAAAGAAATTTAATCAATTAAAGTCATTTTTTTTAAACCCGTTTTTTCGTGAAAACTTGACAGAACCAATGAATGCAAATTTGTAAATATATTAACCCTTTTAAACGCCAATACTGGAAATATACAAAAATATCGCCACTCTTAAATTCTCAACATATTCTTATGAAATACTCTGTATAAGAGAGGGTCTGAAACTGAGGGATTCAAGGCGGCGATTACATCTTGGGGAAGCGTCACAACTGATTCAAAGTGAAATGATATGGCATATCTATAGTTAACATCATTTATAGTCA
Organism: Sepioteuthis lessoniana; assembly: GCA_963585895.1. Taxonomy (NCBI): domain Eukaryota; kingdom Metazoa; phylum Mollusca; class Cephalopoda; order Myopsida; family Loliginidae; genus Sepioteuthis; species Sepioteuthis lessoniana. The sequence goes on along the minus strand of OY757936.1, from coordinate 73,318,571 downwards.
AGCGACAATACAGCAAATTGGATTCTAGAAAAGAGACCCTTTATTAATTAAAACTATGTGAATGTAACAATAAATGATTTGAAGTGTGTCAACAAGTTCAAAAGGTCCAATGGGAATAGAAAATAAAATAATTTAGAACTTTTCTTTATTAAATATCAGATTCCCCGCAAAGGTTTGTGAACTCATTGCCTTCGAATTTATTTCTGTATTTAATGGCATATCAACCTTTGTGGGTTATTCAAAGTCGAGGCATTTCATTTAGAAGAACAGCAGGGGTACTATCTAACTCAAAGCTGAGGAGTTCATAACTTTTCTGAAGGGAATTAACCTTAAAATAAACGTAATACTGTGACCGGAGTTCGAACTCACTTTATTCGAGACCGCAGTCCAGTACTTCGACTATTCTGCCAAGTGGACTCCTCTTTCCATCACTTCATCTTAGTCAATTCATGTTGAAGATGATTTTTGGCAAAATTTTGCAACAACAAAGAATTGTACATGGAGCCTGTAATCACCTAAATTAGCCAGCCTCAAGATGAATTCTAAAGGTTCATCCTAAAATCTCAGATGTATTTATTTTCATTTTTGAGAAAATGGTTGGTTGGTTGGTTGTTTTGACGTGTCAACCCTTTTTAGATTATGCCGAAGTCATTTTTTTCATCAAGCAATTATATGATTTCAAATTACAATTACCGTTTTACTATAATCATTTGCTAACAGTTGTGGCTTCAAATAACGATTCGTAATTGAAACAACGTGTACACAGTTATATGGTTTCATTTAACTTCTTATTTAACAATAATTTGTAAATGATTATATATCTTTAATGAAGCAAAAAATACTTGGCATAAGTTTAATCGTCGTAGGGAATAGAAAAACTTATCCGAATTCAAATCCAGAACGAGGCTGTTGGCATTTTATTTTGTTTTAATGCCCTGGAAAAGAGTGTGAATACATCTATTCTCCTCCCCCCCCACACACAGCAATGGGTAAATAGTTGGTTTGAATGGGTTCTTTAACCTTGGTTAGAAGTATAACCCAGTGAATAGGAGACCAAGTCAAATAAATTTTATTAGACCAAATTGGATTTTAAAAGAATGAAGTCTACATTACAGAGGTGTGAATTGACGGAAATGGATTTTAAAAGAGTCAAATTTTCATGAGAAAGAAAGCGTGAAAAATATATATTGTTTTGTTGGGTTTTTTTACAGAAAGAATAGGAGGAAATGCAGGCGAATTCTTATATCTACGAAATAGTATTTGGCGAAATCGACGGAAGATTTGATCCTGGAAATTAGGGCCTGTCAATCATCCAGGTAGTTTGCCTGAGAAACGAAAATTCGGAAATGACATTTTTTTAAATTCAAATGTGGAAATTTTTTAAAACGCGTCTAACGCAATATCACGCAAGCACAAAATTAATAGTTATTCAAAATTAGGGAAGACCGTCCCTTTGAGTAAAAAAAAAATAACGCAGCAAATTGAGGGGAATGAATTAATTATTGAAATCCATATTAGGAAAAAATTAATCTGGTCAGTAGCTTCGCCCATCACCACTCATCAAACGAGGAAAATACATAAAAACAAGAGGTTTCGACTCTTACCAGAGATACCAGAAACCAGCGGGAGATCGGCGAAAGCAGTCACAGGACTTCACGTTGCTCAGGTCTCTGGCCTTGCATCAAACTGCCCAGGGTGGAGAGATAGAGAAAAGCCTGAGATAATGCGACAAATTGAGAGAGACAGAGAAAGCCAAAGATAACAGGATACTTTGAGATGACCCTGTACCAGGTTTGTGAAAATAGAAAAGCGAAGTGAAGCCTGAGATAAAGCGATGCTTTGAGATAACCCTGTGCCAGACTCGCGGGGATACAGAAGTGAAGAGAAATAAAGATAACACTTTAGAGAGCATCGCAGAAGGGCTAAGAGATAACCTTGTGCCAGACTTGTAATGTTAGAAGAGCAAGGAGAAATTGAAATAACGCGCTACTTTGAAACGTCCTTGAACCAGACTCACGAAAATAAAGAAGTGAAGAGAAATTAATATAACACGTGACTTGTGAGATCACCTTGTACCAGACTATCAAGAAAACGAGAGCAACTGAGTGCTAAAGACTGAGAAAGGCAAACATAACCACCATTTCAGATTGCCTTGTGCCAGACAATAGAAAGCGAGAATAGAAAAGTCTAAAACTTATACGAAAAATTGAGAGCCTCGTGCCTGACTTTGAATGTCAAGAAATTGACTGTTAATTCGTGAACTGGCTCTCCGACTATAAACTCCCAATCCCTGGGAACGGTGAATATATCTATCATCTTTAAAGACATTTTTTAAAACTAAATATTATCATTGTTACAAAGCCATGTTCTATTTTCTATTTCTTGGTGTCGATTTTTTTTTCCTTTCTAAATTTTGCGGTCTCATCTGTCCACTTATCGACTGGCGACTCCGATTAGCGATTGATCTGCAGTCTGGATCAAAAATACAACATAGGCACATAAACGGATCGGTCGAATCATCCGAGGACTTAACCAGCCAAGCGGAACGATCAGCAGATTGAAAGCAGATTCATTCCAGTGTTTGTTACAGGTGGGTGTACTGCTTTACACCGCATAAATTGACCTTGTGTCACATCCTGTGGCAAAAAAGTGCTGATACTCTTTGGAAAAGTATGAAACCATTTTTTCTCCTTCCAGTTACTGGTAAATAGTTGGGCAGATTGGTTTCTTTAGCCTTGATTAGGCAACCAGTCTAGGAGAAGTAAAACTCTGAAATCAAACCTGTTAAACTCCGCTTAAAAATTGGCCTGACCGTGCGTAGGAGTTGGTAAATACACACACACACACACACACACATATATACATATATATATATATATATATATATACATTATTGAACTATTCCAATCAAATACTAATAGTTTTATAAGCCTTTATGTGACTTGGTCCTGCAGATCTGGGTTCAATCCCCGGTCGCGTCATACCAAAGACTTAAAAATGATACTTGATAACTCCTTGCTTAACTCTCAGCGATATAAGGTACGTATCAAGAGTAAAGTGGAGCAATCCAAAGAAGGGAATAGCGCCCTCCCCTACACCTCAGTGTAGTAGCTATTGAAAAGGGAGCCTTCAGGTCGCCCTCGACTACGGTCGCCAACTTTACTTATTTTAATTTATGTGACTAAGTAATTATCAATTTTTAGTACTAGTAGATTTATATGTTTTTAAGTATTTCCTTCTAATATCAATAATTTGAACGCAGTAGAATGTTGTTCACAATCGTTTTAAACAGGTAAGTATTTTGTTGTTAGAATATAGTTTTAAGATCCAATGTATTTATCTAGTTCTTAATCACTCAAATGAAGAATCGCCCGAGCGTAGTGGCTAACGTATTCGACTACAACATCTTAGTAAACGATTTCGAACTCCACCCGTACTTTGAAAAGGTATCAACCCAATTATACCTCAACTACGGGTTAAGTTGTATCATTAAAAATTATTTTTTTATCCGACGTCTCTTTAGCCAAACGGCATTAAAATGAACTTCTCTGATTATTTTTCTGCAAACCTTAAAAAACTTTCTTTAGCTATATCCTCACCCGTCTGTCGGGGTAGAGCAAAGAACAAAGCATCCTCTCCACCCTGACACACCCAATGTATATATAACCTCGATGCTAAAATCAAGGCCTGGGTGAGTTGAGTACAATCTTCTTCTTCTTCTTCTTTGAAAAATCTTTCTGAAGGGATTATTTCTATTCGTCATTGTATTGTTCTGTGTAAACTTAATGATCAGGCTTGTATCCTCATCATACCGTGTCAATGCTTTCTGTATACGCCCACATTGTTAAAGTCTTGTTACGGGGCATATCAGCCAATTGCAGACCGGACACCCCTTGAACTGCCTATTGGCTAAAATATTTGAAAATGTTGGTTAAGAACAAATCAAAGTCAGAATAAATAAAAAGAATAATACATATAAGAAAAACATCCATCTGTTTTCTTTCTTTTTTTTCATGTGCAATTATTCCAGTAGGAAAACCATTAACCCTGTATTATTTTACTCTCGACATATAACGTATGTCTGAAAAGTTAGAAACAAACATTTATTCAAGTTCTACTTTTAAATATTTCAGTATCCCCTATGGATATTACCGTATCACCCATAAATATTACAGTATCACCCATAAATATTACAGTATCACCTATGGATATTACCGTATCACCCATAAATATTACAGTATCACCCATAAATATTTCAGTATCACCTGTGGATATTACCGTATTACCCATAAATATTACCGTATCATCGATAAATATCATAGTATCACCTATAAATAACTATAGAATAAACAAAACACCTGACCTTAACAACTGTTTAAAACTTTGAATTTATAAGCTGTCTCAATGCTTCCTCAGATCTCCAGTTGTAGAGAATAACAAGGTATGATTTTTTGGCCTGAATTGGGTGATCCTTTTTTTATTCGAAAATCCTGTAGAATTTCATGTCATATTTTTCGAGAAAGATTCTTGTCTGTTCATATATACTGGATAGTCTCAATCCTTCTCTGGATCTCTAGTTCCTCTTCTTTTTTCCAAGTTTTTCGGGATTGTTCTGACTGCTCCAGCAATAATTAGTGTCGTTGTAATTATCCTGTCCCATAGCTTTTCAGTTCCCTGGAAAACTCCTTGCATAATACGCAAGATTATGACACAAGTTCGGTTTAAAATGGGGACCTTGCAAAAAACATGCTGGCCAGAGTCAGATATAAATGATTTATCCAGTTTTAACTCTTTCCTGTAATTCCACTCAGTGGTCTTTTAGAAAAGCGGACTTCTCTAACTACCAAGTTCTTTTCTTCTTGTTAACAATATCAAAACTTGGTTTCATGGTTTAAATTGGATGATTCATTTTTATCCCACCACGGGCCGATCTTAACAATGCTGTATTCTGGATAGTCTCGATTCATCCTCCTATTTCAAGCCATTATTATTATTATTATTATTATTAATTTATGAGTTTTTTTATATCAGTTTTAACTGACTTTTCTAAATATTCTACCTGCTTTTAACAATGCTGTGGTCTCAAAGGTCCGAGTGGTGTTGATTCTTCTACTTATCTCCAGGTCCTCCAGTTTCTGTTCCTGGGACTTAGGAACCGTTTCAAGCCCCCCCTTACGATTACTACCAACGTCATCTTCTTGTTCCACAGTTTTTTCAGCTCTCTGGCAAGATCCAGGTATTTGTGTATCTTTTCGTTTTCTTTTATTTTCATTCGATTTTCCACTGGAACAGCAAAATTCCCCAGATGACAAGTTCGTTATTTTACTTGTTAATTAATCCTTGGTCTGACTTTTTGTCCGGGATCCAGGGATCCGTTTGTCTTTCAAAATTCAAGAGAATTTTTTGTGTCTTATTTTCTAGGACAGGCTCTGGTTTGTGCATATACCATTCATCAGCATTGATACATCTTACTCACTTGCACAATTCCCAGTGGATCATCTTTTCCACCCAGTCATGCCTACTCTTGTACTCTTTTTGTGCAAGTTTGATGCATTCGCTTATTCTGTGATGACCGTTTCATTTTTGTCACCATGAAATATACTCTTGTGATTCTTGTGCGTCTTATCAATTTTTGCTTTCACGAAATTAGTTCTTGTGGCATTATTCTATGCTGATTTTACAAAGAAATTTTAACAAATAATACTAATATTACTAAATAATATTAAATAGAATTATTTAGCTGAAATGCCTATTTGATATTACCATAGAATAATATAATATCACGTATTGTTTTTTTTGGTGGGGGGGTTGTGACGAACTAGCTTACCATATTCTAGTTATTTACAAAATTTGGTTAAAGTGCTCTATAGCCATAATGAGTGAATATCATCATCATCATCATCATGTCGTGCCGTTAGAACGGATATCCCTGACCCTCTCTCGCCACTTCTCCCTATCGTTCATCGCCTCCGGGAGTTCTTCAGGGCTACATCCCGTATCCTCACATAGCTGCTGAATGTATGTTCGAGCTGGTAGTCTTGCTTTTGCCCGGCCATATGTGGGGGTCCATAGGAGTACATCACTTATGAGCTCGTCCCAGCTTCTCCAGCAGTGTCCTGCATGTCTGGTTCGTCTAACTTGGATAGTTTTCGTGATGGGAGGTAGGTGGCCATATAGTTGGTGCCTTGTGGGGTGTTGCTGCCAGGACTTGTTCAATATTGCTCTCAGCATTCTTGTGTAATTGCCGTCTATTTTCTTCTCCAGCCGTTTAGTTAGCGTCCAAGTAGTGCATCCATACAGCAGTATAAAATACGACCATAACACTTCCTTATAAAAATACAACTTTCACAATTTTATTCTCGGAAAGGGTTGAACCTTTTGTGACATGTGAGAGGGACAGACGGAGACAGGGAGACAAAGACAGACTGTTATATTGACCCATAACTTCTCTTGACCATACCACGCTGTGTTGTCATCAAGACCCCACTTAGCAATTCTGCTTCTCGATCGGCGGAGTGGGGGTACTCAACCGGAAGCCCGCTTTAGGCCACTGCTTCAGCAGGGCGCTCTCAGTGATTGCAAGCTGAGACTTCAAGACTGCCACTGACTCACGTGGGCTTCCGCATATATCATTTCGTAACACCCATACATTTCTAATCATCCACGTGACTGCTTCCGCTTATTTTCAAAGGGGCATCCTGTTTAGAGAATCTTTGATTGACGGCTCGGTCAGAAATCAGTATGCAACAACAGTAGTGGTATACCAAGTGAGCGTCAGATTCACTTGACAAGAAAACTAATCTACTCGGCCGAAAGTAAACGCGTTTTTAAATCACAAACTGCACAAAAATGAAGATGAACGAACATCCAATGAAATGTCTGCTTTTAATTGATCTGGTGTATATATAGATATATATTTCTTTTAAATACCCTGTCCGGTGGCAAAAGCTGGTTGGTAGCGCCAGAAGTTGCAGTACCGCCTTGAGCAACCGAAACTGTGTTATCACCTTGGTTGGCGGCTGATGAGGACAGGGTATCGCACGTGCTTTCACACGTTGATAACTTTGTTGTATGATGAAAAAAAATATTCGTAAAATATACATCTTCGTTTTATATTTAGATGAATATATTTAACCAACTTCTCTGCTACGATTGGGATGTGACACAAGGTCAAATATTCAAGCAGAGCACAACCGACTAGAATTCCAAGTTATCCTTCTGCTAGACTGGTTGCCATATCTGTTTTACTATTTTACCCAAGAGTTGGAGGTAGTAGTGTTGGATTCATACTTTTCACAAGGACATTAGCGCAACGCGTTATCCAAGATTAGAACCCTGTTCGCTATGTCCATTTCTTTCGACGATAACCGTTACGCTACCATCGCCTTCTATATTGAGAGGCATTGGCGTAATTCCTTGACTTGCATCGCCCGCTTCGTTCGAAATTGATAAGCAACAAAAAGAATTCACAGATTAAGTGAATAAAAAAAAAATTGGTTAATTTTAATTGATTAAAAGATTAATAATTAATTTATTAATTTAATTGATTTTGATTAATTAAAACATTAACAAGATACGAAAGTGCACTGAAAAACGAATTAAGAAAAAGATATCTATGATGAGATTCGTACCGGGTGCCATTCTCTCTCTTTTTTAAAACCCAATCTTAAACTTAATGTATTTATTGTTTATTTATCTGCTAATTCCACGAGATCCTCTTGTTCATATCAATAATTGTCTTTTCTTCGTGTTTCTTTCGTAAAGTCTCATTCCAATTTTACTCAATCTTCTGTCAATGAATCAGTCACTCCAAATCGACTCGGTACTTTCAATTGGTCGGTTTATCGATTTCAGTATGATTCTTTAATTCGACAAAATTTATTTATCTTTCTATCAATCTATCTATTCTTTTCTTTAACTATATCAGTGTTTAAAATAAGAGTCTAATTATTTTTTTTCCGGGGGGGTGTCCTCGTGGTGTAATGGTTAAAGCGATGGACTACGGAATCGTAGTACGCGAGTTCGTACTCCAGTCGCACTATTACGTTCACTTTCGGGCAAATACCCTTGGGAAAGGTATGAACCCTCTTATCCTCCCAGCTATGGGTAAAATAGTACCACTACTGTTCTTCTAGGAGAATGGATTTGGCATTAAATAACCTAAAAAGAGTTGATATGCCATTAAAACAAAGAAACCGAAACCCTAATTATTTTTGCAAACGTATTTCAGAATCTCTCTATCTATCTATCACTGACTGTTCATATCTATCTATCTATCTATCTATCTATCCCATCAGAATTTGGGTTGAACCTGAGCTTCGAAACGTCCGACACAGAAACTAATTTTTTCAAACCGAATATGAAATTGAATTGATTATACTCAAAACAGATCAAATTAAAAACTAAGGCGTTCATTATTTTTCTTCCCCACCCCGCAGAAAATACTAAACTCGGCTGTTAGGCCGAAGGGGACGGTTCTTCCAGGCGTAACCCAGATACTAGAAAAACAAAAGGCTGATTTTTCATTCGATATGACTGAGATAAATTGATTTTTGGGATTCAGGTCATAAAAAATAGACATTGACCGTGAGGGGGGGTGAAAGGGGGTTTCTAGAAGACACGAAGGCTCCAGGATAATAGAAGAAGGGAGGAAACAAGGAACGGTGAGAGTTAAGCTGAAGATTCATTGGGGCTCATTATGGGAAACAATTGACAAAAATGAATATTGTTTGAATTATTCATTTGGCAGAATGAAATTGGCCGTTTGACTGGTTTGATTTATGAGGGATAAACAAACTTTCTTTCCCGGGGAGAAAGAAAGAGTCGCACTGACCGAAAAGGCAGCAGCAACGAATTGTTTAAATAGTGACGTCAACAGATCAAATAATAATTATGCCACTTGCTTGACGTCAAGAAAGAAAAAAGGGTAATGGCAATTCATTTGTTATATTTAAATTTGATACATTGTGGCGTGCACGATGGTTGAAATTAGACCGAATATTACAGCATAAAAATTATTATTAGCACAATCCGATTTCTGCAGTCCCATTGGAAACACGGTTCCTTAGCCCTTTTGACCGAGAAGCAAATCAAAGCCGATATCCAGTGTCAGAGGGTCGTCCCTGCCACCCAAGAACAATTCCCCTTTGCACACAAAAGGTTAGACTGTGGCCACGGTAAGTCTGACGGCTCCTCTTACAATCAATTAAATCTGCTCCTCACACAAAAGTATATTAACATTCACAGATCTTCCAGACAAATAAATATTAAGACACGTGTAGATTAAAAAAAAAAAAAGAAAGTCCTTATTCGTAAAAAAATTATTTTGTCTTAAATTTGTGCTCGTCGTAAGAAGCCTGGGGAATTAAAAATATTTTGTATTAAATTTTGTGCTAAACGTAAGAAGCCAGGAGAAATCCATAAATCTATTTGTTCTCTTCCATCTGCAGTTAAATAATTTAACAGAGTAAGTGTCTTTTGCCTAGGAAAGGAAAACTCAGAAATCAAACCAGCTGTACTGCACTTAAAAATGACCTTATGTCGCATCCAACTTGAGACGGAGGAGTTAGGTAAATATATACAAGTCATTTGATTGCTTGATAGGTTGATTTTAACGGTATGTCAACCCGTGAAGGGTTATTGAATGCTTAGTGGGTAGGCAATCGCGTTCATGGTACGTTCATATTTTCCATTTAGGTGTTTGAGATTGTTTTGTTTTTTTTGTTTTGTTTTGTTTTTTTTGCACACCATTGTGATATCAAGTATTTATATCTTAAAGATCTATTTGATACGTTGATGGGACCACTCTGAGTTAAAGTGGACCTGAGAGATATAGCGTTGAAAGAATACCCTCCACTCCCCCTGAGCTCTGGAACTGGAACTTCACCATGACATCCCTTTTTGGAGGAGAAGTCTCACCCCTCTGTTTGAGATACAGTTAACATATTCTAAGCCTCGTTAACAGCGCGAGAAGTTACTTGTGATGAGGATATCTTGGTCCTCAGAATCTGTAGTTTTGGAACATTCATTTTTTTAATGATTCACCAGTTCGGCCTCGAATATTCAGTCCCATGAGATTGAAGCCAGATCTCTCCCTCCTCAACTGATTTTCAGTTAGAATACCAACCTGAAATTTCTTTTAACAATAATAATAAATGAAAAAAATAAATAATCTCATTAATTTTGTTCTCGAGCGACCTCGTAATAAACGTCAAGACTGGTGAAGATACCGTAACTCCTCATTCCCAGGGCTAATTTCAATTCACTCTCCAACATTTATCTCTTTGGAAACTTTCTCGCGGGAAAACAAGAAGAAAAGACTGAAGAGGCAGCTCAGTAATGTGCTGTTCAAACGATGACGTCAATAGAAAATACGATTATTTTACCATTCGCTTGCCTTCAAGACAAGAGTATTGACCAGAACTGGCCATCGGCTTTACCATTGTATGAGTAAGACTGAGAGATGACCTAAGCTGATTTATACCGAATGTATCCTTTTAAAAGAGTGTTTGTCGTATACAGGGTATCTCGTCATATAGTAATGGTTAACAAGTCTTACTGTGGCGTTAGCTGTTGGTTGATTAGAGTTTTATAGCATATCAACCCTTGTGAGTTATTTAATGCCAAATAATGTTATATATATGATTTGTATACGAATGATTGGTAGGTAACTTTATTTTTAAACGAATTGTTAAAGCTAATTTGTTTGTACACAGTTAAATGGTTTCAAGTATTTCAATGTAACATTAGTAATTTTATCTATCAAGTATTCCATTGTAATATAAATATATTCGCTTCCCCGGCCTCTTGGTTGGGCCGTCTGGCATTCGTGCCGGATGGGAGATCGATCAATGGCAGATTCGAGGCCGAAAGGCAACCGAGTTCGGCTGGGCTACCTTCGGGTTGGCGAGCTGCATTTTTCTTTTTTTACTCCTATGCACACATTGAATAGCACTAGACCTCACGGTTTAGTTCAAGCTATATTCTGGCATACGTGCCCGGATCTAGATTTAGGTCCGTCATACTACCTGACTCATTAGACCCAAATTGCACTTCGTGGGTCAATGACCTGCAGGGTTCGAGTCTCGGCTCGTTCCCGACCTTCCCCTTCCCTTTATCCCCACTTTAATTGGTCTTCGGGCTTTTGACCTTGTGTCAAGTCCTGTCTGGTGGGAGGCAACGACAAATATAATTCCATTGTTATATAAATGATTTGCACATAGCTGTATGGTTTCAGATAACTCATAATAATAATCCTTAGTAAATGATGGAACAGTTCCATTTTACACTTAGAGGGGATTCTAACAGGTACTGCTACTCCAGATCAGAAAGGACTTACGAATTGGTTTGTTTAATGGAATGGCAACATTTTTAGCTTTATCTAATATCAAATCTACCCTTGTGGAAGATTAGTAGAGGCACTGTTTAAACCATACCTGGAAGGGAAAAGGGTTCATACCTTTGCCAAGGGTATTAGTCCAGAAGTAAATGTAACAGCGTGACTGGAGTTCGAACTCGCTTGTTATGGTAATAAAGGAGCACTCCACATTTCGTTATGCATCTGGACTGGAGCTTCACCATCTGATGCAGTTTAGTGTTATCTGCAGACATTCATAGAGGTGGTCTTAACCCTTAGCAGAGGTTCACTCGGCGTATTCTACAATCCCAGCAGACAGGATAGGTGGCTTTGGTGGAAACGAAGGCGAGACGAAGAGATCATGGTGAGTCTCCATCAGAGAGAAGTCAGACACGTGGTCACAGAAAAATACCTCTCACTTTATTATCCATTTTGCAACTTCCCTCTGGACCGGTGCAAATAACCAAGACGTGAAGTAGTATTCTCGAATCATTGAAAGATTCATTGTTCGACCTCGTTCGACAAATTGTGGCTCAACCCCAATTTAGGGGTGCAGTTTCGCTTGCTCCGAAATCTAGGTCGTTACTGTCACTCGGCCAATATCTGACTACCTTTTCAAAAATCCCTAACGCTTGTGCGTGACTGTTTTTCGCATCCCCCACGAAAGTTTGCGTGGTTGAGACTCTGATGTCGGTCACACAGCCGGGAAACAAATTCAGTGTTCGTGGGAGGCAGCGCCTACATTATATATACGCAGATAAATTTCGAATAAGGAGTGCGTTCAATCTTCCCTGAGTGCCCCTGACTCGCATCCTTGTGTCAGTTTTAAGCTATGATGACTTTATTTTAGATTGATTGATGGATTGATTAATTGATTGAACGACATACCAACCAGTTTGAGGTTATTTCATGCCCAGAGGTTCGGGAATCACATACATTGTACATTTATATTCCAGTTTTTTTGTAGTTTCCTAAAAGTTAGAAGTATTCCTATCTAATACAAATAATTTTCAAACTGATCTATTTGACATGAGGCCATCACTAGTATTACCACTCTAGGTCATGCAGATCTTGGAGTAATGGCAATAAAGAGATACTCCAGACTTTTCATAGGACATTCCTTGGTGGGAGTATTACCCTCTTGCAACAGATACAGTTAGCGTATTCTAAATACCGCCTACAGAGCACGTACCTCGTCGAGGGTATAATGGTTTGCAAGTTTATCTCAAAAATCAATTACTACTGAGTATGAAATTCGATTCTCATTAGATTCTCCATAATTGAGGCCTTGTGCCAATCATAAGTTATGATTAATTTTTTTAGTACATCGTTATAATATAATGGTTAGCAACCTGAAAAACTAGACAAGCGCTCGCAGCAAAAGGCTAAGTAGCTTTGCTGCACCCACCCGACACTCCTGATCTGACACCCTCAAACTTTAATCGCTTTGAGCCCTTAAAGGAGCCACCCAGAGGATAGCGGCCCTCTAGTACGGATGAGAGGCTCAGAAAGCAGGCGACAAGCTTTAAAGAGGCTAGTAAAGATGACCTCCTTTAAAAACTGGGATAGCACATTTAGAAAGGAAAGAGATTATGTTGAGATTTGGAATCCTACGACATTTTACTTCATTTTGATATGCTTTGTGTGTTTTTACTGTTAGAATCTAATGTAATCTAAGAACATGTGTTGCTTTTTGACCGGCCTTTCACTTATGTAAGAGTGCGTTTCAGCTCGGTACTCTAAAACGATCCTGCATCCCAGCATAAGTGGTCGACCTTTATATGAATATTGCGACTATTTTACTCGGCTAGATTTTTTTTTATTTATATTTTTATGATGTCAATCTGCCTCCTCTGAATGGCCACCCACGGTTATACGGCCGCCAGATAGCATAAACCCTCGTCTTGTCGCTTTTTAAGCAGCCAGAAATATCCAGGTCGAGGCTTTTTACAGTTTCCTAACATCTTAACAATAATGGGATACATTGCACGAACTGCAAAACGGATTGTTTTACATTTTTGTCCGTAATACGATGGGGATATTGTGATATGGAGAATTCAGTTTTGTTTTGTTTTTTGTTTTGTTTTTTGGCGGGGGGGGGATAACATTCTACATGAGGTTACATGATGCATGAAGAAGATTAATCTAAAATGCCACTTTCAGATACATTAATTACTATGGCTAATTAAAAATGATTAAATTCTAGCAATTATAAGTCAAAATTTTGCGAACACACACACACACACACACACACACACACACACACATATATATATATATATATATATATATATATATATATATATATATATATATATTCCTGATTTCATATAAACAACGAATTATATATTTTATATAATGTTTTTACCTCTTTTGTAACGCTATTAAAACTGATAACACTCACGCACGCACACACTCACACTATATATATATATATATATATATATATATATATATATATATATATATAATATATATATATATATATATATATATAAATATAAACAGAGAGATAAAAAGGGAAAGACAGATGAAACTGAATGAAAATAAAGAAAAGATTAAGAGAAAGGAAAGAAAAAAGGGAAAAAGAAACAGATTTTGATAGAAAAAACGAAAGAAGTATAAACGATATATATATATATATATATATATATATATATATATATATATATATATATTTGTTGATAGATAGATAAATTGGAAAGAGCAAGAAAAAAAAGAACCAAACATATTTTGATGGAAACATATGAAAGAAGAAATGAACCAACTATATATATATATATATATATATATATATATATAGAAAAGCAATGTACTTATTTTTTCGCTATTGCATATCTGTAGATCTCTTTGCATAAGTTCAGTGCTGTAGAATTTGGTAATAAATAATATCTAATGGTATTCGTTTTATTTGTATAATATTCAACTAAAAATAGTAAAATGCTAGTATCTATGATTTAGAAAAAAATAACTTCTTGTTATATATATATATATATATATATATATATATATATATATATATATATATATATATCATTTCAGAGAAACTCTAGACTCCACTAACATCCGTCAGCTGCCTGTAGAAAATAACAAAATTTACTCAACGAGATTGTAAAAAAAAACTATTTCACATTATTGAAGCCATTTCTTCTAACTAAACAACCGAAACCCAACACAATAATTTAGGATTTTGGAATGTGTATTCTGAAATGCCTTTAACAGATGGAACATAAATGACGTCACAAACACGTGACATAATACACGGTTAAACATTCAACAAAACGTCGGAGTATAATGGTTAGCAAGCTAGTCTCATCCACCCATTATTTCTTTGTAATGAGTTAGATTCTCACTGAGGGCCTCTTGAGATCTTGTGCTGAATCTAGACTATGCTTTAGTTTATTTTATTCACACGTGTTGCGTAACGATTATCGTCACAAGAAATGGATTCCCTGGCCTGTGTTCGTATCCCTAACAAGGCTGTTTGCGTTCGACTTCAACCCTTTCTCCCTCTCTTCCCCACTCCAGCTACCGGTAATTGATAGGACAGACTGAACTCTTTACCCTTTTTAAGGCAATCAGGCTATGAGTAGGAAAATTATTAATTCAAAACAGCTGTGCCTCGAGGAAGTCCCCATAGCGTAGAGGCTAAAGTGCTGGACAGCGCTATTGAAGTAAGCGAGTTCGAACTCTAGTCGTGCTACGATGTTCATTTTCGGATTAATACCCTCGTGAAAGGTATGAACCCCCTTACCCTCCCCCAGCTATAAGTTAAATAGTACCTCTGCTGTTCTTCAACAAGGATTGTTTTAGCATTGACTAACCCTAAAGGTTATCATGCCATTAAAAAATCTAAACCAAACCAGCTGTACTCCACTGAAAAACTGAACTTGTCTTTTAGTCTACACGTAGTGGATAAATACAAAGAAGATTAAGTATGTGTTAAAAACTCCTCGAAATGCGGTAAACAATGATATGAAAATATTGGAGTTTAATTTTTTTTTTTTTTCATTTCTTCTTTGCCATGACGATGATTCATGTCATGATAAATTTGTCTGAATGAAATGTACATTTGAACGATTTACAATTGTTGGCGTCTTTATGCAACCAAAACTAGGTCCACGACCAAAACCAGGTCCACGACTAAAACCAGGTCCACAACTAATACTACTAGATTGTCACAAGAATCTTTTATTTTCTGACCATATTCCAATTCTCTCATGAACATTTCATCTGGTTAAGTTTCTTGTATTTCTGCAGTCGGTATTTGAGAATTTTAAGAATGATCCACCATTAAACATTTTTGGCAACTGCTGGACAGTGATGTTGCTTCATTAACTTAGACATTTCTCATCTGGATTGTAAATCGTTTTTTGCTGCTGTTCTGTTGATGAGTATTCAGTAGAGTTTGTGTCAGTGAATAAATTTTTAGATAAGAGGAATGGAACACACAAGGCTATGTATGGAGAGGAACATGTAGTGAAATGCAAGATAGATTTTTTTCTTTATTTAACGAAAACTGAAGTCATACAGGCTGCGATATGCGAGGAGGAAAAGAGGAGTAGTAAATTGTCGAAAAATCGATCTGTGTACTTTGTGAGGAAAATAGACGGATTCAAGGGGGATATCACTTTGGATAAAATTCTGTAAAATCTAAGTTATATTTATATTTATTAATAGGAATGAAAATTCCACTCGAAGACAAGAAAGTGTTGACTCCATCTCTGCTGTTAGAAAGAAATCTGCAAGTTTTAAAAGATTTCTAGGACAAAGAATCCTTTTGTCGGGAAGAATCCCTTTGGAAGAATCCCTTTGTCTGGAAGAATCACCAAGACTCGCTTGTTTAAATTCAGTCGAAGTTCATTCTTTAAAAATTTTATCCAACATTTAGTGAATGTATCACCGAAGTTATTTATAGAAAATAAACAGACATGAGACCGATACCTCCGCTTACCACATTGGGTGTGGGTTGCCATCAATAAGAGAATGAAACTTTCCACCATCAATTGAATAAAAAACCACTTGGCATTTTCCTGTCCATGAAAACTTGTCCTAAAAGAACTTATAACATCCAGAATATACGTGAATGGATTCTTTTTTTTAAACACGTTTCTCTGTTCTTTTGTCGACGGGATCAAGTAACAACTTTTCTTCGTCATCCTACCCCACCCCCGCATCAGAGAACCAACAATGTGACACTGATACAAGTTTTAAAAAAAATGATGGAAATAAAGGAAAAGGAATAATTGTTTATCTAATATTGTTTATTTATTTACATAAGTGGATTTTTTTTTTTAACAACTAGTTAGTTTGTTTTTTTTTTTGTCTTCGGGATCAAGTGACAACCTCTTCGTCTCTTCAACTTTTCTTCATCTTGCTACCAAGACAACCAAAAACGCTACACTAATTCAACTTTACAAAAAAAAAAAAGAGAATAAAAAAAAAAGAAAGTGTATAATTGTTTACCTAATCTTATTTATTTGTTTATTTATTTACTCTTTTTCCTTAATCTTCTTTGGATGTTGTAAGTATTTGTGGCGAACCTAAAACGAGATGAATAGGAAACTAGAGATGCTTGTGATTAAAAGACGGATCGGAGAGTCTGCTTAAAAGAAAGACGCTTGTTTTCTTTACTATGCACCATCACACCGCAATTGTGGTTTTGTGTGTGGCAGGGAGTTGGAGGATGAGAAACCGTTTCCTGATTTGTTTTCTCCAGCTACAAGCCTCTCTGACAGATCAAAGTGTCCGCCGATCAAAGTTATTCAAGTTTAACCTTTAAATAGTAAACTGTATGCCGAACTCTTTAGAGAAGTGAGGAGAAAACACGATCTGATAGCAATACATGACACAGTTAACAACTTCATTTTATTACGTTGAATGATTATCCACAAGTTGAGAGAATCTCTCAATGAGATTGTTATGATATTAGAGATGAACTACCTCCCTTAAAACTACATTCCAAGACTGGCTGGCTGGTTGGTTTTAGGGTTTGACAACCCTTCCTGGGTTATTTAATGCCTAAGCCAAAGCCAGATTTTTATGAATTTATTCGAAAGTAATTACATGATTTAAACGAACTTCCAACAATATTTACAAATTACCATTTGTACATTATCATAGCATCAAGTAACTATTCTTGATACAAGTTATTTATACGCAATTGTATTGTTTCAAGTGACTGTTCTTCATGCAGACCCAACTATGGGTACTAAGAAAGATGTACCATACCCATGATATGGATATGCGAAACGTACATAGAATGTTCATAACATATATACGTAGAACATAGGAATCTCGAAACACGAAAAACACTTACGACTTCTTAGTTCAGGTACGAAACTTTTTATTACCTTTGAGTTTAAAGGTTCTTCGTCATAAGGAGAGAGATACACATTCTTTCTCTTCTGGCTTTTCCATCTGCCCCCTCCCCATCTGGTGCAGCGCTAGTTGCGCGCAAATTCGTCTGGCCTCAGCGAGCCCCGAAAGTCAACCCTTCTCGTTCGGTGTCCAGTTCTCTACTCTACTAACTTTCTTCAAAATTCCCAAAATCCTCCGCGTGCTTCCGGTGCGTGACGTCATTCGCACTCTCTATACCCGTTTCCCATCTGGGCTATTGTGACATCTCTGAGTGACACGTCCGTGCGCGCGTGAACACCTGCGTTAATGTTGGACCTAAGTAACCCATGCACTGAGCCGAAAGATTCTCAGCCAAACTAAACCCAAAGGCATAAAACGAAATCCCTCAGCCATTATATTACAAAGACAATTAATCAAAAACCCACTCACAAAGGGTCATTATTAGTATTAGTATATCCGTGGTATACTAACACTGAACACAACGGAATGAAAGACAAGATGAACCCATTTGCACAAACAAGGACATTTAACTTTTTATGTACATAATATACATACCAATGGTCTTAAGGGAAAAAAGAATATGCCAGGCACCCAACGGACACGCTTATTCTCCTAAGGAGATAATTTTTCCTTATCTACCCACACAAATATGTTTGTTTTTTTGTTTTTTTTAGTATTTCAAACAATAGAAAAGTTTCAAATATCTATCTAGCCAAACCATCCACCACAAGGTAAATTTTCAAACGGAGAATAGCTGGTTTGAATTAAGAGTTTTCCTTCTCCTAGACTGATTGCGTAACATAAACTATATAACCAAGTGCCCTATTTTTATTTGCCTATTACTGGGGAGGGGAACAGATGGATTTATACCTTTCCCAATGGCATTAGAACGAAATGAATAGCAAACAGCCGCATCAAGTACTTCAAATAGATAATAAGGGTTCCAAAGAAATGGAATTAATAATAATAATAACAAAACCTAATCTCGGCCAGACGACCAGACATAATAATAATAATCAACAAAAAATCGTGGACTTTGCTGACCCGCCTGACCACAAAGTAAAATTAAAAGAACACGAAAAGATAGACAAATACCAGGACCTTGCAAGGGAAATGAAAAAACTGTGGAACGTGAAAGTGACGGTGATACCAGTAGTAATTGATGGGCTCGGTACAATCACGAAAGGATTGTTACAAGGACTGGAGGACTTGGAAAGAAGAGGTCGAGTGGAGAGCATCTAAACTACAGCATTGTTGAGATCGACCAGAATACTAAAAAGATTCCAGGAAACTTGAGGAGACTTGCTGTCACTCAAACTCCAGTGAGAAAACTACCAGTTAACACCGGAGGGAAAAACTCGAAAAGGAGAATAATAATAATGATAATAATACACATAAGACGAATAAAAAAGCAAATAACCGACAAAAATGATAATCCACTGATGAAGGACAAGTGTAAGCGACAGGGATTAAACGGTTCATTACATAAGAGAATGCAACAAACTAGCACAACACTAGGCATAGCTGGACAGGAAGGGTGATCCACTAGGAATTGTGCAAGTGTTTGACAGGTAGTAAACGTACGAACCAGAATCCGTCCAAGAAAATCATCATTATCATCATGTCGTGCCGCCAGCACGGATATCCCTGACCCTATCTCGCCACTTCTCCCTATTGTTCATCGCCTCTGGCAGGTCTTCAGGGCTACATCCCGTATCCTCACAGAGCTGCTGTATGTATGTTCGAGCTGGTCGTCCTGCTTTTGCTCGGCCATATGTGGGGGTCCATAGGAGTACATCACTTATGAGCTCGTCCCTGCTTCTCCAGCAGTGTCCTGCATGTCTGTTTCGTCTAACCTGGACAGTTTTCGTGATGGGAGGTAGGTGGCCGTATAGTTTCTCTGAAATTTTAAGATACAAACAACTAATTAATCTAGGACAGAAGACCAGACATAATATTGATTAAAAAGAATAAAATACCTGGTAATCAACGGGATTTTGCTTATACAGTGGATAATAGAGTGAAAATAAAAGAAAACGAAAAGGCAAAAAAGTACCAGGGTCCAATCATAGAACTGATTAAGCTGCGAAAATCGAAGGTGATGATAATGCCACTTACAGTTCATGCCTTTGAAACGGTCATGAAAACCCTGGAAAAGGAACTACGGGAACTGGAGATCAAAAGAAGAACCGAGACCATCGAAAGCACAGCTAGAATTCTGAAAAAAGTTCTGGAGACCTAAGAAGAGTTGTTGTTACTCAGACTTCAATGAAAAACCACCAGTTAGAGCCGGTGGCACAAACTTGTAATAATAATAATAATAATAAGGTCACCCCAAAAGAACAAAAAATTACTATTTTCGAGTTTAAATGTGTTGCATCAAGCCAAAAATTTAAGTTACACAGTTAAAACTAATTTATTTTAAAGGTGTAAGCATTTACTCTTTTAAAATATTTTTGAGGCCCACTTAAGTATCTTCTTTTTAAGAACAATAAGTCACATCTATGATAGAAGTACTGACAATGATCAAACCCTGGGTATAGCTGAATTTTACTACCCATGAAAAATGATAATTCTAAACACAAATCAGATCTGAGTGTCTTGATAGCCTATATAGGGGGCCTTATAGGCATCCAGCGAATGTTGGCTGTTCTAATCTCAGGTACGCAAGCAACAACTGAAGCATCTAGTCAACAGAGAAATACCAACGGAAAAACGGTAAAGAGAAGGGAACAAAAATGTACTTCACTGTTATTTTAAGTGTAATTCTTCGCAAAGAAGTTTTAGAAAAAGAATGATAGGAATTTGGGCAAAATCCTCTATATTTAATACAACTCATCAAAGGCTTGCGAAGCAAACTAAAATGATTTTAAAGATAAGTTGGTTTTCTGGCCTTGACATACTAGAAATATGTGAACAAATAGAGAGAGAAGAATAAGAATAAGACCCAAATCAAAACACTGAATCCTGAAAAACAAGAACCTCCTAATCGATTTGAAACGCAAAATAGGGAAAACTGAAACGTCAAACATTTGAGACTCATGAAGCAAATGTTAATACAAGAGGATAAAAGAAATATAGAATTAATGAAATTAATCCTGACCGAAAGGAAAACTACATACCGTCCCATAGAAACCATGACTGGAAAAAACTAAAGGTAAAAACCGAAAAGATAAACAAATTATTACCAAATATCCATACGTGCAACATCACTGAGTTAAGCAAGCTAATTTATGCTGGAGCGAAACAAGTCGGTGATGAGCTCATTGTTTCCTTATGAAACCCAAACAGACATATAAAACGTGGATGGGAAATTAGGATAGAAGGGCAAAGAAATTGCGGCAAGTGAAAATGTTAAGAAAGGGAAAACACTCTAGGATATGTTGGGATGAAGAAAAAAAAACGAAACAAAACAGCAATGCAACTTGAAAAGATAGATCAGTAGATATTGGCAAAAGAAGAGAGACTTAAAAGATACGGAGACAGAGTTAAGCAATACAAACAAAATAGGTCATTCTAAAATAGCGAAAGGAAACTCTACCAACAAGTAGGTGGAGAATGCACGAGGACAAATCAACTATCGGAGGTAAAGGAAGCAAAACTACTTTAGAGTAAACTATGGGAAAGAAAAGAACATAGTAGAAAGTCCGAATGGATGAATAACATGGATAAAGAATTACAAGGACTCGAAGATGAAACTGGGGTGAATATACACCTGCAATTGCTCCAAGAAACACTGAAAAAGAACCGAATTGGAAAACGCCATGTTAGAATGTCAAGATGGAAACTGGTTTAAGAATTTATTCATGACAGACTGGCTCATCAGCTGAGTAAATATCTTGAAAAAGTACATTTATCCAAATAGATGACTAAGTAGAAAACTTCTCTGATCCAGTAAGACCCCCAAGAAGGTACCATTCCCAGTAAGTATAGACTGAGAAGATGTCTACCTATGATATGGACGATCATTACTGAACAGATTAAGGAAATCTACGATTCGTTTGTATGCCGCGAACTGATTTCAGAAGAACAGAAAGGACGTCACATGTGAAGAAGAGGAGCAGGTGATTTTTTTAAATGACACAAGGTCAATTTTTAAGCGGAGTTTAACAGGTTTGAATTCAGAGTTTTCCTTCTCCTAGACTAGTTGCCTTTCCAAGGCTGTAGAACATAGTCTGCACTACTATTTACACATAGCTGGAGGGAAAATAATTGGATTCATACCTTTCCCAAGGGTATTAGTGCTATGTGGAATGTAATTAGCCTGGTCCAGGATTTGAACTCGTGTCGTCGAGTCCATATCCTACGATGATAACCATTACACCATGGAGCTGTACATTG
Organism: Sepioteuthis lessoniana; assembly: GCA_963585895.1. NCBI lineage: Eukaryota > Metazoa > Mollusca > Cephalopoda > Myopsida > Loliginidae > Sepioteuthis > Sepioteuthis lessoniana. The sequence continues at coordinate 73,296,514 of OY757936.1, read as the reverse complement.
ATTAGCATATCTCCAAGGAGAATGAAATGAGGCGGGAAAATGTAACCATTGCGTGGATTCACTACAAAATGGGCCTATGATATAATCCCACAAACTTGGATAATAGAATTGCTGAAAACCTACAAGATATCCAATAAAGTCATTAACTTCATCACGGAAAATAGGAAAAACTGGAAAGTGGAATTACAGTTGGAAGAAAAATTTTAGGTGAGGTAAAAATCCAGAAAGGCATCTTCCAGAAAGATGCACTTACACCATTAATATATTTCACTCAGTTACATAGTTAGGTCAATATCCGGACATTGGCTAATGAGTAGAGTGTTCGCCAATGGCCCGGGAGACCTGGGTTCAGTTCCAGGTCGAGTCATACCAAAGACTCAAAAAATGGTACTTGATGTTGCCTTGCTTAACACTTGGCATTATAAGGTATGGATCAAGGGTAAAATTTAGCAATCCAGGGAAAAGAGTAGCGCCTTCCCTTACACCTTGGTGTAGAAGCTATCGAAAAGGGAGCCTTCGTGTCACCCTCGACTACTGTCGCCAAATTTACTTTTTACATAGTTAGGAAATGCATAAGAGGCTACGTATTTACTAATTCACAAGATAATATTGATCACCTTATTTACATAGACGGCATCAAGTTGTTTACAATAAATTAAAAAGAATTGACGACAGAAAAACAGTTGAACAAGAAGGTAAAGGTAATACCAACTGTAGTTGGTGCACTCGGAACGGACCCCAAGAGCCAGTAGAAGAGGCTGGAAAAAGTGGAAAATCAGTGAGAGAATCGCATCTATCCCGACTACAGCATTTCTGAAATTGGCCATAATACTAAGAAGAGTCCTGGAGACCTGAAGGAACTTGCTGTTACTTAGACTCCAGTGAAACAACACCAGCTAACATTGGTGTGAAAAACTCGCAAGGAGTGAAATATTAATAATTTAAAAAATGTTGCCTCTTAAAACTATTGCAGTGCGATTTATAGTTTGAGCCCTGTGCGTGATCAAGAAAAGGACATATAAATACATTAACAAGATATCTGGCAGTCCTTACCGATGTTAAATTTTAATGTCAATGGAACTGAAAAATTATCTCCTAAAAGAAAACCCAAAAAGCATAAGTACATAGAATATATCAAATCACTATTTTCTTTTACCCTCGGTCTTGGGTAATGACCCAATGAAGAAAACGAGAATAAATCTGAAAATGAAATAATAATAATAATACTTAGATCTTGCCAGAGTGTTGAAAAAGCAGTTGAACATGTAAGTGACGGTGATAGCAATAGTTATTAGGGTGCTTGGAATAATCTTCCAAAGGTTTGGAAAAAAGACTGGAGGAATTGAAAATCAGAGCAAGAATCGAGACCATACAGACCACAGCAGTGTTGAGATCGGCTAGAATACTCTGGAGAGTCCTTGGGAGTTAAAGAGACTTGCTGTCTTTCAGGCTCAAGAAAATTTGAACCTATACAACTGTGTGAAAGTTATTTGTATTAAATAGGAATGATAATCCTTTGTAAGCAATTATAGCTTCTAGTAACTTTATTTGTTCTCCGTCCCACCACCGGACAAGTACGGCACAAGGCCTTTTTTAAAGTGGGTCCGACAACTGGGCCGCAGCTCATACGCGTCTGGTAAAATCCAAAAAACAAGCAACAAAGAATTGGTAAAACAATTGGTGAACTTCTAGTAACTATTCATATGTAATACTCGTAATACAAATAATAAACTCGTAATACAAATAATAAACTTGTAATACAAATAATAAACTCGTAATACAAATTGCTTGCACACAGTTGTATGATTACATAGTGAAAGTATTCTTATATAGTGACATTTTTGTCAAATCCGAAAGTATCAATACATTCTGAATTTTTTAACTTTGCTGACGAACATCGTCAGAGGGTTTTTTTTATTTCGTGAACCTTGATATCATGACTGTATCCCGTGCAGAAGGGTAAGACTAACCCATAAAGGAGTGTCTTGGGTATAACACTACCCACATCTGATTGTGAGACTCCAATTCTGAAGATTTGGGGAATGTGGAGTACCTATTCATTGCAATTACTCCCTAGTCATATTAGGATCCCATCTATCGGCAAATAGATCCGTTTTAAAATTATTTGTATTCAAAAGGAATATTTGATGCCATAGAAATGAAAATCATTCTCATTTAATTACGTGAAGCTGTAATTATTTACTGAAGAATATTTTAATTATCATTATTATTTTTGATTTCTTGAAATATAACGTTGAGGAAATTATTGATGTTAGGAATACTTGAAAACATATAATTGGGTGAAAACAAACGATTATTATTAAATAGGAAAAGTTATTTTAAACCACATGATTGTGCTTAGATTATTAGCATTAGTTGGGAATACTTGAAACCATATAACTGTGCAAAAATACTTTTAAAAAACAATGGATGTAAATATAAATGTACAATGAAAGCATTTCCCTTAACCTATCCCTAGAGGATTTGAAATGCCATTAAATCAACCAATAAAATTTTCGGGGAGTCTATGCGTACTAATTTATAAAACTGACATTATCAGTTTTTAAAAGAGTTTTGAAGATGTTCAACCCAGAAAAAAAATTCTTCGGGAATAACACCTGTAAAAGCGTCTGTGAGTTGGAAATATTTACTCAGCTTAGAGAGACGATCACCAAAATTCTTGCCAAATTCAAATCCTGGTTGCTGCTGTTTGGGTTTTACTTCGCCCTCTTGCCCTTTGAAAAGACGCAAATCCATCTCTTTAATCTCCACCCATCAATCAGCAAATTGTAGTGTAGACTTGTAACCTGTCTACGAGAATAAATTCAAAACCTGAATCTCAGAGTCCCTAAAGATGGCAAACATTGTCTTTAACCTTGTTCTGGAAACTCTTGCGGTGACACTGATGTCCAGTTTTACAATACTTTTCTCTTCCTTTGGATAGTATCGGTGCCGTGAAAAAGGGAGATCTGCTGCATAGGCAACTGCTGTTCATCTACACAAACTTACTCAGACCTATGCCGAGATCCGAGCGCAGATCTAGAATTTTGAAAAACTTCATCATCATCAAGGTGGATTTCCTTCTCTCTCCCCCCCTCTCTCTCTCTCTATCTATCTATCCTTATCGGATATCGCTCTTGATAAGTCCTCTAGTGTCTACATACAGCTGATCAATGTAAGTTTTTGCTGATCGGTCAATACTGGTGTGTCCATGCGTTGTTGTCCATATAAGAAAGTCAATTATGAATTAATCCTTACTTCACCAGCAGTCCCCAGCATGTCTCGCTTGTCTAATTTGAATGGTTAGTGAGATGGGAGGAAAGTGGCTATAAAACTGCTGTTTTATTGGGTATTGCTTTCAGGATTTACTCAAAAAAACACGCAGCATTTTTGTGTCGTTCCCATGTCGCTTTTTCTCCAAACATTTCGTGGTGCAACAAAACAGTACTTCTGACATGGTTACAATTAGGAAGAATACCGGTTTTATTTTATTTAAAAACAGAGCTGGAAAAGCAAAACTTTTGTATATTATAACAAAGCTTATGTTTAAACTGGCACAAGGCAACTCATAAGGAGTACTCGGAAAGAATATCCAACTACGAACTCGCTACCGTAGTGATGGCCTGCTATACTAATAGACAGCTGTAAAGTGCCCTTTCATTGTGTCATCTCCAGCCTCCCAGCGGATCGTTGTGTCTGCACGGGTATTCATGTCCATAAAAATGAGGTCACACATTAAAAATCTCCTTGAGTCTTTCCGACTGCTTGTCAGATGCACAGTTTTGGGCTATTCATGGTTTAGGTCCCTGGCTAATTTGCAGACCTCTGCGGTCTGGCCTGTGCCACGGGCAGCTGGCCATCTTTCTATACTTGATCGGTGACTGCGCCGAGAAAAACTGTCCATGCACACATCCCTCTTTAAGCATCTATCGGAGGGGGGGGGGTAATTGATGTCCTTCTTTATTCAATCTATCTTATTTCCGCTGGCATTTATTTTATTTTATTTTGATTTATTTTTTTCATTGTATTCCTTTTTATTTATTTTGACATTATTTTTATTGTATTTTAGTTATTTATTCATTTATTTATCTCTTCATTTAATATTATCGCTAGACCTTTTTAGTCTTTTCTTTTTTCGGCTTCGTCACAAGATACGCACGGAGACCCAAACATTTTGATCTCGTGACCTCCCACACGGATCTCGGACCGTCGTCGATTGGACAGTGACTAATGAGTGCTTTGAAATATTTGTAGGAAACTTGTTTTGCCTAATTTATTAACCTTCCCTCCTTGGCTGACTGGTTGGCTGGCTGACCGGCTGGCTGGCTTGTTCATTGACAAACAGACAGACGTATTTATGACGTCTGCTTTCTCCTGTCGCTTTTGTCTGTGCGTGACAAGAACAGACTCCAGTTGCAAAAGCATTCGTCTTTGGAACTAGTAAAGAAGCAATTCCATCGGTGCAACACAATTTACGATAGTCTGCTTGGAAAGGAAAATAAATATACTTATTCGCTAGTGAAGTGTGTTTGATCCTCATTGGTTGCTCTAAAGTCGTGACCTTGTGCCATGTTAACCACAGCTTTGTAAATATCAATCTTTACATAACGCAGCAGTAAAAAGTGCCAATGGGGTGATTTTTCTTTGTCTTCATAAGAAGTTGGTCATGATATTCCTTCAATACTAAAATAAATTTCGTTTCTGCTTGTTTCTTGTGATCTGATAGGCGCTGTTGATTGGTCAAAAAGTGGAAGTAATGATACGTATAAATAACGAGTCTCCCCCCCCCCAAAAAAAAATACAAAGAAAGCAATAAATTTAAACATTTTTTATGACTGCACCCAATACCAAAAGTAGAAACATATTTCTATATACAAGACGAAATAAAATGTCAGAAATGTTTTTTGATGGAGCGTAAATTAAAAGAATTGTGTAACTAACCTACGTATTTATTTCAAGAAAACTGTTTGTTTGTTTTTATTGGGGGGGTGCACTTTTTTTTTTTTTTTATGTATTTAGGGTCTGCTTTACATTAAATTGAACATCATGAATCTTAAAATTGTATACAAATTCATTGCCTGGTTATGTATTATACGTTTATTGTAAACTGATACCCGACCTTTGAAGGGAAAATGTACACTTTCAAATGTATTTAGAGTCAAGTTTACATTAAATTGATTGGTTTTAATGTAGAAACTAGTCTTTTATTTTTTCTCTTTTTGAAAACACTAAGTTTCAAGTAACAAGTAAGAATAATGCTTGGCAAACAATTATAAACTCAATTAACTATTCTTAATTCAAATAACTTATATACAGTTATTTCTATCAAGTATTCCAATCAAAACGAACCATCTTTAAATAGATCTACTCGAACCATAGATAAAACCTTAATAATTACTACCACGCAGAGTGAATTTGGAAGTGTTGGGAGTTGTGAACGCGTCTTTGGACTTCATATATCCATTGGTTACTAGAGAATCCAGATTCCTTCCCATTCTCGCCACCAGTTTAGTGTTATACTCAGAACCCTCCCCTTTTTTATGGGATCTTACCCTTCTGTAGAGGAGATGCATCGGCGTATTCTAATCTCCTCAGACAGGGTGAAGTTCATTTCAAATTAAACATCACGAGTCATAAAGTTGTACACAATGCCAGTGCCCTAGTTATGCTTTATACATATGCTGTAAACTGAGCCCCAACTTTCTGCCCTCTTCAGTTCCTAGTTTTTGGCACTTGTCCTGAATGTCCTGTTGAGAAACTGTCAGGAGCAATATATATATATATATATATATATATATATATATATATATGGGGGTTAGGTTCTTTAGCTTCGGTTTCTTTGTTTACTGGAACATCAACTCTCGGGGGATATTAAATGCCAAAACCTCCCTTGTAGAAGAACATTAGTGGTACTATTTAACGTATAGCTCGGGTGGTAAGAGGTTCCATGCTTTTTCCAAGGGTATAAGTCCGAAAATGAACATATTAGACCGACTAGAGTTTGAACTCACTTATTTATGATGTCACAGTCCAACACGTTAGCCGGGAACACACCCCTGCATGTGTGTTTGTGTGTGTGTGTGTGATATACATTAACCATCGATTTTTTTACTGAACAATTACATTGTAGTCACACACACACACACACACACACACACACACACACACACACATATATATATATATATATATATAAATCAGAAATTGAACTGCGATTGTCATATATATATATATATATATATATATATAAAACAATTGTCATATATATATATATATATATATATATATATATATATATATAACAATCGCAGTTTGATTTCTGATATATATATATATATATATATATATATATATATATATATATATATATATATATAACAATCGCTGTTTGATTTCTGATATATATATATATATATATATATATATATATATATATATATATATATATATATCAGACATCGAACTGCAATTGTAATCTTAGTTGTTGAAGGAAGGAAAGATAAAAGAAATATGGTGGTAAGGTGAATTTTAGTGGGTTGAAGACGTGGCTTTTGCATGTAAGTCTTCTGTAAAAAAAAAAAGTAAAAATAGAATAAAAACTGAAACAAATGACGGAAACTTACTTTTTACTGGAGAGTGAATATAAATAATACATTACTTGTTTTCATTTCCTTTTTATATTTTTTTCAACTTTTATGACATCTAATATTCAATTTCCTTTACAAAATTTAATACAAACTGGACCCTAACTTTATATTTATTTACATTTTCGTCAAAAAATAATTTAAGTCCGTTATGTTTTGAAATGACTTTCATTTCTTTTCTTTTCTTTTTTTTTATTTGTTTGTTTTAACATTTTTAAACATTCACCTGATATTTGATTTTCAAAATTTACATTCACCAAGAATTATTGTCTATTGGAATTCATGTTCTGTTGAGTAATCAAGGATTATTACAAGTCAAACCTGACCGATAAAATGAAATGCAGTTTCTTCCAAGCAGCGAGCGTGTCGATACTGCTATATGGATGCACTACATGGACGCTAACAAAACGGCAGGAGAAAAGGCTAGACGGTGACTACACGAGAATGCTGTGAGCAATATTGAACAAGTCCTGGAGGCAACATCCCACAAAGCAGCAGCTGTACGACCACCAACCTCCCATCACCAAAACTGTCAAAATTAGACGAGCCAGACATATAGAACCTTGCTGGAGAAGTAGGGAGGAGCTCATAAGAAATGTACCACTATGGACCCCTTCACATGGCCGAGCAAAAGCAGGGCGACCAGCTCGAACCTAAATACAGCAGCTCTGTGAGAATACGGGGTGTAGCCCTGAGGACCTGCCGGAGAACGATGAACGATAGGGAGGAGTGGCGAGAGAGGGTCAGGGATATCCGTGGCGATGGCACGACAAGATGATGATGATGATTACAAGTGTGTTTGGTTTAGTGGGTCACCAAAATAAAACACCAGATCGAATTCTTTATTGAAATTTAGAACAGCATGATATATAAACATCAGAACATGCTAAAATTAAACTTTTGAAGATAGAGTTCAATTCTGGACATAAGTCTTTTGATAGTAGAATTTTTGGAAGGGTGATTGTGGAGGATTAACTCTTTTCTGTTCGATCTGTCATTTTACGAATTGAGAAAAAAGCGCTAAATTGAGGATTCGATTTCTTTGTTTAATGACATTTCAACCTTTGTGGGTTATTTAATGTTAAAGCTATCCACATAGAAGAACAGCAGTGATACTATTTAACCCATAGCTGGGAAAAATGAGCACTCACATCATATATGATCGATGCTTGACTGTAAGAATTGTTAGTAATAAACTAATTACGGATCAGCTTATTTTCAATCAGGGTTGCCAATCTGAAAACATACCAGTATCGTTTCTTTTTATACACACACGAGTGTAAACAAGTTTTTGTCAAAAAAATATTCCTGTTATACAACAAGCCGTTTACATAGTCGATCTGGCGTAACGTCTTAAGGTAATGAACTCTGCGAGCCAGGTTCGAAACCTGTTTGAATCAAAGAAAGGGCTTTCAGACATTAAACAAGAAAAACACCTTCGTTCTAGATATGGTGACTCATTTGGTTCTGGGGTCGATTGCAACGAATTTTCGTTCTTGTGACCTTGTTTGTGGTTTGAGTTACCAGATCTAAACAGAAATAAAAGTCTTTGAAGATGATGAGAGACTGAAGTTCAAATTCTTTGAGTGAAATACTCTCAGTAAAAATAACGGTAGAACAGTTGAAAATATCAATTATCAAACAATGCCCCTCAAAAAAGGATAAAAAGAAGTAATAAGGTTAAGAGAAAAGACTGAAAAGGTTTTGAATATACGATGATCATTAAATAAGTTTCAAGACATTTTTAGTATGGGCACTTCTATTGATAGTACACACATGAAACTTTAGTCCCCTTCGAAGTAATCTCCTCCGGCTGCAATGCACTTGTTGTACCGTTCCAACAACTTCTGCAAGGCCCCATCGAAGTCCTCTTGTGTGAGCGTGTCAATGACCTTCGTCACAGCCTCTTTCATCTCCTCAATTGTCTCATAACGACAGCCTCTGAGTTTAGGGAATAACCAAAAGTCACAGGGAGCAAGGTCTCGACTATAGGGAGGCTGGGGAACTGTCTTGATGCCCATCTTGCTCAAATAGTCAGCGACAAGAATAGAGTTGTGGACTGGCGCATTGTCCTGCTGGAAATGCCACTGACCCGATTTGAAGAGTGCTGGCCTCTTTTTTCCAAGTTTAAAACAGAATTTTATTGCATATCATTCTTCTAGTGTCCTCACGTCCAGATTGCATTTTTGAAATTCCCCAGCTGTGACAATCAGGCTTTAGTAGGGTGTATTCCAATTGCTGCTGTAGCTGTTCATTTGAACCTAAAATCATAAAAATTGGCCAGTCATCCGATAAGATGTATAGCAATAACATACTGAATGTTCAAAGTCTACGACAATTCTAAATGCCTGTACAAAAAAAAAAAAAGGCTGGAAACCTATTGAATGCACCACATAGTCTTAATCTAACCAAATTCCCATCCCCAACCTACACATATGCATTAATAGTAGGACAAACTGAGCCTTTTAGCCTTGGTACGGCATTTGGTCTTGAGAAGGTTATTCCTAATCTGCTGAAAATGACCTTGTCCCACATCCTACCTGTAGAGAAGGAGGGGTTGGGTAATTACACCTCCAACTTGTTGATAGTCCTTATAACTATTTTGTGTTCTCAAAATAAAACCGAGGTTTTCCTAATCTCCATTTGGGAACTGTTAGGAACATGCAATACGTCTTGACCAACCATGAACAGTGTCAGTTAAAGACTTCCCAAATTGTTTCCAAGGAAGAGAACAACGATTCTGTTAGAGTATGACTCCGAAGAGAATTATTTTCACAAATTTCAATTTGATTTCTTATGTAGATGCATTTTTACACAGTCTTATAACTCAAAAAATTGATCTTGTATTTGGCATTTGATGATTGTCTCGAGTTGGGAAAAGATTATCGATGAAAGGAGACATCACTGAGAAACGGGATTAGGATTAGTTGATGCAATAATTCTTAATGAAGACTATTCAACTAATCTCTCGCGATCAGATCGATAGTTGATGATCTTCTTCACTTCTCTGGTCTCGTTACCTGGTTTGATTGTAAAGGCGCCTATTCATGCAGAGGATCTTGAGCACGAATAAACCTTTCCCTCCTAGACTGGTTGCCATAACAAAGCTACAAAGCCCCATCTGCCCAACTATTTACCCAGTGAGAGACAATAATTGGATTTATACTTTTGCCAAGGGTATTAGCGTGATGTAATATACAAACAGCTTTGTTCAGGATTTGAATTCGGTTTCCAGAGAACCATTACCCCGAGAGCGCCTCTATATCAGTTGATCTTAAAGACAGACAATTCTTTAGCAGTTTACCAGAGATGGTTGCGTTTTATTTTTGACTATTCTGAAATTGTGCGACGAATATTTTGTGTAAAAATTCTTTATTTCATTTTTTTCTTTTCTTTTATTCATTCTTTTATCTATTTATTGATAGGAATTTAAAAATGAATTAGCCCTGCCGAAGCATTACTAGAGCCTTACCATCAGATTGTTTTGTCTCATATCCAGGACACTCGTTTGAGAGGGTCTTATCCATATTTACCAACCCCTCCGCTCGGGGAGGATATGACACAAGGTCAATTTTTAAGCGAAGTTTAACAGGATTGAATTCAGAGTTTTCCTTCTCCTAGACTAGTTGCCTCACCAAGGCTGAAGAACCCAGTCTGCCCTACTATTTACCCATAGCTGGCGGGAGAATAATTGAGAGGAGAATAAACCGACTGCAGAAATGCAGTCGGTTTATTCTACAGCCCTAACCGATTGGGCTTGACTTTTTTTGGGGGGGTGGCTGATCTGATAAGAGAAGAATGGTGAACTATTGTGCCACAAATTGTCCGAATTCCTCTGTGTCAAATCGAGGACACTTGTTGGTAAGGAGGGTCTTATATCTCTGCAGAGATGCAGTCGGTGTATTCTACAAGCACCAGACGACTGGGCTGCCAACAGGGTGAGTTTAAAATTGGTGTTTATTCAGAAATGCTAAGAAATATACACAGCAAAGTATTACGTTCCACAGCATTGGGTACAATTTGGTATCCTAGTTTGGGGTTTAAATGAAATCAAAAGAAGAGGCAATAACATTATTAGATGTTTATTAGAACTGGAGCCTTATCACCGGATATAGCTTTGAGTGATGTTGAAGATGCTTTTATGTTTAACGAGGGAATTCAGCTCACTGCAAGAGATGCTGTCAGTATATTGTGAGCCCAGCTGACAATGCAAAATGTTTTAGCGAAACACGTCAGCTTATAGTTCATTATGGATTAAAAGTTGCCAGACATGAAAATATAACGGCCGACTAAGGCTTTCTTTACAAACATATCAC